>JASHHO010000101.1:0-304844 GCA_039763685.1 Aspergillus micronesiensis
ATAATAGTTATTTCTATACTATTAGTATACTAGTGTTATAACCCTATTATCTAGTTATAAATAGTTATATTACTAATTATTATGTAATAGATTTTACCCTAAATATTATACCTAGTATATAACTTATTATTAATATATTTATTATATTATTAGTTTTGTTTTTTTCTATATAATACGCTCCTTAGTTAGGTTAATATATTTATTAATATTAGGTATATTGTCTAGTATTTTATAACTGACTATTTAGGTTATAATAATACATATATTTAATTATATAGGTGTGTTTAATTATATATAGATTTAGAGTTAGACTCTTATTCTAAGGCTAGAATAACTATTACTAATTTCTGTTAGTCCTTTAACTTTATTCTAGTGTGTTATATCCTTAATACTATTAGGGTTTAGGGACTATTAAGGGGTTAGGGACTAATAGGGATTATTAGCTTAGTTAAATTACTAGGAGTTTAGTTTATAATAATAGGGCTATATAGGATAGTATAAACCTTAGCTAGTATTCTAATTTTAGTATAAAGGCTATCCCTAGTTATTATTCTATTATCTATTATTTTATTGTTTGTTTATATATTATCTGTTAGTTATAGAAGCTAATATATTCTAGTATACTATAACTACTAATTAGTGTCTATCACTACTAAATTTATTAAACTAATTTAACTGCTTATAAACTAATATTTTAATAAATTATACTATAGTAGTACCCTTAATAGGCTTATTAATCATCTAATAGAGCTATATATTAAGATATTACTATATATATAAAACTAAGGAAAACTCTATATTACCTTCTCTATACTATTTAGCTAGAGAAATGATTTAAGATATAGATACTAAAGGGTTTTTCTATATTTAGAAATTCTAAATACTATAATAAATAGCTTTAAGCTATATATATACTTAACTAGGTAGTAACTTAAAGTATTACTTTATTTACTTATACTAGTCCTTAATATTCTAGGTAAGAGTAACCCTAGATAAATAAAATCTAAAAGCTCTATATCTACTAGCTAGATACTTTATTATAGAAATAAGTATCTAAATTTTAGGATACCTTAGCTATATACAGAATTATATAATAATATATAGATAGGTTATAAAAGTAACTAGTAACCTATAATATATTTTATTATTTTTATTTAAACTTCTCCTAATCTCTATAATAAAGGTATATTAGAGTAAAAGAAACTAATATTAGTTATATATTAATAGCTATTAGACAAGTTTAGTGCTAATAGAGTTAGAGATAGGAATAATATCTATATCTATTTTATAGCTATTTTATTGATAATATTTTATAGGGTTTTATTTATTTATATATTATAATAGCTATTTATTATATCTACTACTATAATATATTAACTTTATTATTAGTATTATTTATTCCTCTAGTTAAGCTAGAACTAGATTATCTAGTTAATAATATCTTATATTATCTTATTTTAGTACTTATAATATTATATAATTAATTAGGTCCTGGTTACTCTTTAAGAATTATATAGTTAGTATTTTATAGAATATGTAAAGTCTGATACTTTAAGGTCTTTCATAGCTTATAAAAATTATTTAATTAAGGTCTAGAATGTCCTCTTAAAGTAGATCTAGTTAGGAGGAAATAGTATTTATTCTTTATATTCTATTATTAGTATAGATACAGAGTATAGTCTAACTTAATACAGTAACAGTATTAAAAAAGATAATATTTATAGTATTATAAAATATAATTTAATAAGCTTTATATATACTAGAATATCTAGTAGATACTTAGGTAAGATATTAATAAAACCATATCTAGTTTTTAATAAAGTATTATAAATAGTAAGTAATTACATTATATAGGGGTTAAGGTTTAATAATAGCTTAATTGGCTTAAGATTAAGGTATTATAGGTTATAATATAAAGGTATATAGTATACATAACTAATAATAAAAAATTAAGTAGTACTCTAATAGTATTATAATATAATTAGTTTAAAGAGTCTTAAATTAATAATATTCTAATTATTTAGTAATAGAGTTAGTATTTAGTCTTAGATTAATAGTATCCTAATTATCTAGTAATAGATTTAGTATTAATATTATTAGCTAGGTAGTTAATTATCTAAAGATAAGTAACTGTCTATACAGAGAGCTAAGCAGACTAACTTTATAAAAAATATATAGCTATTTAAAATAATAAAATAAATATAATATCTATAACCCTAGGATAACCCTAGAAAGGACATACTACCACTATTATATAGGATAAGCAAGATAATAGTAGTAGAGAAAGATAATAATCTTATTCTACTATCCTAGTAGTGCCTATCTACTAGAGATTATATAACCTGTCATAATGTATTGGTAAGTGAGATGGCCATATAAGCGAGATAGCCATGTCACACGTTTTACTACCCATCAAAAACTTCACATAATTTAACTACTAACTATGCCTCTAAAAGCGCGTTAAAATACTAGAAATCTAGCTAAGTAAGAGGGTAGAATCCTACTTACTATCTCTACTTTAAAGAATTAAGAAATTTGTAGTATTTATAAAGCAGCTTATATTTATAATATTACTTATATAACTCTATAGCTTTAACTATGTGGTATAACTTTATGCTTAGAAACACATGCTAACTCCCATATAATAACTTAAAATAAAGAGGATTTACTTATATAATAGATCCTATTACTTATTTAATATAGAGCACCTCCCTAATTATCTTATATATAAGAAATAGCTAATATTCTTCTTATTATACATAATATAATACCTCTTAAATTAGTTAGAGAGAAATGGTCTATAACTTTATCTAAAGGTATAATAAATTAAAAACATACTTCTCTAGATAATATAACTATTAGTATACTTAATATAAGGACCCTAAAGTTATTAAGAAGTAGTTTAACTATATATAAATTACTATAATATAATATAGGATTATACCTAAATATCTATAATCTATATTTTTAATAAGACTGGCTTTGCTATAAGCCTAATAGCTACTACTTAGGTAGTTACTAGAGCTAATTTCTATAGTAAAATACCTCTTATATAGCTAGGAAATTAGGAATAAGTTACTTTTATTAAGTATATTAGTGTTTTTAGATAGGCCCTTCCTCTATATATTATCTTTAAGGAAAGGTCTATATAGAAAACTAGTATTAGAATAATCTACTATATAACTAGAGGATTAAAGTTAGTCTAAATAGCTAGACTAGTAATAAAATAAACCTTTATTAGTTTAAGAATCTCTTATTCTTACTACTACTAGTTATATAACTAGGAAATATTAACTCCTAGTTTTAGATAATTATAATAGTTATTTAACACCTTAATTTAATTAGATATATAGTAAGAATAATATTATTCCTTTATATATTTAATTATTTGTTATATCTCCTGTAACCTCTAATATAAGCTATTTTTTACTACTAAAGCATATATATAAATACTTAGTAAAAACTAAGATATACCTTAGATTTAATTAATTAATAAGCTTAACTCTCTTAAGGCTTTTTCTTAAGTGTTGTTAGACACTGCACCTCAGGAGCCTGAACGCGCAGGCCACCACGGGCCAGTCAGCAGCCCGCTGGTGTTGACTAAGCCAGGCGTACGTGACCTAGCACACGTGATCCCACACTACAGGGCTTTAAGGAAGGAACACACTAGTCTCTAGAGGAGACCAGCAATTAGTTATTATATAATCTTATACCTACTATCTCTAGTTATACTCCTATATATTATTATACTACCTTACTGCTATCTACTATACTTAACACTTCTAATTACTCTTAAAAGATAGCCTATAAAGGACTATAGCCCCTTAAACTAGAACTATTATATCTAAAGAGGCTATAACTACTAAGGCCCTAGCACCTTATTAAAATATCTAAGTAGGAGTCAGCCTAATTCTCTAAAGAAAATTAAGCCTACTTACTTAGCAGAGGCCTAAAAGCCTACTAAAAAATAATTTACTAGACCTAGTAGATATTAACACAGCCCTTTAGAAAAAGAAGAAAGAGCTATAATATATCTAATACTAGTATATACTATATAAGTAACCCTAGAAATTAAATAAAAAAAGAGAAGGGTAGACATCCTTCCTAACTATCTAAAGCTAGGGAGGACCCTTCTAACTAGCTAATTAACCTTACTAGTATACTATAAGTTGTAGGATACACTATATACTAAAAGTATATAGGATCTTAGAATACTCTTAAGCCCCTCCTAGTATACCAAACCTTACCTATAGAGGAAATAATATAAAAAAATACTATACCTTTATAATAAGGCTAGATAATTACTTTAAAAGAAATATCTACTACTTTACTAGGGACGTATAAGGTTACTAAAGGGTAGTCTATCTAGATATATCCCTAATCCTTCTAATAGTAATATAAAGAGGAATAAAGAGAGTATAATTACTTAGAAGGATTTATAACTTCCTTTATACTAGATTAATAATCTAATAAACCTTATTAGGGATACTAACTAGAATTATTATAATACCTAATAACTATTATAGTAGTCTATCCGGAATTTCTATATATATAAAGTAGTAGGAGGTATAGCTCCCTAACTAGTTTACTAAAGCTTAGAGAAAGAACTACTTTAAAATAAAAATCCTAGAGGAAATCTAATATAAGGCCCTAAAGTATCTAACTAAACCTAAATCCTATAAGAATTATATAGTATACTTATAGACTATTAAAGATAGTCTACCATAAGAAAGGTATTACTAAGAAAAAGAGATCCTTTAACTACTAAATCTAGGTCTAATAGCTAGCCCTCCTATAGTAATAGATAATACTAGGATAGAACACACAAATAACTATACTATAATAATAATATAACATAGAAACTCAAGCTAAATACACTAAGCTATAATAGAGATAACTAATTACTATAGAAGATATCTACTAAGAACTAATAATAATAATAAGTACTATAACTATAATAGAGAAGGATATATAGCCCATTTCTATAATATACCTAGGAAAAACCCCCAGGAGTAAGAGGGAAAAAACTAGGTAACTAAGATAAAAGATAGTACTAGCCCTAGGCCTTACTATAAGAAATACACTAAATAACTTAATAGAAATAGTAGTTATAATTAATACTCCTAATAGGTAAAGGCTAGTAAAGGCCTTATTAACTATAGTACCTAAGCACTGCTAATTAGCTAAGAATAGATAAAGTAGTTCCTCTCTAACCCTAAAATTAAGTTATAATAAATTAAAGTACTTAATAGATATTATATCCTATTTTTAGCTAATACTAGCTTAGCATTACTATAGTAGATATAAATTAGTAAAAGCTAAGTACCACTAGATACTAGATATAATTAAAATAAAGGAGTTTAATATTATTCTTAGCTACTATAGCTACAGGATATTAACCTAATAATAGATTAGAGAACTAGAGTCTAGAGATACTTTAAAAGAACACCCAACCTTAGAGATAATTAATAGGGATAAAGTATAATAAGCCTATAAGAAAGGAAAGCTACTATATAATATTTATTACCTAGAATAAGATTAATAGGGTTACTATATATAGAGCTATATAGAAGATAAAAGATATCTCCCTTCTAAAGTAATATAAGGACTTTAAGAATATCTTCTCAGAAAAGAAGGCAAAAAGCTACTATAATATAAAAAATAAGACTATACTATTAACCTAAAACCTAGAGCTATACTACTATACTAGCTAATATATATACTTTTAGAGAAGGAGCTTAAAACCCTATAAAAAATATTTAGTAGGTACTAGAGAAAGATAAATTAGACTATTAAAAGCCTAGTAAGTATACCCATCCTATTTATCCCTAAGAAGGATGAAGTATACACCTATATATAGACTATTAAGGCTTAAATATAGTAATAATTAAGAATTAGCACCCCTACCCTAGTTAGGGAAATACTAGACTAACTCTTTAAAGTAAAAATCTACTCTAAATTTAATCTTAGAGATACCTACTACTATACTAAATTAAGTATAAAGATAAGTGGAAAATAATATTTTAAATATATATAGATATATAAGTACTATATTCTACTATTTAGGCTAGTTAATATTCCTACTATCTTTCTAAGCCTATATTAATTTGCCTTATAAGACTACCTAGATATCTATTATATAGTCTACTAGATATATCCTAGTATTCTCTAACTTAGAGGAAGAATATATATAATATATATAGGAGGTCCTAGAATAGCTACATAAATTTAACCTATAAGTAAAACTAAGTAAGTATACCTTCTATATAATATATATTAAATATCTAGGGTTTATCGTCTCCCCTAATAGAGTAGAGATAGAGGAGGACTATATCTTAACTATTAAAGTAGCCTAAGCTATATATAATATAATAGATCCTTATATTTAGGATTTATGAATTTTTACTAATGTTTATCTACTAGTATTCTAAAGTAATAGCCCCGCTAATAGCTTACTAAGGAAGGATAATAAGGGACTAACTATAGGAAATAAGCTAGAGGATATAAAGGAGATAATACTATAACTAAGAGATTAAACTACCTTCTATAGCTAAGCAGGCTTTCTAGACCCTTAAGAAAGTATTTAGAAGTATACCTCTCCTTTAATACTTTAATCTAGGTCACTATATTTATATTAAAACTAATATATTAGGCTATATAGTTACTATAATTATATCCTAGCTTTTTAAAGATGAAGAGTGGTATCCTATTACCTTTTACTTTTATAAGATAATTAGTGCTAAAATATAGTATAACCTATAATTAGGAGCTCTAGCTATAATAGAGGTATTTAAACAGTAGTATTATTACCTAGAGAGTACCTATGTAATAAATTATATTAGACTCTATAAACCTAAGCACATTTATAAAACCTATAATAAAGCAGCTAAATAGCTATAAGTATACTAGGTTAAGCTACTTATATATTTAACTTTACTATTCGCTACTAAGCTGGTTTAAAAAATCTAGCTAATACTAAGTAGACACACTAATTATATACCTAAAGGTAATTAAAATAACATAACCCACTACTAGTAAGGCTATAGGAGATACTGATATACCTAAGAATAGACAGCGGGAAAGACTTATAAAAGAAATAGACAATAGAAAAGACTATATAAAAGAACTAGACAATAGGAAAGACTATATAAGAGAACTAGACAGCAGGAAAGATATAAAGAGAATAGATAGCAGGAAAGACTATATAATAGTACTAGATAGCAGGAAAGACTGTATAAAAAGAACAGACAATAGGAAAGACATAATAAAAGATATCCTAGAAAAAGCTACTAAGGCAATAGAGATGCTAAGAGAGAAGAGCTATACTATAAATATTACTAGGTTTCTAGAGCCTTAGGTGCCCTAAGTAGAAGTATATATTATCTTTACCTTAGAGATAGCCTATATAGACCTAAAGGAGCTAATAATTAACTTTATTTATTATATCTAGAGAGAGGATAATAAAGGAAATAACTTAGATTACCACACTCTAAGGGTAAAAAGTAAAGCTAAGTAGCTTACCCTAAGATATAGACTAAAAGGGTCTCCTTAGATATAAAGGGTTATATATATACTATATAAACCTATAATTACTCATAAGATTATAAGGTTAAACTATAATAATCCCTAAGAAGGGTATTTCCAAAATTAATCATATATTTAAGAATATTAAACGGAAATACTATTAGAATAACATATAGTAAGATATTAAGAATTATATATAAATATATAATATCTGTTAGAGGATCTAAGTCTATTATTATAAATTATATAGATAATTAGAGCCGCTTCTTACACCTAAGTAACCTAATAGATATAATATCTATAGACTTTATTACTAGTCTCCCCCCTAGTAGGTAGAAAGGGGAAGTATATAATATAATATTAGTCCTAGTAGACTCCCTAATAAAGTATACATTATATCTAACTATATAAGAAAAGTAATAATATATTTTTAACTAGGAGCCCTACTCTATAAAAGAGTTATACCCTTTCTAGATATACTAAAGTATCTTATCTTAGACTAAGATACTATCTTTATTAGCTAGTACTAGAGTACTCTTTATCACTTCCTAGGTATAAAGAGGAAGATATTAACTATATTTTATCTCTAAATAGACGGATAGACTGGTAAATTAACTAATTACTAGAGTATTATCTTAGGGCCTATATAAACTTCTCCTAAGATAACTAGGTATAGTAGCTCCTAATAGTATAATTATATATAATATTATAATATATTTAGTAATAGGAGTTACTAGTAAATATATTAATAGGATTTAACCTAAATCTATAATTAGATGTAGAGCTAATAGATAATAAAATACCTATTCTAGCTATAAGTAAAACACATCCTATAGCTACAGAAAGTAAGGAAACTAATAAAGATACTCTATAATAATTAAAGAAGGTAATAACTGTTTAATATAATAAAATACCTTAAAAAGCAGTTTAATTAGTAATATAGTTATATTAAGGACTAAGAATATCTTATTAATTTAATTAAACCCTAAGCTAGACTATTACTAACTAGGACCTTTCCTGATTATTAATATATAGGGTATATAAATATATAAGCTCTAAGCTTCCCTTATATTATTATTATTATATATCTTCTATATATTATTATTAGAAGCCTACTATTAGTAGGAAGGTATGGTATTAAGACCCCCACTAATATCAATTAATAGGGAAGAAGAATAGTAAATTAATAGTATTATTACTAAGCAAATAAACTATATTATAAAGTAAATATAGTATCTAGTCTACTAGATAGGCTACCCTAATAATAAAAATATATAAATAGATATAGCAGAACTAGAGAACACTAAATACTTAATTAATAGGAATAGTATACTAGAATATAGAGAAGTAATATAAAAACACAGATACTATAGATAAATAAAAATACAGACTATATACTATAAAGAATTAGAATATAATTTAATAAAGAAAACTATACTTACCTATCTATTTATAGTTTATTAACGCTTAATTACATATAAATAAAATAAAAAGATGGCCTACCTACCTAATCCTACTAAGTATAGCTATCTCTATAGCTACTAAAGTAGTGAGGATACTAGTACTCTACCATCCAGCTAGCGATTAAGGGATAGCTAGTATTAATATAGATAGAGTACTTTTAGCCTTTTTTTCTCCTTTTTTTTCTTTTTTTTATTCTCCTTCTCCTTTCTTCTGCTAGTACTAGATGTAAGGCTTCTATATTATATAATTAGTAATAATATAGCTTTAAATAGTACTTATAAGTGCTCTAAAATACTTTCCTGAGTTAGGGGCCTAGAGGTAGTAATATACTTAGATAGTATCTATTTAAGTAATATATACGCCTCTATAGTATATAGTTATAATAGTACTTCTAGTACTAAATATAGGCGCAATATCCGGTAGAAAATAGTAGTATAGGATAATACCTAGGAACTATTATACTATCCTATATATTAGCCTGACTGTTATTTATAGTGAATATTAGAATTACCTTCTAAGGTTATATAGATAGTATAGACACTACCTAGCCCCTTTAGAAGGGGGAAGAGGGAGTATATACCTCTAGCTTAGGCTTAGGCTTAGGCTTAAGGGGTAATAGTATAATAATCCCTAGTAGGGAATCTCCAACTTAGCTAAAGCTAAGCAGGTACAACAGACATAATAAGTAGTATAATACTTATAATAGGTAGTATAGTAGAGAGCACAGACAGTATAGCTAGAATATTAAAAGAATTAATTACTATCTAAAAAAGTATGTAGTTAGCGCTCATTCTATCTAAAGAAAAAGGAAAACCTAAGACAGCTAATACCTAAATATAGTAGTAGATAGGACCCCTAATTAATTATTAAATATAATAAACTACTCTAATATAGCTAAAATACCTCTAGCTAACTTCTATAGTTAAAATACGCCTAAGAGACATGATATATAGAGCTATTAAGGGTATATAATAAGGCAGCCAATAGAGGAAGCAAGAAAAATAAGTAATAAAAGAAGCTAAGGCTAATAAAAAACTAAGTTAGTAGAAAAACACCCTTAGTACTAAAATAACCATGTTTTATATAGAATAAGCTATAAGCACTCTACTCAGTTATTAGTAATATTAATTAAGAAAAAATAAAGAAAGAAAATTAGCCCAAAAGGCATAGAATAAAAGAAAAAGGGATAAGAAAACTTACTATTTTAATAGTAAGAGGACATTAGAGAAGAGAAAAAATAAAGTATAAATAGAAGATCTATTATAGACTATCCTAGCTAACTATACTAGCCTAAATTATAGGGTACCTAACCTGTATATTATTATAATAATCCCTACTCTAGCAACCACACTATAATAAAATAATATAGTATATATATACTACAATAATGTACTATAAAGAAGCTATAATAACACTAAATAAGATAGGAAGCTAAATAGAGTAATATAAATAAGAATTACTATATTTAGAATAATAAAAGCCATATCTAAGATATTAAGAGTATAGGAGTAGCCTATAGATAAAATAGCTAGTATACCCTATTATTTATATACCTAAGGTACCATATTATACTATAAAATTATATAATAGTATATATTACTACTATAAGTCTATAATACTAAAGCCCTGGGGCAGGGCTTTTAGGGGGGGAGATAGTATTAGATACTACATCTTAGGAGCCTAAATATATAGGCTACTATAGGCCAGTTAGTAGCCTGCTAGTATTAACTAAGCCAGGTATATGACCTAGTATATGTGATCCTGTGCTATAGGGCTTTAAGGAAGGAATACTACTAGTCTCCTCTGGAGACTAGTGATTAGTTATTATATAATCTTGTACCTACTATCTCTAGTTATTACACTCCTATATATTATTACACTACCTTACCGCTATCTACCGCACTTAACAAGTGTATACAGAGATCTATACTACTAGTAATATATATAGTAGTTTCTCTGCTACTACTAGTTCTATATAACCTAGAAACAGTACTTAGCTAGCTAAATATTTAGCTTAAAATATCCATACTACTAGGCAGCTAGTTAACTAACTTAGTACTAAAGACACCCTATACTATTAGATAGTTAGAAAAGCAGGCATCTATAGTCAAAAGGAAGCTTTAGAGGTATATATAGGAAGGCTTATAGAGTCCTACCTCTTTATTAGAGGTTTAGTTAGATAAGATTATTAAAAGTAATAAAAATTACTTTAAATAAAGCCATTCTTATATATTAGAAAATTTATAATTTATAAGCTATAAATAAGAAGTAACTTTAAAAGAGAAGAGTCTACTAAGTAACTTACTAGTACAGAAGGATTTTCTATTTAAAAGAGCTAGGAGTGATTTTAGCAGGAGAACTAGGTCTTTAAAACTTAAGATACTGTTTCTAGGGATCTAGGGATTCCTATAGTTGGACTATATATATATACTCTATCGCAGTGTTCTAATTATTATATTTAGGGGTATACTAGGGTTAGATATCCTAATCCACCTAGTAATTAGTTTTATATAGAAATATAATTGGTTAGTTGGTAAAAGGGGCTTAAATCTCACCTAGTCATGGAAATTAGGTAGAGGTGGCTATCTTGCTTACATAGCCATCTTGCTTACCGAATACGTTATAACTACCTGTGTAATGTAACACATGCCAAGGACAGATAATCCATGTTCCAACAGTCCATACCCGGCCTGCAGGTAAGACCAAGTCGGTAACACTTATAGTAAATTACTAATAAGTTAGACCTCTATAGGTTACTAAGAATATAGTCTAGGTAGATTACTATAATCTTAGTCTTCTAGCTTTTATTCTAATTATTTACCTCTATAGTAGACTCCTACTAGGTAATAAAAGAATAATATATTAAGTAATTAATAGTTAAATATTACTTATTTTTTATTAGTAGTTATATTTGTATATCTAACTACTTTATAGGTAATAATACTAACCTATTAAAAAATTCTAATAGTTATAGATACTTAATTAGAATATTAAGTTACTTTTAAAGATCTATAATCTATTATAAAAGTAATATTTTCTTATAAAGCTACTCTATTTCCTATTTCTAGGTTAGAGAAGCTGGACTTTTTTATAGTTTATTACTACTCTTATCCTAGCCCTAAATATAGCTATTAGGTTAATTTTTAGGCTAGAATAGGGGCTATTTAAGGAGTTTTATAAGATACTATTCTCTCTAACAGATTAATTAAAGAATTAAATAATAAAATCAAAAGAATACCTTATAAAGAAAGAATAACTGGTATAAAAAAGTAGAATAGTACTTATCATAAAGAATAATAGTAGGAATAATATAGTAGGCTCTTATTATTAGATTATTACTAGCCCTCTGAATACTTGTAGGGGCTATACTAGGTATATATACCTAAGCTAGGTGGGGCTGACTCAGCCATCCTCCCATAATATTAGATTAAAATAGATTATAGTTCCTTATATCCATTTAAGATAGAGAAAAGGTATTTCTATAAAATATATTATCTACATATTACTTAATAGGGTTAAGAATATGAAAAAGAAATATCTAGTAATTAATATGATAGTTCTTAATATAAATAAAATATATAATAATAGCTTATTAATAGCTGCTTTAATCTCTAAAGTAAAGGCCTTGGTATAATTATATTATAAATAAAAAAGCTTTTCTCTCTAATTATAATGCTAGAATTTATATATTAAAGAGTATCTCTAGTATTATTCTAATTTAATAGATATTTTATAGGGTTTTTTATTAATATTTATTTTATACTTACTCTATAATTCTATATTAATTAAGGGCTATAGCTAGGATAAAATTATTATTTCTAAATAGATTAATAGTATCTATATAATAGTACTTAATAAAATAGAATAGAAGATAATATAGAAACTCTAAGAAGTATATTAATAACTATAGAGATAGGCTATTAGATATATCTCTATTTATATATAATAAGTTCTACCTAATATACTTTATTAATATAAGAGTATAGGTAGAGTTTTTATATATTACTTTAACTATTAATAGAAGTTATTAAAGGAGCTAAAAAATAGATATACATTTAAAATTTTAATTAAATCCTAAGCTTATCTTTAAGAAATACTATAGATTATAATAGTTAAAATAATTAAGAGTCTAGTAATCCTCTAAATCTTATTAGAATAATCTAAAGAATAAATCCTATAGTAATAAGATAACTCTATCTAATAATTATAATATTCTAGATATTATATAGAGTATTAATATATTCTAAAAGAGAATCCTTAAATTATAATAATAGAATACTATAGTAGCCCTATTTAAAAGGCTATAAAAAATAGGTAATAATAATAATTAATAAAGCTTTTTATATAACTATAATAAGTATTTTAAATATAGAGCTTTTTCTACCTTTAATCTAGATTAAGATAGAGAAATTAGTAAAAGACTATTATTTAAATATAAACTAGGTTTATATTTATAATATTGTTATATCTTCTAATACTATAAATACTAGGAAGTATTGACTTAGAAATAATAACTATAAAGATATAGCTTAGTAAAAAAATAAATATCTAAAGACTCATTCTTAAGCTATAATAGATAGAAAAAAAGTTAATAGATATTTATTTAGCTATTTTAGTAGGTACCTATAGTAATAATTATTTTAAAAGAAGAAAGCCGGAAAAAAACTAACTAGGTAATATAAACAGGCTAGTAATATATATAAATAATAGTAGGTACTAGGGAAAGGTTAGAACTATAATAGTAGTACTAGTCTAGTTATAGGTTATAGCCTACCTAGATCCTATATTATTATAATAGTATATATAGTAGAACTTTAGGGTGTCTAGATAGCATTAATTATAGTATTCTAATTAAAAAATAGACTATAATATTATAGTCTTTTTAGATAGCTAGGCAGTGCTTAAAATATTCCTTAAGCTAGGAATAGTTTCTAATTAATAAAACTTATAGTAAGTATTTAAATAATAGAGAAACTATATCTTTAAAATATAGATCTCTATTTCTAGTAGATACTAGTATATAAAGAAATGAAAGGAATTAAGAAATTAGATTAATTAACTAAGAAAATAGCTATATATACAATTATTAACCTAAAAGAAATTATATAAATAACTAGCTATAAGTTATAGCTAAATAATATATCTAATAAAAATATATAGAATATATAAATTTAAGTATAATAAAATAAATAATTAATTTATTTAATAAAGTATCTCTTAAAACTCTCCAATTAAAATAAAATATTAAGATAGTTAAATCTTTTTTAAATAATAACTAATTCTACCCTTAATTAGATTTAACTAGGATAAATTATACTTGACTAATATTTTAAAGTAATTAGGACCTCAAAAATAATAATTTATAGCTATAACTAAGATATTTAAAGTTTTAAGTATATCTTATCTATTCTTTATATAAGAATCTATAGAGGAGAATATAGAGAAAATTCTAATAAGAAAAGAGGCTAATACCTAAATTAACTAGATATAATTATCTAATAAATAATAAGTAGATAATTTTATAATAATAATTTTTATAATCTAAATAGAGCTTCTAATAATTTTATATAATTAATCCTATAGCTACTAGAGTTATAAAAAAATAGGATTACTAGAATTCTAATAATAAGATAATACTAAAATACTAATTATAACTAATAAGAATAAATTATAAGTAAATATTCTAAATCAGCACCTATAGTATTATATTATACTATTTAATAAGTAGGTAAATTACAGAGGCAGGAGAGTACTATAAAAAATAAATAATAAATACTAAAATTAAGCTTATTATAAGGATAAGTAACTTAAAGATAAAAAAGCTAAGATAATAAAATTAATAATTTAAAGTAGTAGGATTATTAGTATAAGGATCAGGATAATAATAGAATAGATACTTTTTAAACAAAAAATACTATATTATTAACTTTATTAATAGCTTTCTAAAGCTACTTATTAGAGTAAGTCTAATATAGGATAATATATATATATCTCTTTAAAGGATAGAGTAGAGTAAAAAATTAGATATTAAACTTATAAAGTTATAAACTAAATCCTCATACTATAGTTAATTACTAACTAATTACCTATATAGTAAGTATTACTAGTATAATAAAAATACCTATACCTAGATCTATTAAATGACTAGCTAATTAGACCTTAAACTATATATAAAGAATAAGCAAAATTACCATTAAAAATTGACTCTAAATAATTATATAAATAAAAAAATCCTAATTAAGCACTTAAAATAGTTAATATAATAAACTAGGAGATAAAATATCTAATAATAAGCCTTTATAGACTAATTCTTTCTAATAGTATTAAATACTAAAATAATACAGACACTATATTAAATAATATTGGAGCGATGGAACTAGCGATCTGCAACTCTCGTGGGAATGAAGATGATGATGCTCATATTCAGGATCTACGACCTGCGACCTAACTACTCTATGGACTGTGGGCTCTCGCTTGCTGCGCGCTAAGCCTATTTAGGAACCCCCGGAGGCCCTGCCTCCGACAATATAATATATATTTTAGTCTTATATGTAACTTTTTCCTAATTTATAAGTATTAGAGTACTTAATAATAGCTTTATTATAGATATAGATACTAATATATATTTCTTTAATAATCTAAACTACTTTAATACATTAAATAACTTAATATATAATTATTTATTAATATTAGGAATATAGAAGTATTAATTAAGAATACTAAAACTATTATAATTAATAATAAGAGTCCTATTAGCTAGAATATTAGTATTAAACTCTATAATATTATCTATTTTTTAGGATTTTATATTAATAGAGTCTTAATAACTTAAGTTTATAAATATAGGATTTTCTTTAACTAATGACTTAAACCTCTAGATAGTAAGATAAAAAATACTATTTATAAAATAGATCTATAATATAGCTAATATATAATCCTCCTAGGAAACTTCCTAGAGTAATATATTACTAAGAATCTAGTAAGAATCTTAAAGGCCTTAAAGAATCTTTAATATTAATATCTTATTTATACCAGTAAAGCTATAATAGACCACCTAAAAAAATAATTATAAAAAATAATAGTTAATATTTAAAAAATAATACTACTTTTATACTAAATATACTATCGAGATAAAGTATAGTAATAAATATCCTAATAACCCTAAGATTATAATAAAAGACCTAAAAAAAAAAATTATATAAATTTTATCTATATAAAAATAGGCTTTAATAGGGTATAATATATTACCTACTATATATATATAGTAACTAAATACTATAGATAATAATAATATAAGTAAGATCTAAAATAATTAAGAAGTTCTAGATCCTATACTAATAATTAAAAATAAATATATAATTAGGATTATAATATTATACTTTAACTAAAAATATTATTTCTTATTTTAAAACACTATAATTTTATCTAATAAATATAGAATTAAGTATATTTTTATTTAGTATATATACCTACTCCTAATTTTACTAAATATACTAGAGGGATAATAGCTATAAAACTAAAATTAATAATAATTAATTCTTAATTATTAGGAGACCTTTAGCTATATAACTCTTTAATACTACAATAATATATTATAAATTATACTCTGGAAAGTAAGAAATTAGAACCTAATAAATACTATATAAATTATTATAAGAAAGGAATTGGATAAATTAAACCTATATTATAGGATATTAGGTATATATTAATTTACTAATATCCTAAGATTAAAAAAGCTAAAGCTAAAAGCTTAAATAAAATATCTTATTAGATATAAAATATTAAACTAATAGTACATCTAAAACCTAGAAAATTTATATATTAATAACTCTAGAGATATATTTTAATAAAATAAGGCTTTTTTAACCCTATTAATCTATAATCAATATAATTAAATAGATAAAAAGATATAACCCCTATTATAATTAATTAATTTTCTTATATAATAGGAATCTGACTTTAATACAAATAATAAAATTATAGAGTAGTACTAGAATAATAATAATTTAGTTTAAAATAGGAATAGACTAATAATTCTAAATAAATTAATTAATTAAAAGTAGGTTATATAATCTTACTTCTCTACTACTAAAATAAATAATTATTATTTATATCTCTTTTTATATCTTAGTTAATATTAGAGCTAATTTATATAGGATTATCTATTTTAAATTAGATATATCCCTATAATAGGGAACCTTTATATAAGAATATTTATTTCATTTAAAATATTTTCTAAGGTTAGATTATACCTAAAAACTAATTATACTAAAGAAAACAGAATTTAATTTAAAAAAATAAAAGTTATACTAACTTCTATTATAAAACTAATATATTAGAAAAAATAGATCTATAAAAGTACTAGAACTTATTTATATAATAACTCTTATTTTCTCTAGATTAAATTATTAGATAATTAGGATAATTAAGATAGGGCTATATTAGAAAAAATAACATCTTAAATATATTTTTTATAGAAAAAAATAGTGAGAATTATTATAAAAATTTAACTACTAGTATAATTTAATACTACTAATATAGTTTTATAGAATCCTATATTAGTATAATAATCTAATAATTTAAATAATAAATAGGATTCTACTATATAACTCCTATATAAAATTACTTAATATTAAGATCTAATATCTCTTTACTTCTAAAGAAAGCACCTAGATAATAGCCTATTAACTATAATATAATTAATCCTAGGAATATATTTTAGATAGTATTGAATAATTTTAATAAATTATGAGATATATCTTTAATATTATACTTAATCTACCTACTTCTAATAAAGAATACTAATATACTTCTACTAATAAGATCCTAAAGTTATACTATAAAAAAGAAGAGTAGTTTTTACTAAAAAATCTATCTTTATTACTAAAGAATAAGAGAGAGGTATTAAAGTATTTTCTTAAAAATTAATTCTTTAATACATCCTCCTTAGATATAAAATATATTAGTTAAAAGGACCTTCTAAATAATTAGTTATTTAGAAGTAGGAAAGCCTATTCTACTATTTATATAAATATTTATATATAAGCTTACTCTAAAGGAAGTACTAGATTATTATAAAAATACCTATATATATATATAAAAACCTATAATTAATAAATAGTTTAGAAAAGGCTATAGTAATACTAATTATATAGATATTAGAATACTTATAGTATTAGTAGTAGTATTTAACCTTAATATTTAAATGTATAATACTATTAGTACTTTCTTAAATAGTATTCTTAATAAGGAGGTCTACATATAAATATCTAATAATATTAATCTTTAAAAATACATTCACTTACTTTATAAAGCTATATATTTTTAAAAAATATTACTATTTTAATTTTAAGATTTAAGTAAGACCCTATATTAGCTTAAATTAAAGTTTTTTATTAATAATCCATGCCTTTTTATTATAAATTATATTATTATTATATTTTATATTAATAACCTAATTATACTGATTTATCTACTACTTATATAATTATTTAGTATTCTTAAGCTAAATATAAGCCCTACAATATTATAAAAAAAATAGACTTTTTAGATATATTATTACTCTAGGATTATATAAATTAATAATTCTTTCTTTTATAAGAAACCGATACTAAAAAATTATAAAGAAATTTAAGCTATAAAAAGGCTAAAAAATCTCTCTATACTATACTTTTATTAGTTAGTAGGAAGCGTTATCCTTTTAAAAAAAAACTAGTAATTACTATATAAAGAAAGAAATACTAAAAAAAAAAAATAGAATTAAATTAATAGACTACTACTATCCTCAGGCTTAATATTATTAAAGCCTTTTTTAAGCTTTTAAAATTTCTTATAAATCCTAGCCTAGAGTATATTAAAGTAGCTAACTATCTTATATACTATCTTAATTATACTACTAATCTTACTCTATATTATAATAGGAATAGCTTTATTTATAATTATAAGGCCCAGATCTCTATAAATAATATTATTTATACTAATTATCTTAACTAGAAACTATCTTAGGGATATCTCTATAAGCTATATAAATAACTAATTAATTAATATATTAATAAGTAGAAAATAGTTATAATCTATATTATTAAAGTAGAATTACTTATCCTTTCTAAAGCTAGAAAGAGTATATTCTACTAATAATAACTAATTTAATACTATATAATTTAATTTTAGGTAGTAGCTTGCTATATACTATAATAATTATTAAATAATTTAACTTTTAGAAAGCTAGACTAATCTTCTTATAACTTAGCTATATTATATTAATATATATAATTATTAGCTTAGATAGGAGGTTTAAGATAAGAGTATTTAGGTTATCTAGATTCTAACTAATTAGATAACTACTACTAGCCCTACTAAGATACTTCTAATATAGTAATACTAGATATTTCTTAGGAACCTAGGTCTCTACTAACCTAGCAATCCTAAAGCCTAAAAATAGTAATAATTATAGTATTACTAATAGTATTAATACTAGGAGGATATATTAGAATACTAAATATTTAAATACTACTAAGAAACTAGTCTAAATCTATACTTCTAAGTACTTTTAAATGAGTCTATAGGACACATGGCCTCTTATCTAAATAGAGTAGTTTCTACTGACTTAGGGGCTAAGGAAGGAAGTATAAATAGTTATTTAAATACTCTTGGGGCCATGGAGGAGGAAAATGCTTGATTCATCTACCTAAGCGATCTGTGTGGGAGATAAGGGCACACAATAGAGAGCCAGTTAATAATCTTAAATTACTACTCCGACTCGCTCTACTGACCTGCTTAGTAGGTAGTAGCCTAATATATCTCTATAGCATAATTAAGCACTAGAAAGCTATATATATAGATAGAAAAGATATACCAAAAAACCTCCTTTAAATAGAATTATTAAATAATAAATAAGTACTTAATAAATTAGATAAATTTAGGAGTTAGAAGAGCCTTAATTAATCTATTAATAATATTATTAATACTACTATATTTGATTATTTTAATATAGCTATCTTCTACCTCTTTCTGTATCAAGAAATAGTGTAGACTTAACTACTTTATAGATATTATATATGAGTCCTTTTAAAGTAGTAGTAATGTGTTATTAGTATACTTAATAGATATAGAGTTATATTAACTAAGTAAATTAGGGCTTATAAAATCTTTTTTAAAAAGAGTACTTCCTTAACTATAATATTATATACTATAAATTTTATAGTTATTAAGCTTAGAGTAATAATTAATTATTTCTCTAAATACTATAATATCGTTAATCTAGGAAGATAGAAGATAAATCTTTTAGTTTAATTTCCTATTATTATAGTTATTATAGGTTATATTAATATAGCCTTTAAGACTAGTATTATAATTAATACTTAGGACTAGGGTATAGGACTTCATTTTCTTAAGATATTAATATATATATATATATAATATAATAGTATTATAGGTAATACTTAAAAACTTAAGTTTTTACTCTAAAGTTAAGATGGTATAAAAGTAATATCTAGCCTAATATAGATAATAAGCTAGTTTGACCTTTCTATAAGATATAGTATCTATTAATATCCTCTAATACTATTGTATTTTATAGTAATTTCTAGCTTAGTACTATAGGAAGGTCTATAGGATTTAAATTATTAAAGTTACTCTATACTAGGATTTTATTTATATATATATTTTAATACAGAGTAATTTTACCCTTAGTATAATTCCTTAAGATATTATATTTTAGAAATTAGGTTAGTTCTCCTATTATTTAAATATTAAAGTAGTTTAAGATAGTAGATATAAAGCTATAAGGATAATCTTAGTTATAGTTACTATAATAGTATTATTTATATAAATTATTAGTAGAATACTATTTCCTATATATAGATATAGATTTTCTTTAATAGAATAGAGCCTAAGCTCTTAAAGACCTATAAAAAAACTTTTTATTTTATAAAAACCTAATTAATAGAGTCTATAAAAACTTAGAGAAGAAGGTATATAAGCTTATTCTATTAATATTAATCTTTATGAGACTAGTTAGTTAGTATATAAAGATACATCTATCCCAAAGAATTATATATAGGTATATAGTAATAATATTAAACTAGATCTAATAGAGCTCTATAACTATAAATATAGATTTTAAATAGCTTTATTGATATATTAACCATAACTAGGAATAATTTTTTTATTATAGTTAATTCTAGGTCTCTGCTAGTTTTTTATATAACCTAGTTAGTCTAATATATAGTAATCTTATTATCTTTATTAGCTTTAATATTATATATCTATTTTTTAGAATTAGCAGTATGTCTTCCTATAAAGAAGGGATTAAAACCTAGATTTATATAGCCTTAAGCTTAGTAACCTATATCTTTATAGCTATAATCTAGAAATCCTACTATAGTAACTTTATAGCTTAGCTATAATACTATAGTATAAAGATCTTATAGGTTTTTAATAGGTATAAAGCATTAACTACAGCTATAATTAGATGAGGTAATAATATATAACTTATTAATATTGAATTTTTATATTTTTGCTTGTGTCTGGTGTCTTTTATAGCTAGTATATAGCTTATTTCTTATTAAAGTATACTAATTTCTATTAAACCTTTATAGTATATTCTAAGTATTAAAGTTAAGGTTATAATCAATTAGAATTATTTATTTTAATATAGGGAATAATGGCAGGAATTAATAAATATTATTAAGCTAGTAATAGATAGTAAATTTAGTAGTATATAAACTCCCTAGGTTTAGTAGGATTATTGGGTATTATCTAAATAAGATTAGTAGGCTAGTTATTCTAGATACTTAATAGGATATTAATATTAGTTCTTTATAGAGTTAAGGTCTATAAGACTAGTTAAATAGATATAAAAGCTAGAGATTAAGCCTAAGCTTTAATTAAATCCTCTAGAATTATTAAGAACCTATAAATTATATCTTAAGTTAATTAATCCTATTACTTATATTAAGGTTATATAGTAGAGTTAGCTTATAATTCTAATAACTAGGCTATTTGTATAAAACTTAGTTTAAAACTTACTTTCTTCCTAAATTAGTAGTAGGGATTAATATTACAATTAAAAGATTAATTCATAAGATATTAAGAGTATTCTAATATAATTAGTCTATTAGGATAGGGTTTTAATAGAGCTAGTAAAAGATATTAAAGATTATATAACTTAATACTTTTTAATAATATATTTATATAGTACAGTTTCCTGCTTAATAGGGCTAGAGTTAGAGTTTTAACTAATATTATTAAAGGTTATAGAGGAGCTTTAGAATTATTATTATTATATTTTTATTAAAGGTAATGTCTCTAGATTTAATAATCCTACCTAATTAGGAAACTAGATGTGGTAGATATTATAGACTCTATATCTAATCAACCTATTAATAGAGGTATATAGTTTTTATTTTTTTTTTAACTTTATGGTCCTTTTATAGTATATAAATACAGGCTTTATATCCTTATACTTAGATTCCCAATAGGCCATGTTATTAATTACTAATCCTAGAGCTTTATAGAAGTATAAAACTAGTAGTTTAGTCTTATCTCACCTAATTATCCTATTTAGGATATATATAGCTAATTTATTATATAGTAAAAGCTCTTTAGATAGCTCTAAGATAATTCTTATAGTTCTAATAGCTTAACTATATAGCTATTAAAGTACTTAGATGCCCTATTTTATTTAGATATTTAAGTAGCTAAGAAGCTTTTAGATTATATTATATTTCTCAAAAATTTCTTATATTTATTAAATTTAGGTGCTTGATTATAGTAAATTATAGTAATAATCTTATAGTAAGGTTATATTAGCTCTTATATTACTTAATAATCTTTATAAAGGCCTATGATTTCTTCTATAAAATTTATATAAAGAGGAATTAAGATATATTATCTAGTATAATTAGTATATAGTAATACTTTAAATATTCTAATTAGCTTTATCTTTTAGATATTAAAGTGAATCTTTTTAGAGAATATATTATATACCTATAGTATTCTTAGTATAGTTTATATACTTTTAATAGCTTATATAAGTAGCAATCCTTGAGGTCTTAAATAGTGATATTATTATTAAATCTCACCTTATTCTTATATATTAACTTTATTAAGTAGTAGCTAAGGTATCTATACTAAAGCTCTACTAATATTATTATTGTTAAAGTAGGTAGAGGAGTTTTTATAATTATAAAATATTATCTTTAGTATAGATATGTCCTATAATAGTATTAGTTTTAGGGTTCTAAAGTAGTAGTTCTTAGAGTTATAATATATATCTAATTCATATTTCACTTACTCTAAGGGGAAAGGTTATATAGCACCTATAGATTCTATATATAGATAAATAATAAATTATTATTAATTTATATTATTAGTAGGAAATATATAGATATATCCTTTCTTATATAGAATTATAATCTTACCCCTAGAGGTTTAGTAGTAGTATTATATTACCTCCTCAGGGATTATCTTTATAAAGTTAGAAATAAGGTCTTTATTCTTATATAATATATAGCTAGCTTTTAAATTAGTTAGCTACCTAACATTAAGTTATAAACAGGTATATAGGGGTAAAAAAACTATAAATTATATATAACTCTTGTTTTCCCTCTATTATCTCATCCTAATATGTTCTAATAATATAAATATAATTATTTTAGCCTTATTATAATTAAAATAGTATTAAGATTAGTTTCTAGAGTTAAATACTATATCTTTAGATATATAATCTAGCTCTTAGAGCAAACTTTATATACTAAATATAGATATTTAATTATATATCCTTATACTCTTTATAGTATAGATATAGATTATTATAAGAGCTCTATTCTCTACTAAACTAGTAGTCTAGTAATTACTAAGATATTTAACTTTTATAAAGAAATAATTCTTTAGTAAGCTAGTCTATTTCTTTTTTAAATTTCTTATTTTTACTATTATTCTTAGTATTAGTCTTCTTACTATTAGCTAAAGTTATAGATATGATAATTATTTTAGCCTTACTTTCTTCTTTCTAAGCTTTATATATGATTAATATATTTAAAATTCTTTAATAATTCTCTAGTAGTTATTCTTAGTAGATTTTAACTATTTCTTACTTAAGATATACTACTAGAGGTAGTAACATATTATATATTCCTTCTTAATACCCTAAAAGTAGTAGGATAGTATAAATAGTATTAGGCTATATTTAGTATTTTTAGCCTAATTAATCTGCCTATTTAGAGCTAATTCACTATTTATAAAGCTATAGTTCTCTTAGTTAATAAAGCTATGTCTAGTTATATAAGACCTATAGTTTATTAACTACTAGTTATAAAATATTTAATTAACTACTTATAAGTATTAGTATAGCTATTCTTAAGTTACAAAGTAGTTTGAATTATATAATATATAGAGGGGTTAATATAATTAATAATTTATAGCTTTATCTTTCTTATTATCTTAATTTAATGAATATTTAGGATCCATAGAGTTAAAGATAGGATAATTATTAATATAAGATATCTTATAGGTTATCTATCTTAAGGTTTTGTTTAATTACTTCCTATTAGAGGTTATATTATTCTAGCTCCTTTAGGATCTCTATTAGTATTAGATTTAATACTAGCTCTATATCTAGGTAGGCTGCTTAGTTTAGTATTATAAAGGCCCTAGTAGAGGGTTATATAGTAGTTAGCTATAAGGATTCTAAATCTACTATAGTAATATTTAGACGAAAATTCTTACTTTTTTAGGTAAGGAGCGCTTAGTAGCATTAAAAATATATAAGTAAGTAGGGAACGACTTAAAGCACAAAAAGTAGTTTAAATAGAGGAAATAAATAATAGTTAGGTAGTAAGAAGGGGCTTATAAACTCTTAGAGCTATAGAGGAGGAAAATACTTGATTCATTTACCTAAGCGATCTGTGTGGGAGATGAGGGTACATAGTGGAGAGCCAGTCATGTGATCTTATGTGACCGGCTCCCACTCGCTCTGCCAACCTGCTCAGCAGGTGGAAGCCCAACAAATACTAGGTAGTATAGGGATCAAGCCATTCAATCCTAGTTATTAGAACCACTAGATTTACTAGGCTATACAGACTTTAGTAGTTAACACAGTATTTTTAGTATTTAATCCAATAAAATACGTAGTTTTAGCTAATTAATCTAGTATCTTAGTAATAAGTTATAATAAATAGTAATTTCTAATAATAGCCTTATTTGGTTTTTTATAGTTAATATAATGTCTTAATTCCCTATCTTCCTTAGATAGAAAAAGAATAGGGATTCTAATAAAACTTTTAAAAAATATATATAACTATATTTTAAGTTTTATTAATTATTCTTAGAGGTATAAAATTCTAATTAAAAATAATAAGTAAATAGGATTATATAAAATAATTTTAGTAGCTTTAAAATTAATTATATAATTAGTTTTTTTTATATTAGTAATTCTTTAGCTTTTTCTAAAGTAAACATACTATAAAATACTTTAAAAAATAGTTATATAATTTTAATAGGCTTATTAAATAATAATAAATGTTAATTTAAAAGCTAGGGGTTTAAATCTATTAATTAATAGTTTATAGCTAATAAATTAATAAAAGATCCTATAAAGCACTATAAAAAGAAAAATAAGGCTAATTTTACTACTTTTCTTAATAATATAGTTATATTTAAAAGAATAAATAATCCTCTATAAATTAATAATTATTGTAGAAACTCTCTAGACTCTAAAAGTAAATATTTTAAGCTAATTAATTATAAAGATTATAGGAGCTATTATTAAAACTTATTATATTTTATATTATATTAAAAAGCTAATAATAATTATATTAACTTTTACTTTATATTTAGATTTATGGTTATTTCTACATTATTTTTACTCTAAATAATTAATAGGATAAGAATTAAATAATAATTTTTTTTAGGTCTTTCTTTCTACTCTTAGTTTTAGATATTAATTTTAAAGATATTCTTTATTATTATATTTATAATATTTTATATTTTTTTTTTTATTTATAGGGTTTTAGTAAGGTTTCATTAATTTCTTATTATTTTTTTTAATTATTTTTCTTATTATTTCTTTTATTATTTAGAATATAGTATAGAGTATTTTTTTTATTTCTTAAATTACTTTTAAATTTCTTATTAAACTCTAATAATAAGTAACTAATATAACTATTTTTTATTTAAGTCTAGGGTCATTTTATTTAATCTTACTAAATAAAAAGATGAAGGTTATCTTATAATTTTATTAAAAAAATTTAGATTTTACTAATAATTATCCTTTCTAGAAAAATATTATTTAGGATATTAATACAAGTATAAAACTCTTTAGTATCTTAGTTTAATTATTATTAAATATAAATTAGTTAGCTTTTTATATTTAGTTATAATATAGTAATATATATTTATTATTATAAATATTAATTATTTTTTAAACTTTAGCTATAACCCTTTAATTTTTTAATAATTATTAGGTATTTTTATAAAGATATATTTTATATTTAAAATCTAATCTTAATATTATTATAAATCAAAACTAAGAGAAAAAATAATATTTTTTTAATTTAATTTTACCTCTATTCTATATTAATAAAGAGGAGTTACTTTAGAAACTTTTTAATAATAAATTATTTTTTAAAGACCTTTTTAAGTTTTTTATAAATCTTTTAATATTCCTTTATTTTACTTATAATAGTTTTAATAGAAAATAGAAGGTAATTCTTATTAAATAAAAAAAAACATTAATAAGAATAATAATTCTCTAATTATTTAGATAGAATTAAAAGTATTTATTTAAGTATTATTTTTATTATTCTATAATATTTATAGCTATTTATATAGCTTTTTAAGAAAAATTAAAATATAAAATATTTATTAAGTATATAATCTAAGCTAAATAATAATATAGTAAAAAAAATATTATTAATATTAAGAACTAACTAATCCTTACTTTTTTAGTAAAAGTAAGATTACTATTTATATCTAAAAAGAAGACTAATAGTTATATTATTATAGATATATAACTAAGTAGGTAGTAACCCATCAATTGATCCCTATTAACTAGGATGTGTTAAGGGTATACTTAGAATTCCCTAACATACTATAAGGAAATAATAATACTTTTAAAGTAGAATACTACTCTTTTCTTGTTTAAGGTAAAGGGACTCGGAACTCTCTATATCTAATATAATAGAATAGAGTTACATAGCATACTATTATATATTTATTCTAGTATGTAATAATTCGTTAAGTAATCCCTGTATATAGGGATAAATATAGGCACGAACTCCATGTAGATTAAGAATACTATTATTTAGAGGTTAACTAAATTGTACTACCTACTACCCCCCTTACCACCTTACTAACCGCCTTTCCTACCCCTTAAATTCTCTGAATCCTCCTTCCCCTAAGAGAATGAGTAACCTAACTACTAAATTCTACTATTTTTATAACCTTAAAATAATGTCTTTTTATATAATAATATATGTGTCTTAAAGCTTTATCTTATCTTTATTATAGACTTTTTAGAATATTTTTCTGCCTTAGTAGAAGGTAGAGTGAAACTAATTTTTAAATAATCTTTTACTAATTTTTTTAGATAATAAGGCTATCTCTAGAATTATATCTAAGAAGGACTTCTTTAAAATATTAATTACTTTATTTTTACTAGGAATCTGGCCCTTTAATACTATAACCCATTTCTCATAATATTTAATACTTTATAAAGAGTTATAGATTTAGTATTAAAAAGATATTATCTTATACCTATAAAAATAGGAGTTGATCCTGCCATACCCACCTTGCTCCTGTCATACCTAGTTTACTCCTGTTATACCTGTCTTGCTCCTGCTATACCCCTTCCTAATATGGACTAGCGCTAGGGCTTCCCCTTAGGGCTTATATAAAGTCTAATATCTGACCCTCCCTACCTACTAACCTACTGACTAACCTACTTATCTTAATACTAACGCCTATGTCTAAAAGGCATTATTATTGCTATAAAGCTAGATAATACTATAGCCAGTAGTACTAACTGGCTTCTTACTAGGTTATTAGGCTTGTTTAATACTACTAATTCCCTAATTATACCTAAAGATAATTTACTAGATATATTAGGGCCTACTACTATTACCTCTAAGTTATTATTATTATTATTATTATTATTATCTTTTTTTCTTTGCTACCAACTGATTGAGTGTTTTTTAATAAAAAAATACTATAATACTTATTAACAGATTTATAAAAGAACATAGCTATATACTAATTATAAAGACCTCTAAGCATACTCAAAAAGATAATAGGATTATAATATATTATCTATAATGTAATTATAATAGGAGTTATTAACCTAGGATTAATAAAGAGAAGCAGTCTTCGTAGTATACTATAATCTAATTAATTATCTATTCTATATATTATTTGGCGAGATCTAGAGTCTCCTACTTAGAGAATTAAAGTTATAAACCTAAGTTATAATTATATTTTATTATTTTTTTATATACATCCTTCTCTTTGAAAAATCGAACTAGATAAGCAGTTAAAGATAATATAATAATAGCTTAACTAGGATTTAACTATACTAAATTCTTTATATAGCCTAGTAGAATTAAGTTAACTGTTTTATTCCCTATAATATCTATAATCTATGCTAGGATATATACTATAAGTTACTTAATAGCTAGTCCCTAACCTAAGCACTACTAATAGGGCTTTTAAAAGATAATAGCTAGCTATTTAACCATGCTATAGATATAGATAATTATCTTATTAGCCTTTTCTATATCTATTATTTATGTTTAAAGCTTTTTTGTGATTATATATATGTCCTTATTATGGACTATATATATGAAATAAACAAATATAAGATACTAATACTAGATATTAATAGAGTTATATCTATAGAAACTACTTTATAGATTTCATTTTTATATATAATAAAAAGGAGCTATTATATAATTTTATATTAACTAATCTAAAGGCTCTTTATAAATATCTTAAGCTTTCCTCTCTACAGACTATCTTAACTAATAAAGAGTATGCTTTAATTAATATATATAATAAGGTCTTTCTCTTTATTAATTATATAATCTGTCTCTAGTATATTATAAATAATATTCTTATAAAAGCCCGTCCTATGCTTTATAAGGAGCTAATCTAGTCCCTTCTAACAGGCCCAGATCCTAAGGATAAAAATATAAATAAGCAGCTTAATAAGAATACTACGAATTATTAAAAGAAAATACTTTCTAAGTTTATAATCATCATCTAGGCCCCTATATATAGTATATAATAATAGTATACTAGCAGGCTTTTAAAGATAAGTATAATAATTAGATATTCTAGCCTTTACTTTCCTATATTAAGAAAGAGTGGCTAAATAGGATATAAAACCTTAGATTCTTAAGTACTTTACTAATAACTTTTTCTAACGTAATTGGTAAGTGAGTGAGTTATATAAGCAGATAAGTCACCTCCACCCAATTTCTATGACTAGGTAGGATTTAAATACCTTTTCCTAACTAACCAATTGTATTTCTATATAAAACTAATTACTAGGTAAATAAGGATATCTAAGTCTAATATACCCCTAAATATAATAATTAGAATACTATAATAGCATATATTATAAGATCTAATTATAGGAAGTCTAGTATTCTAAGACCCTATATCTTAAGCTTTAAATATCTAATTTTTCTATTAAAATTACTCCTTATTTTCTTAAATAAAAAGACCTTTTAGAGTAATAAATTACTTAGTAAATTTCTTTTTTTTTTTAAAGCTACTTCTTATATATAACTTATAAATTATAGAGTTTTTAATATATAAGAACTATCTTATTTAAGATTAATTTATTATACTTAGTAATCTTATCTAATTATATTTTTAAGAAATAGGTAGGATCTTATTAGTTTTTTAGCTATTAAAAATATCTCTAAAAAAGCTTTTTTTTTATTATAAATACCTATTTTTTAAGCTATCTAATTATATATAATATTTTTAGTACTAAATTAGTTAACTAGCTACCTAATAGTAAGATATTTTAAGCTAAATATTTAGCTAACTAAGTACTATTTCTAGTTTATATAGAACTAGTCTAGTAGTAGAGAAACTACTAGAAATATTATAAATAATATAGATCTCTATATATACTTAAGAAAAAGCTTTAAGAAAATTAAGCTTATTAATATAATTAAATTTAAGATATATTTTAGTTTTACTAGGCATCTATATATATATTTTAAAGGTAAAAAGTAGCTAATATCTAGAGATTATAGTAGATATAAAAAATAAGTAGATATATAGTTAGAAATTATATTATTCTTACTATATATCTTATTAAATTAAGGTATTAGATAGCTACTATAGCTATTAAAAACTAAAAGATAATATTTCCTAATTATATATAACTAGTAGTTATAAAAAGAAAGAGATTTTTAAGCTAATAAAGATTTATTTATTATTAGTCTAGCTATTTAGACTAACTTTAATCCTTTAATTATATAGTAGATTATTTAATACTAATTTTTTTATAAACCTTTCTTTAAAGATAATAATAGAGAAAGTACCTAACTAGAAATACTAATATATTTAATAGAAGTTACTTATTCCTAATTTTTTAGCTATATAAGAGGTATTTTATTATAATAGTCTACTCTAGTAATTACTTAGTAATAGCTACTAGGCCTATAATAAAGCTAGTCTTATTAAAATTATAGATATTTTTAGGTATAATCCTATACTATATATATATAGTAATTTATATATAATTAAATTATTTTTAAATAACCTTAGGGTCTTTATACTAAGTATACTAAAGTTATATTATCTAGAGAAATATATTTCTAATTTATTATATCTTTAGATAAAGTTTATAGACCTATTTATTCTATCTAACTAATTAAAGAGGTATAATATTATAGATAATAAAAAGAATATTAGCTATTTCTATATAGAATAATTAGGGAGGTACTCTATATTAAATAAATAATAATATCTATTATATAAGTAAAATCTCCTTATTTTAAGTTATATTATAGGAATTAGTATATATTTTTAAGTATAAAAATATTCTATTAAGCTAAAATAATAGGGTTTTAAAGATAGATTAAATATATATACTACTTATAAATACTACAGACTTTATACTTTAAAATAGTAGAAATTATTAATAGGATTATACCTTCCTACTTAGCTAGATATCTAGCATTTTAACGTGCTTTTAGAGGCATAGTTAGTAGTTAAATTAAGTAAGGTTTTCAGCTAGAGCTAATATGTGTGAGGTAACTTGTCTGCTTATATGACTTACTTGCTTACTGATTATGTTATCTTAATATATACTTAATCTTATATAGAGAGGTATCCTATTAGTATCTAAAGAAAGATCTTAATACCTTAATTGTTAATTATCTTTATAGTTATCTAGTTATTTGAGAGATTTAATTTACTATTAATATAACCTCTATTAAATACAGATAGACTATAAGAAGATTGAAAAGCTACTTAAGATACTCTAATTATCCTTTTTCAGTAATATCCCTATCTAAATCTCTTAATTTATGCTTTATAAGGTCCTATTAAATCATAACAAGTTCTGCTCTAAGGAAAAAATAGAAAGAAAAAAATAATATAATACTCTTTATAAAAATTAATAAATTTATATATTATATAACATCTATATCTATCATAGAGGAAGAGCCTATATTAACTAATTATATAAACTAATTATATAATTTCTAGTAGCTTTATAGAATAATTAAATCTACTAAAAGAATAGGAAGTTAATTATATAGCTATTCTCTAAGACTTTATATAAATATCCTTTTTATAGAATAACTTTGTCTTTTAGAATAATAAGTAGTAGACAGACAGACTTAGAAATAAAAATAGTTTTTATAGTAATAACTAACACTTTTTAGAATTTATATCTAAAAAGACTGTTTTCTAAGTTTCTTTAGTAATAATCTATTAGTCTTTTTCTATTTTTATATAAAAATCTGTCTTATTAAAATTTTAGATATTATTAGATGTTATAATAAATTATAATATCCTTTAGATAATAATACTAATTAATTAAATCTTAGAATTCTCTACTTATTTTTATTTATAATATAGAACACATCCTTTCTTTATCTAGTAATAGGATTATAATTTAGCTATTAAAATAGCTAGTAAGGCCTAACCTAAAGAGATAAGTTATAAGGATCTATATATATCTTCTAGAAAATTAAGTTAGCATACTTTTTAATTATTTAAGAATAAGGGGAAGCCTAGCCCCTTTAAAATATTAATATACTAATAAAGAGTAAGTTATTAGGTTTTATTTAGTCTTTAGCTATTAGCCTTTTATTTAGAGCAATGTATAATCTTTATAATAAGTAGATAGGATTAATTTAGATATAATATTCTCTATAGTTTTTTAAGATATTAGGTTTTTTTTTAGTTATAATATATATCTAGGGTTTTATTTATTTAGATCTCATTTTATGTGAATTAGCTGTATTTTAATATTAAAAGCTAATACGTTAGACTAGAGGGTATAAAGGTTAAAAAATCTGCTTAGATGGGTAGGCTGCTGGATAGGTGGCAGGGTTTGTACTAGGGTGCAACCTTAGAACGTTAGTGTAGGGATTAGTTAGCTAGAAAATATATCTTATAAAGTATCACATTTGAAGAGCTTAAGTTAGGTAGAAATAACTATTTTTTTAAAAAGAATCTGACCTCCTGTAGAGGTTCCATAGATTCTGCTAGGTAGTGATTCTACTAGTAGAATTACTTAATTTAGTGTCTTAGCGTTTTTTGACCCCCAGATAGCATTCCTGACCTACATACAGGTCGTGCCTAAATATAACATATTCGGTAAGCAAGCACTATATGCAAGTAAGCACTATACCTCACATATTTTACCCCTAGTTAAAAACCTTAATTATTTTAACTACTAACTATGCCTCTAAAACATGTTAAAATACTAGAAATCTAGCTAAGTAGAAAAGATAGGATTCTAAATAATACCTATTATTTAAAAGCATAAAATCTGTAGTATTATAAGATAGAATATATTTATAATATCTCTAAGTAAACCCTTTATTAATAGCTTAATAGTATTTTAATATATTTTAAAATATATACTAACTCCTATAAACTAAGTTAAATAAAGAGGAATCTCTTATATAATAAATCCTATTTTATTTAATATAAAGCACCTCCCTAACTATCTTATATATAAGAAATAGCTAATATTCTTTTTATTATTTATAAATTATCTTTCTTTAATTTATTAGAGAGAAATGGGTATATAACTTTATTTAATAATATATTAAATTAAAAATATACTTTTCTTAATAATATAATTATTAATAAGCTTAATATAAAGACCTAGAGATTATAAAAAAAATAATTTAATTATATATAAATTACTATAATATAATATATGATTATACCTAAAGATATTTATAATTTTAATAAGACTAGCTTTATTATAAGCCTAATAGCTATTACTTAAGTAATTACTAGAGTAGATTATATAGTAAAATACCTCTTATATAACTAAAGAATTAGGAATAAGTAATTTTTATTAAATATATTAGTATTTTTTAATTAAATACTTTCTCTATATATTATTTTTAAAGGGAAGGTCTATATAAAGAACTAGTATTAAAGTAATCTATTATATAATTAAAAAATTAAAATTAGTCTAAATAGCTAGACTAATATAAAATAAATTTTTATTAATTTAAGAATCTCTTTATCCTTATAATTACTAGTTATATAATTAGGAAATATTATCTTCTAGTTTTTTAATAATTATAGTAGTTATCTAATACCTTAGTTTAATAGGATATATAGTAAGTAATAATATAATTTTTTATTTATATATCTACTTATTTTTTTTATCTACTAATTTTTAGATATTAGCTACTTTTTATCTTTAAGATATATATAGATGCTTAGTAAAAACTAAGATATATATAAATTTAATTATATTAATAAGCTTAACTTTCTTAAAGCTTTTTCTTAGGTATATATAGAGATTTATATTATTAATAATATTTATAGTAGTTTTTCTACTACTAGACTAGTTCTATATAATTTAGAGAGGTACTTAGTTTAGCTTAATATTTAGCTTAAATGTAAGGGGGAACCCTTAGGTATAGAGGCTTAACCCGGTGACAGAGTATAATAGTATCTCACAAGAGTAGGAAGCAGTAGTGTAGGACAATATAGGTAACCCTTTACTGTGGGAATTGTCACTGACCCCAGAAGTGCGGGGTCAGGGATATCTATATATATATACATAGATGTATGGGGCTGAGTAATCACCCGGCTCCCTCACGATAGGAGTTGTATATACTATCCAATTGTAGTATCTTACATTATAAAATATCTATATACTAGATAGCTAGTTAACTAACTTGGTACTAAAGATATCTTATACTACTAGATAGCTTAAGAAGTAGGTATCTATAATTAAAAGAAAGCTTCTTAAAAGATATATAAAATAGAAAATACTTATAAAGCCCTACCTTTTCTTAAAAATATAGTTAGATAAGATTATTAAATATAATAAGTTAGTCTTAAATAAGATAGTTCTTATATATTAAGAACTCTATAATTTATAAGCTATAAATAAGAAGTAACTTAAAAGAAAAAGAAATTTATTAAATAGCTTATTACTTTAGAAGGTCTTTCTATTTAAAAAAATAAGGAGTAATTTTAATAAAAGAATTAGGTATTTAAAGCTTAAGATATAGGGTCTTAAAAATATTAGGCTTCCTATAATTAAGACCTTATATAATATAAATACTAATTATAATATTCTAATTGTTATATTTAGGGATATACTAGGGTTAGATATCCTAATCTACCTATACTATTAGTTCTATATAGAAATGTAATTGGTTAGTTAGTAAAAAGCGCTTGAATCTCACCTAGTCATAGAAATTGGGGGGAGTGCAGTGCTTACTTGCATGCGGCGCTCACTTACCGAATACATTAATATACTTCAGGTATGCTCCAACTTCCCATGTACCCAAATATCCCGACACCCGAATGTGTAAGGCGGAAGGGTCGGGTATAGTATAATTTAGAGTGGCCTAGGTAGTATTCAGCCTCCCAGGCGTGACAAGTCGGGTATGGTGGTGGTGGTGGTTCTAGTTCACCCTAGACAAGATGGCAACGTGGCCTGTTTCAGTCTGACATGCCTGGGAACTCCCTATAACTTTGACACCCTTTTCTCTGATCACCGCACTTCCTATACAATCTTAATGTGTGCCTGCCCTCACCACAGGCGGTAGCTGAGGATTACACCTACTCTGGCCGTGACTACCCAAACATCGAATAGACATGGTATGTTGATGCTTAGGTTCCCTTCATCGTGCCATACTGACTTGTATAGGCCCAAACACCCCAGCAGCGCAAGGCAAATGAGAAATATGCCCGCAGTGAAGCTGCGAAACGTGGCAAAGGGAAAGCCATAGTGAAACAAAAGCAGCAGTCACACAAATCCCCAGTGTCAACGGGGTGGTGTGGTATGTTTTGACTCATAGAAAACAACAGGCAATATACTGAGTGTTTGACAGTCATCCTCGCCTTTGTTGTCTGCGGAGGCCTCGCATTTGAGCTCTTAAGATCGTCCCCGAGATCTGGTCGGCCGCCCTTTCAATGCTCAACCGATTGAGTATATAATCGAACATTGCGTACGGGTCATTTAGGTCGACCGTTGTATCCTACCACCGGGCACTGAGGATATAGATTGGCCGCCCAAGGGAAAGGTGTCTGCTTGACCTACACCATCTGAAAGTGTGATGGGAATGTGCCCTCTCGCCCGCCAAACCAGAGGATTGAGAGTCAGCTTCGTGTAAAACTATAATGGTGCCACGATATCCCCATTCGACCCCAAATATCGAATAGCGACCGATACCCAGGCCATCTGCAATCGATTTGCAAAATAATACTATGTTTTTCATTCATATTCTTGACCACAATCTGGCTTCTCGGGCAAGCATCCATGTAGTATGGCAGTAGGCGACTATAAACAAGGTTGGGCTAGATTGTCGCCAGGCCACACATTAAGATGCAGTTCTATACATTCCCAGGCATTCTGGCTCTCCTCCTCTTCTTCTTGGCCACCGTTTCGGCATGTTTTTTGTGGATCGCTGGCCCCAATGACGGGCATCTGTAGATCGTGACCGAAGAGCTTGATTGCTCAATGTAGGCTTCTTGGGCCTCCTTTTCTTCTTCACAACAGTTCCTTCGGCAGGTATGCCTTCTGGTTGAATGCGCTCCGAAGCCCTCTGCATCTCCAGTCGTCACTCTCTCCATATCTTGCATCGCACTTGCCATCTCCGCATCATTGGCAGTATCAGGAATAGCCCAAGAACGGCTAGAGAATGTGCCCACCTCATGTAATGAAAGATGTCGAGGCCACTTGAATCAACTTCGAGAAGCGATCGTCTTGATTTACCAGGCTCGCCATGACTTTCGAGGCCACTGATATCATCCGATCCTATCATCTCATCTGGGACGATGTCGTATCTCTTTGGGTGAGACTTGAACGCCGAGCGCGTTTCCGATGCCTTCATCAAGGATCCGCGGGTTTTTCCAACACCTTCCAACTTGAGGTCAATTATGGGGATGGAGTCAAGGTCGAGTTCGGATCCATTAGACGCAGTAAAAGCTTGATGGAAAGGGTGGATTTGCCCGAGGATTCATCGTCCGCCCCAATATAAAATGGATCATCTCGATTGCGTTCCCGGCGGCCGATTTTCCTTCTCAATAATGCATTCCCTCCATCCAGGGGAATAGTTTCTTGATATGACTCGGGATGGATATCAACAACCTGGGGCGACAACCCCGCGGGCCTGGCCGAAGGTAAATACTCTGCCATGCAGTAGAAATTCTGCAAACGTATTTCTGTATCTAGAACAGAGGGGGTGTCATCCTTTTCACCAAAAAGCCCACCAAGGTTATTGTTGAAGTTGTCATTCAGCTCAAGATTGTCTGGCAGAGGCACCTTTCTCTGCGCATTTATTGAGACTGGGTTTAGCTCGAGGCCACAGAACAAGGTTGGGAGTGCGGACGTGAGTAAAAGCGGCCTCTGACCCTCATCAAGTGTACCTGTCTGAATAGCATCGGCGGCTAAACGCATGACCTCCAAAAATTCAATCGCCCGTTCTTGCACATCTAAGTCAGGATGTGCTGCTAGGGTCTCTAGAAATTCGATGATGCGTGCTAGAACAAGCATTATTTCATCCCCTTTCTGTAAATCCCATGCTTGCTTTCCGCTAGCGAGGTGCACAAGTACTTTAGGTATCGCTTGAAGGGAGAGAGAGATTGCTCTTGCAGATGACGCTGCTGATATGTCCATCAATGACTGTAGCGTCCTGTCAGGGTACAGGAGATATTCTGCGTACTCTCCCACAATCCACGCCAGCAGTCCAACGAGGTTACCGTGGGATCCAATGACAGTAGGCAGGAGGGTCTGGCTGCCATTCAGGATGAGAGATTCAGCCGCCCTGGTGGCCTCCCCTCGAACGTCTTTGACGCGGACTGCAACGTTGCGCAATTCAGATCCAATGCGGTTGGCGATGGCTTCCTGATCACTAGCATAATGCGATGCAGCGCATTTGATCGAATTCTTTGCACCTTCCGAAGGCAGCAACTTGACCAACTCTATTAATATATCCACATACCATTCAAAATCCAGCAACTCCGAGTAGTTGCTTGAGCATATGTCCAAGATACGATGAAGGACTTCAACCCTGTAGTTGTATGGCAGAATATCGGCAATTTGTTGAGATGTTGATTTGGGGATCCTGATAGGTTGCCATCATCGTAGTCGTTTACAGAAGTATCTATATGGTTATCCTCTTTGGCTTCATCTGTATAACGAAGCTGAGATAATAAGCGTTGCACCACTGACTGAAGTGTCTCGCTTGTGACCATCCGAGCTGCAAGTTCGAGAGCTTGGAGGCGGATTGAAATATCGGTCATCAATGCAATTCAAAATGACGTCCTGGTGATCTGATACCATCATCGGGTACGAGATTACAACCCTATTGAATGCGAGGAGTGCAACGTATTTTACTATAGAAGCTTGGTAAGCACATCTGGTTGACAGAGCCCTGTTTATACACTCACAGTTTGGATCAGAATCTGTCACGATCATTCCTCTGAGTTTTCCCACACATAGACTTGCAATTTCATCCCTTTCTTCGAGAGCCCCATCACCATCCAGAATCCCCCCTTGAATTATGCCATTGATACATTCGTAAAGTAGGGACATCGCTGTTTGTTGACTGGATGATATTCATTAGTGGACGGAGAAGTTTTCGGATCAAGCGCGGTTCGAGTGGAGTTAAAGTTGCAAACTGTTCCAGTCAGAGAGTGTTGCACATGGCAGGTAGGTAGCTTCATACTAGTTTTATAATCTTGATTGCCATCCAGTTATTCCCTCCGTCCACCAGGAGCTCGAAAAATCGCGGCGCCAGTGGAAGAAAGTCATGAGGCCTTCTCCACCCCAGCTCACACACGACGTTGATAACGGCCGTTGTAACACTGCCATCTTCTTCATCGTCCATAAACGTTCCTTCAGCTTTGGCCAAGCTAGTTTTAGAGCCTCAGGATAAACTAAGAGAGACGATATAGGCATACTACTACGCCTTTTTTCGAACTGTGGCGTGGAGTGAGATATCCGAGACAAGACATCTTGCAGTAAAGATATGGCAAGTGAGGAAGTGATGATGTTCGGCAACGTTATGAGCGGTAGGGACATGTTTGGAATACTCGAGCACGTCAAATCCTATAAAACCATCAGAATGCATGGCTCTCGGAAGATGCAGAAACGGTCGATAAAACCTTTTTCAAAAGATTTGTGGCCATCATAAGGACTTCAGTATCTGGCCTGAAGCTCTGGATAGCTGCGAGATAGCCTGATCGCTTTTGGAGATATTTTGTGGATGACATGACTTCAAGCACATGGAATGAAGCCCATGACATATCATAGCCAAACATTTCCAGATATATCAATTTCAATAGAGCTGTGGCCTTTTTATCTGAAGCTTGTAAGCTGCTGAAGCAAAGTTTGGGATGTATCTGCTTACCCATATCCTGTTTCTTGATTTCGGTCTTACATTCTCTCAGACTGTCCTGTATATAGTCTTCCTCCGCCCCTTTATGATTCCTTAGACCCTTAATAAGGTCATAGAGGGATTTTTCGAACCTGCAAACGATGTAAGGAAACATTAATAATATGCTGTGTGAGAATATGGAGAGTTACTGACATGTTGCTGATCTGGACTTCCTGTCTCGAGTGACCGGTCAATCTATGACATCCAGGTATGATCAGTCATTCACAAGACACCTTAGAGAGAACAAGTTGAATAGTGGAACCTTGCCAGATGTTATCTGGTAGTACTGATGTAACGGTTAGGATGTTGAAGTGGTACAGTCACGGGAACATGCGTAATCTCCATCTGAGTGAACTGCCGCCGGACCACCATAATTGTGTCCGCTTCCTAGGGGATGCTACTACTCCCAGTCCCTTTACAATTATTGGTTTTCTTATATATTCACCAGGACGGCAGGACACACCCGCACAACAATACATGATTTATTGCACCTGCTATCAACCGCATTGTTGTCACCGTAGGAGGTCATTTGACTATGGCTTATCGCGCCCAGGAGCCCCATGCCCTTGACCATGGCAATCTCCTTGCCACGCTTCGTTTTTCGCAACAGGCGCCTGTATACTCGGTGGGAAAAGTCTTTCTGGAAATGCCTCTGCTTCAATGCCAACATTCAAGAAGGATGGCCCCGAGGAATATGACATTATGGAACAGCTCTTTCTATCCTGCCTTCAGACTGGTGATGACGAAGCTGCCACAATGTCTTGATCGGCTAACATCCAGGTTTGGTGCTTCAAACGAAAGGATACAGGGACTCCGTGGCTTGTATCAGGAGGCTGTTGCCGACAAGCAATCTGACTTGCAGGAATGCCTGCGCAATTACGACGAAGCGCGTTCCGAGCACCCCTTGAACTTGGTCCGTATGAGTGAATTCGCGCCTGGACGTGTTACTAATCCCTTTATAGCCCATATTGAAGCGCCGGATTTCCCTGTTACGTTCGATGTCTAGACCCACAGAGGCCATAGATGCTTTGGTCGATCTGTTGAAGGCCGTGCCCACAGATTCTGAATCCTGGTGCGAATTGGCCGACTTATATCGATCCCAAGGGATGGTATCGCAGGCAATATTCTGTTTGGAAGAGGCTCTATTGGTTGTTCCCAATGCCTGGAATGTGAGAGCCGATCTGTTTATTTTTGTCAAGTGGGGTTGACACTGTCTTAGATTCACGCTCGCCTCGGTGAGGTTTTGTATACTTGCGCGTGTTCATCCGAAGGCGATTCGGCCTCTAAGTTTCAAGAAAAGTCGATCCGGTATTTTTGTCGAAGCATTGAGCTTTGTGATCATTACATCAGGGGATTATATGGTCTAGCACTGGTGAGTTTCCCCCTCCGGTTCCCCTCCCAGGCGCGGGGAAACCATGCTTCCCATCACCTTGGTTGTGCACGTATCGCCGAGTCATATTCCCATGCCAATGCGAGGCTAATTGATGTCTCACGTTAGGCTACATCCTCACTCTCGGAAAACAAGCGTTCCAGTGACCGCCCGCAAAGGCCAATGGTAAACATCACGACGAATACCATTGAAAAATTGAACAAGTTTGCAACCGAGCAGCTTCGAGAAATTGTTGAATGTCGTTCCTTGGATCATCACAATTGGGAACATGCACAAGGCGAGCTGATAGCGGCGAAAGAGCTTCTGGATCGCCTGGGCGGCGTCCAATAAGGAATGCCCAAAGCCTGTCTTTGTTGTTCACACATTTTAGCACTACAGACACCTCCCAAAACATTCAGTAACCATCAACCAGAGCGCTTCTATGTATTGTGCCACAGGCAAAGCAGGCGCCTACTCCCTGGTTTGCTTCTAGGAAAATGACGAACTACAACCTAGGCGTTCTTGTCAATCTTCGAAGATCGGAGATCTCGATGGACGTGCCTTCTCGGCTGTCGAAGGCCCCCTTGGTTGGGTGGACGTAAATCGAGACATTGTCTTTGGATGTACACATGTGTGCCGCGATGGTTGTTGGATGGTGATTGGGCACTCAGGCACCGAAACATAATTTAGGTACCACCTCAGACCCAGTGGTCCTTTCGACTTTACGTGGTAATTCCACCGTATCCTTGTAGATCCCGCTGGAGAGAAAAGACCGATATACCGGGTCGCCAACCCTCCTGTCCATCGTCGGGGCTTCCCATGCGTTGCAGGCTTAGACCATCTGCCCAGGTACTAACCTCCAAGCTAGAGGATACACCTGGATCGAGGGGACCGCACAGCTCCGGGGGTGTTCGAACACCCGGTCACTGCCTGACGCACTAGTAATTTTTTCCCCCGTATATATAACAACACCATGCCCAAAATCTGCCTCTAAGCCCAACTATCAGATCGATTAGGCAGGCAAGCCAAATCTTCTTATATATTTCCTGCCGTTGATTATTGCGCCTTTCTCTCCCTCCTCTCACCAACGTACAGACCGTCGTCTTGGCTTCGTGGTTCGATCTGCCTCACTTTCGATTTGGTGGTCTTCGTCCCCCCCACATATCGCACATCCACCGCCCCTCTCCTCTTCTCCCAGTTATCCGCCCTTTCCATTTGCAAATCGACCAGCGCCTGATGTATTCTGCTTCGGGCCTGACCGAGCCGCCCTCCATAGTTGAAATCTGACCTGGGCACCATCGGCCTTGCGGAGTCGCAAATACCAGAGAAACATGAGCGCGAGCGAACCCGCTAGACACCCCAGGACATTGTTTTGATTGTCGACCCCGCCAACCTACTGGTACGCAGGCGAGAGCGCGCGGTGTCACCGTGAAGTTTGGTCTCTGTTCCTGACACCCTGTTTTCGACACAGTCACTTTCTGGAATTCGAACTGTCCCGAGAACCCTTCGTGGCTTCGCCTATTAAAGTAACAGATCGAGATCACAGAGTCAAACAATCAAATCACCCTTGCCCTTTTCTTCATGACGTGCGTCTTCTCTGGTGACCTCCTCCCACTGCCATACCCAGTCTAACAGCTGATCAGGTTCAACATTACTATTGGCCCTAGTCCACACGGCTCGGACGACTACTCTTCGTCTGAAGAGGAGGACTCTTCTGGCGTTCAGGTGTCCCGCCCTCCGACACGGGAGCCACGACTATCAAGATCCTTACGAAGATGGGCGGGATTACCGTATCCAGACGATTGAAGCCATCCGATTCGGCTTCTCGGCCTAGAACCTCCCATCGTCCGCGGAGCCGTCACCCGACCCATGGTTCTTCTGCGGCCCGCCGCCACCCAGCAGCAAGACATCCACATGCGATCCAGGATCGCGGGCAATTTTCCCGGAGACGTCGCCCCCCGTCCCCAGAGTCCCCAGAGAGTCTGGATTCAGCCGACGAGTACGGTCCCCCCTATGGCCGAATGTCTCAGGACAGAAGGCCCTGGCAATCTGTTGGCCCAGGGCCGGGTTATCCTGGCACCCTTTCTCCCGGGCCTCCGTCATACGTCTATCCCAATGGTGCACATGGTCCTTTTCCACAACCCAATGGGTCTCATGCTCCCTCAGATCAGCTCATAAGACTTGGCCACCTCAACCAATTCGGCCAACCGACCCCGTATGGTCACCCTGGATACCCCCTCGGCCATTTGCCGCAATCGCATGGGTCTATGCCGCCCTTTTTTACCCCCGATGGACATCCGCCGCCAACGGCTCACCATGCGTCCGCTTCACCGCATTCCAGAAGTGAAGGTCACGGCCAACCACATCCGTTACAGCATGCTCTTCAGTCTCACAGTCCAACTCCTTTTCCTGGCCCGTGGGATCGCATGAGGTTGTTCCCTATGGACCAGGTGGCTTTTATCAATTCCGAGACCCGTACAGTATGGGCCCTGGAGCGATGTCGCCCTATTTCAACGCATATCCCCGAGTGCCCTCGCCAAATCAAATAGAGCCAAGCGGCCATCCATCCATTGTGCAAGGCGAAGCGGTCAAAGATGAAGCGATCGCACGACTGGAGAAGTTGATACTGGAGGAACGAACTGAACGCGAAGCTAGGGAGGCGCGGGAGGCTGCCCGGGAGCTAGCCATCCAACAGGAGGCTGCCGAACATGCTGCCCGAGAGCAGCGAGCCGCTCATGAAAAGAAAATTACCGAGGAGGCTGCTGCCAATGCTCGGGCAGAGGCAGAGAAGAAAGCCGCCGAGGAGGCAGCAAAAGCAAAGAAGGAGGCAGAGGATGCTGCCGCGGCGGCAGCAGAAGAGGCGGCCGCAAAGGCAACCGCGGCCGCAAATGAAGCTGCAGCAGAGGCGGCGGCAGCCAACAAACCCCCAGAGAAGAAGAAGCCCATCAAGTTCAAAGATGCTGTCGGACGAAAATTCAGTTTTCCCTTTGATCTGTGTTGTACTTGGCAAGTAAGTCATCAGTTTAGTGGTCCTTTGAGATGTTTGTTTCTTACTATTCGCGCGTGACCTCTGTATCTAACCGTTACACCTCATCTAAGGGAATGGAGGAGCTCATACGACAGGCTTTCCTTCATATAGAGGTTATCGGACCACATGTGGCCGAAGGGCACTATGACTTGGTCGGCCCCAACGGGGACATTATCCTTCCTCAGGTCTGGGAGACAGTCATCGAGCCTGATTGGACTATTACTATGCATATGTGGCCAATACCAGAGAAGCAAAAGGAAGCTGAAGGCCCAGCACCGGGGGAAGCCCCAGCAGATGGTGCCGTCGCCGCTGAAGCTTCCGGCGACGTCGCTTCTGCTGACGCGGCCAAAAAGAAATCAGACCCAGCGGGTAGGTGCTCACAACTTAGTCTTCATTGCTTCTGTGCTAGGTGCTGACAGTGCCTTAGGCCCAAAGAAGCCTAAGGCTAAAACTCCCGATCCCAGTGCATTCGCGATGTGGATGGTGGGAAGCAGCAATCGTTCGAGGTTGAACAAGGCTTTAAAAGTGGGAAAAAAGCCTAGAATAGTCCAGCAACACGGTCAATCTTGCCGTGTTATGTGATGGATTTGCCACACGACTGTTACCAACTTTATGTTAGATTCTTTGCGAAAGGCGCCGCTGAGTTACGGACTTCACTCGCGCCCTTTCTCCCAGTGCTACCGCTGATCATCTTCATGTGAGAACTAACGGGTGCCAACATAACAAGCTGGCTTAGGGGAGTCTTGGGTTGGTTTATGCAGCAGTTGTGGAGCGGCATCCATCATTTGGTCTGCTCTAGGGGAGCATGGCTTTTCCTCTCGCTCGTTCGGGATTGGTTTCTCATGCTCTACGTAACCTATTACTGTTCATGTTGTATTTTCGTCGCATCTTCTTGGCCTATCACACTTTTCAGTTCTTTCTTGCCTTATGATATATGCTGGAATAGGGAGCACGGTGTCTGTTTTTATGGCGTCTTGAGACTATCGTTCTGTCACCATGTTCTTAGTACAGTCGGTGCCCTGGTTTGCTAATATACCCATAGAGTGTTGGATTATTATCATATACTTTTTATATATTCATGCCGTAGATGTACAACACGGTCCTCTGGTTGTCATACATTGGGAAAATTCCATGCTCGAATATGCACCAAACACTGCGCGACAAGCAATCAAGAAGGGACTGCCAATATCGGTTCTCCGTGCACACTTCTTTAATGATTTTATAATCACATCGCGAAATATGACTAATGAGGTATCAAAGGCTCCCAGTCGACGGGTTCATCTAGATTCTGGTCAAGCAGGTTACATCCACTTGTAGGCCCGGCAGGCGGCTTTGACATGTCGATAGGGCTATCCAGAAGGCTCTCACGCTGGCTTTTGCATCTGTCCGATATCCCGACGACGTTCGTAGCATCGGGTTTGCTTGTTGCACTAATGAGCTGCCTCGAATCCCACTGACCCTTGGGATACGTTGGCTGATATCTTCAGTCTGAGACGATTCCATCTTCTGTTGATGGGGTTTGATCGGAGACTTTGATTGTGGAGAGCTCATGCTTAATGACACAGGTTTCCTGGGTATTGGGGGTGCTGTTCTTTGGCCTTTCGATGGGTTGAAATCCGTATCGCGGGCATCGCCGAGCTGGACAGTCTTTACGATGCCAAATTCTTGGTTGGTTGAGTCTAGGGAGGGCAAAGTCTCCCTATTCGCCAGAGGTAAGGAGGCAGTCTGCTGTAATGTTGTAGGATCACCTGAGCTGCGTTGATTCTCAACAGTGTCCTCCATGCATATCAACCCATTCAAGCCGCCTAGGGGAAGAAAAAGTTGAGATTCCCAAAAATATTGAGCATATAAGCTTCAGATGGAAGCCGCACCCCCGATTTCACCGGTATACCTACAAATCAGGTCAGAAAACAAAGAGCGTAGTTTGGGAAGATATATCAAGAAATTGCGAAAAAAAAAATAAAATTCGCACCAGTCTCAAGCCACCATTTTTGATTGTCTGAACTGGCTGGAGGCAAGCCGGGCGCAATTGACTCGGGCGAAATATGATCCTCACTTTCAGATCCCGCCTGGACCATCCCATTCGCAGATAGACTGCTTGTATCAAGTTGTCTCTCGCCATAGAGATGTCGACGTAGTTGGCTTTTGATAGCCTCATCGATGACATTGATTATACATGTGAATGTTGCCCAAACTGGACGGTGGTCAGAACATCGTAGGCCAGCAGCATCATAGCTTTGCTGCTGTAAACCGGGCCCTCTCCACAATATCCTGTCACACCACGCAGGAATTCGTGCCTTCTCCCTGTGACCAATTAGCTCGTTCTCTTCTAAACGCAGGTGATAGCATACGATGTGTCGTAATCATCCCTATCAAGATCATATTTGTATGTTGGGGAAAAGAGATACGGCCTTCAGTATAAAATTGGAAGGCTCTGCCTGCCAGCATTTGCAGGTTGAGCTGCAAGCGTTGTCAGCACTGGAAGTTGCATGGGTCTTGAACGTACCTGGTCATTGTCATAAAGCTTTTGAAAGTTTCTCTGGATAATAAGATCCCTGACCTCCTGATTGTTACGTCCAATTCGATAGTTGAAATCACCGAGCCAGACGACAGCATCGTGGTCTTCAATCGTTCTGTTCTTTTGAAATCTCATTCCATGGTATATGGTTTCATAATCTCGATTTCTCTCATCATAATTTGCGAACCCTGAGGCTAGGTGTGCTGTGACAAAGCATATTCGAGTGTTGGAGTAATCAAACCGAATAGCACAGCCACCTTTGTTGCCAGCCATTCCCGAAAGGCCAGTCTATGAATGTCAATCTCCATATTGAAGTGGCAGGCAGAATTATTTGGAAGATAGGTTCACCTTTTTCACGCTTCCTTCAACATTTTTGATGTGAGTCAGGGCATCTTCCCTCACAAATAGCATCAGGGCAGTTCCCACAAGTTGTCCACTCCGAAGTAAAACATACTTTCCAGTTCCTTTGTTGTCGCATGGCGATTCAGACAGTTTTTAACTGCAACTTCCCAAACCTTACGAGTAGTCGGGTCTGTTGACATGATCTGTTGTGGGCTTAACGGCACAATCTCTTGGAATCCAACAGCAAATATCGTAGGAAGTTCATCATGCAGATCAACACATGACCAAAGCCATGGGGTTAGATCAATGTCTGCTCCCAGATGTCGCCCATTGACATTGAACGTACCAGTCCAGATCTTGATTGATTTGTTGAACGAATACTCCGCGGCCCGTTGGTTCAATTCATCAGACACCAAATCGTTGATTGGATCATACAAATATACAGGAACCTGGTCCGCCAGATGCCCTAACAAGAGGTCTATGGTTTTTTGACGGGCCTTGTCTGAGAAATTGTTGACATAGAGCCGTGTTGCTGTCTTGCGAGCGTCTGCGAGCGCACCAGCCAGGGACATCCCATGTCGTGTAAAGGAGCTTTTTAAAGCCCCAGTTCCGGCATATATTTTGGAAAGAGCGTCACCATTATCGGCCCAGAGACTAGAATGCCTTGCCTGGAGTTCGGAACTCAGCTTCCCCCCTTGTAGCCGCAAGAATGACTCCAATGCCATCAAGCTTATGATCGTTTGCACAAGGTTGGTTCTATCGAGACAATCCAAGCAGTTTGTTCGAAATACACCTTCCTGTTGAAGAATAATGGATGAACTTCTCGCTTGGTTGCTGCTGGCCTCCAGCGTGGCCACATTGCCTTCTTCGGCCAAGAAGTATGCGAAGCCATGTAACGAGCGTGAAATTTCATGTTTGATTCGGCTACTAGCTCCGTATCCCAGTGGGCCTCTGGCTTCTGCATGAAAATCAAATTCTGTCACTCGCAAGAGCGCATGGTCAGAGAGTATGTCAAATCCCGCTTTTTGAGCAAGCGAGCTCTTCTTCATTTGCTCACGAAATTTTGCGGAAAGCTCAGCTTCCGCCGGCTTTAGCTCGCTAAGCAGATTCACGACGTGTATGGCACCATATTCGAGCTCCAGATGCTCAAAGTGCTTATTGAAAGCGCACTGCGTCGCTTCACTTGATCGAGTTACCTCAATTTTTTGTTGTCCTGGGAGAAAGCCAGTAGCCTGCTCCCAGAATATGGGCACCGAGCCTCGAATTTGAACATATGAGAATGTGACACCAGGCGATATCCAGAGAACCAGCTCTGTTTCGACAAAATTGGCCACATGGCCCTCATCATCAATACCTCGTGAGTTGAACCTCGTTCCTGCACGTCTAGAGGATTGGCGAGAAATTATAGTCAGTGAGGCAGGGTGGTTTTGTCTGAAGATCGGGCAGGATTCGGGTTACGCCAGGCACCGCCAAGGTACTGGAAAATCCCCGAATGACACAAGTAAGAATTTGACAAGAGTCCAGTTCTTGTTTTCCCAGTGGTGATAGGCGATTCCTGAATGAAAGAAGTGGGTGTATCATGTACGAATTCCAGAGCATATCTTCTTTGAGAGACTCGATGTCGAAAGTTGCCGACTTGTCCGATCTGACAGTCATTCAGCATCGAAAAGTCGGAGAAGGCCTGTGAGCCAAGCTTACCGGTCCTGTAGCCGATCTGTGAGATTGAAGTCAAGACTGTAATAGAAACTACCATCGCTGAGAAGCTTCTTCAAAGCCAGAAAGGGGTGTTCCGTGACTACCTCTCTTGCTTCCGAGGACATCCCATTATTGGAATCCTCGGCTGCAAAGGAGGAGCCAAAGTCATAATCTAGGCCGTTTTCGTATTCTGAGCGATTGAGACAGACTGCAGAGTCAGCAAGCGCCTGGTAACCGACGGGATAAAAAAGCCTACAGAATTCCACATTATCGATTCGTGAAACAGTTTCGTTGGGACGGACAGTCGCCGCCCTTGAGGAGCCGGTGACAACACAGAGGAATACATCGCTATCCAGGGTGACAAGACCAAGTGTGCCAAACCCCCTACCAAGTGACCGATAATCTTTCAACTCCAGCGACGAAAGACTAACAAATTCAACCAAGCAGCGTGGTGAGTCACCACTACGCCGTTGGCTAGTGGGCCCGAGATCCGATGCGCTGTGTTGGAAAATTAAGGCGAAATGCTCTGTAGCCAAAGCCAATGCTCGCTGAGGGTAGTCTCTCGAGAGAACTTGCAGGCTAGGCATTATCAAGGAATTATGGAACCTTGCATTGACGATATGCCTGCGCTTGAAGCTATCTTAATAACCTCATAGTAGATGGTGAGGAGATAAGTCAGTCAACCAGAGGCTATTCCCTATCAGAAGGCGGTGAACGACAAGGCTTATCGGGCCTGCGATTTTTTTTTTTCCCGCCTTCCATTATCCTGACTGAATCTATATACCCATTCATTTTACCCAGTATTGTGGTCTTCCTCCGTCTCCTCTTCCTTGTAGATCTCTGATCTCTTTCGGTCCTTCTCCAGCGCTCGTGTCGTTTCCTGTTGAAACAACCCTCGTTACAATGGGTCTAGCAGCTCCCCGCAAGTATGTACCGCACTCTGAACCTTACCCATCTATTGATTCAAGTGCTGATAAAATCTTCTCAAGGAAAACTAAAATATCCCATGATCCAAATAATACGAATTGGTCGCGATCAACAAGTGGTTTTGGACACAAGATTCTTAGTTCCCAGGGATGGACGCCTGGCAGCTTTCTAGGTGCACGGAATGCAGCACATGCCGACATGTTCACCGCTGCAAGTGCGTCTCATATCAGAGTTGTACTAAAGGACGACACAATGGGACTTGGTGCCAAGTCCAAACGTGATATGAATGAGCCAACGGGTCTTGATGCCTTTAAAGGTCTACTAGGCCGGCTCAATGGCAAATCCGACGTGGAATTGGCAGCCGATCAACGAAAGTGCGAGGATGTCAAGCTAGCTCGGTATGCTGCATCTAAATGGCACGCAGTTCAGTTTGTCAGTGGCGGACTGCTGGCGCAAGAGAAACTCGATCTCCCACAGGTGCATGCCAGCAATGAAGTCTCTAATCCCCCCGCAAGACAAGATACGCGCAAGACATCGGAAAAGGACGGAGAATCCTTGAACACCATATCTGAGGAGCAAATGTCTAAGTCCGGAAGGCGACAGGAGAAGAGGGAGAGAAAAGAGAAGGAGTTGAGAAAGAACAAGAAAGAGAGAAAGGAGAAGAAGGATAAGAAGGAGAAGAGAGAGAAGACGGGAAAAAAGCGAAAACATGCAGAGGACAAATCTACCGAAGAAAGCGACGGGGACGAGACGGCTGTCTCTGAGACCAAACCTTTTACTTCTCAACATGAAAGTGCACCGGGTGTTTCTTTGGTCACTGCTGTTAAGGCTTCACGAGAACGTCGCCCGATGGGCAGGCATGTCTTCAGAGGCCGGCATATTGAACAAAAGAAAAAGGCTCTTCTTGACGACAAGTCTTTAAATGAGGTAAGTAAAGCTTCAGTCCGTGGGTGTCTCTGGCTATCAAGACTAACTTGCCTAGATATTCATGGTGAAATCCTAGGAAATCGGCACCCTGGTACTGCGCATTGGCAAAACGCTGCATCGCTCCCTGTCGGTCTTATCATGTTCATGGAATGGACCTCTGGAGAATAAGAGAAGCTGATGTTTGCAAACTCCTGCATTCACTGGGTCTTTGGGGTTGACGTAGTCGTACGTTGGCAATTACGATTCCAGACGAATTGATGCTACCTTGGAGTCTGGTGACTACTGTATTGTATATAGATATATATATATGGGTGTTTAGCATTTATTTTGTGGTGCCTTCTTGATGCTCATACGGCATTCTTCGATGGCCAACGACGATGGCAAGGGAAAAGGGCAGACGAACGAAGAGAGGAGATTATATACTACGTGTGCTGAGTTGCCAAGTGTCTTGGCACATGCTGCATTGGGACAGTGACGGAATACGGGGATGCCTAGATGATCCCACCTCCCCTCCACCTCGTCATAACCTACTGATTCACAATTACCAAAAGTGCTCACATTGCTACTGTATCTCGTGTTATATTCTTCCACCATGCAAGAATTACTCGCATCCTCTACGTGAGGATGATCTTCTTTTACATTTCGAAAAAGCACTGCGATACTGCCGAGTCTACATTCAGCACAGGTATACGCACTCTCTGCGGTACAAGGACGTATGGGCCCCCATCCCCCCGTCCCACCTCCTCGGTGGCTTCAATAATAATCATTACATACTGACACAATGCCAATAAAGTATATCACCACACCGCGTTATCGAATAGACGTCTCGAAACCCTCTTACCCATAATCACTCGAGCGCCAGGCAGTGAGGTGGGAAGAGAGTGCAGCGGTCGGGTTAGAAAGCACCATCGCTCATTCAAGCATACAGGAGCTTCAAAGACAGTCTCGCTCTTCATCTTGTCCCTGGGTTCCCAGGTCATCTGTGGAGGAGTCATCGAGCCGAATACTCTGAGTCCAAGATGTCACAGAAGACCGCGTCATCAGCCGACCTCACCCGGAGCAAAGTGACTCGTGAAGGCAGCACAGTGAAAAGCAGTGGGTGAGTAGTTCTCTCCCAGTCACATTACCATGAGATGAGATCCCTGACAACCTCTCGAGTATTCGCTGGGCCCCTCTCAATATTGGTATAGAGCGTCGGCTACAGACCTTGCTGGTCCTGTGCCACACATTGACTATTGCATTCTTTCTTGCATTTTTTTCTTTACGTGTGCCATACCGTTGTCATGGCCACTCCTGTTACCTTACCTGATCTACATCACACTTTTTTCAACCGCCCCTACTTCTGGGACTTTGAGCGGTCGCTGTGATTTTTTGCGCTCACTTCGTGTGTGGTCTCTCTACACATCTTACTTCCCAGCCCGTTTGCATCGGTCTGAGTCACTTTTACCAACTCGAAAGTATATCTTCGGGTACCATCCACATGGGATCATATCTCACGGCGCCTTTGCAGCTTTTGCAACCGAGGCTCTCGGATTTGCCAAGCTTTTCCCAGGAATCACAAATACTTTGCTCACCTTGGACTCAAATTTTCGCATCCCATTCTATAGGGAATATGCTATGGCAATGGGCGTTGCTAGCGTCTCGCGTGAATCATGTGAGAACATACTCACGAAAGGCGGTGCAGATGGCGAAGGGATGGGGCGTGCCATTACCATCGTCATTGGTGGTGCTCGTGAATCGCTGGATGCCTTACCATATTCACTGCGTCTTGTCTTGAAGAGACGAAAAGGGTTCATAAAGCTTGCAATTCGTACAGGTGCTGACCTTGTCCCTGTGCTGGCATTTGGTGAAAATGACCTATACGAACAAGTGCGATCTGATCAGCATCCTCTGATACATAAATTTCAGATGCTGATCAAGCACTTCATGGGGTTTACCATCCCTTTGTTTCATGCCCGTGGAATATTCAACTATGATGTTGGGCTATTGCCATACCGCCGTCCTTTGAATATCGTCGTTGGCCGTCCAATCCAGGTTATTCGCCAGCAAGATAGGGAAAAAATTGATGATGAATACATAAATCGCCTCCACGCTGAGTATGTGCGGGAGCTGAGGAGGTTATGGGAAGAGTGGAAGGACGTGTTTGCCAGTGACAGAGCCTCCGAGTTGGAGATTGTTGCATGATCTGTTGAAGCTGGGAAGATTACCTACCTCTCATGGATCACGAACCAAGGGGGGCGGCCTCTATAGTAAGCATCCAAGTGGACGCTGCGTGCCAGTAATTGTTCGATGTCATGTACAAATATAGGCTTAACTGGCAGCACACATTTAATCTCATATAATATAGGCACATGAGCCATGTCGCCAGACACATTCAAGTATTTCAGCTAGCTTGAAGATACCTGGATTTCACATACTCCGTTCCCGGATCAGACCAGACAGTTGTCACCCACCACTGACACAAGAAGAATGTACATTAGATTCGATTAAATCAATGTCCCGAAGAATAAGTTGGAAGAATCATGATTATTAACCACCATCAGTTATGTAGGATGCCTATAATTCACTGGCAAAAGGACAAAAACAACTGGGGTATCTGGACACGGGAATAGACAAAAAGAACAAAAAAGGGCTCTGGGCGTGTAGAGCGCAAGGAAAACCACAACATGGAATGATACCAAAACGATATCGGAAAGCATAATTTGAGCTAGGTAATCAGACAACACAAGGCAAGCAAGGCACTCGATAGAGTATTTTCATGTGACCTGCGTGTCTTGGTGGCCTGCATCGTTGGGGCCTGTGTTTCCTGGTTTCAAACCGGGAACATTGGTCACTGAATCAGAGGCACGTCGGCTTTCAGTGGGGACACGGACACTCCCACGGGAGCCCTTGATCAATTGGCCACTTTCAACACGGTCTTGGATCATTTCGTCAAGTATTCGTGAAACTTCATCCATGCTTCTTCTCCGCCCATCTTTCTCTCCGCCACGCAGAGGCGAGAGACTATCAGGATTGGGAGACAGCGAATCGACACCGCTCAGCTGGTTATCAACTTTTGTCTTGTCCTTCTCTTCGGAGGCGTAACTGTCGGTAGTGATAGTGCGACATCTCGGTGCCTGGCAGCCGAACGTAGCGCAGCTAACATGCGGTCTTTATCGTCAAGCTGCTGGCGAAGTTCATTGATTTCCATATCTTTCTCTCGCAATAATGTCGTCATGTCAGGACTGTCAGAGACAGAGGTTCCAGACTTGACGCCCGTAGACATGCGGGAATGGCTTGATCGGCGGGCCTGCAAGAGACGTCTCTCAAGGGTGGAGATGTATCGATTTTTATCACCAAGATCAGCTTGCAGGGCGGCAATTTGCCTCTGAGCACTTGCTTTCCCATCTGCGAACTCCCCAACATCCTCTTCATCATTTCCAATTTGTGCTGCGGAATACGCAAAATTCGTGGAAGGCTCCAGGCTGCCGGTAGACAAAAAAGACATAGGCCTGATGGAAGAGCCGCCATAAGCACCGAGAGTAGATTGGCTGACGGAAGATCGCAATGATCTAGAGCCCGACTCGGCAATGGACATTCGTGATAGCCGGCCAAGTACTGATATACTGCCCTGAAGGTTCACCCCCGTTGATTTGGAGCTAAGTATAAGTCGATTCAAGTGTTCTATCCTCTCCTTCAGGGCAGTCCGAGCGAGCTGCATCTCGAGCATCTGTTCTTCATGGCGGGTTTGCGCTTCTTTTTCCAGTTGCTGCTCTTCCAGCTTGAGTTCTTTCTCAGCCTGGGCTTTTGTTTGGCTTTCAAGCTGCCCGCGAAGAGCCTGAATTTCCATGCGGTAACGCTCTAGAAGGACTCGACTGCCATCATTGCCACCACCACCAAATGCCTCCTCTGCCTTTTTGGCATGACTGACAATGCTGTTTTTGGCTCGGGCAGCAAATTTCAAGGTGTTAAGCGTTTCACCGGAGTGGGAAGTTGGACCCCCACCCAGTTGAACCGTGCAAAGGATGCTGACAAGCGAATTCCCAGACAAAGCAGGTTGCAGGAGCCGGGTGAGCTTGCTGTCTCGGTAGGGTAGATGCCTCCTTCCTTGTCAGCTGGAGTTCCAGACTTGTCTTTGTCTTCCGAGAGTCTAGAAATGATGGTTCCTAACGTAAGCAGGCTCTTGTTAATATGAGCGCCTTCCGTGCGCCGCTCCTTGTCATCGGCAGCGCGCTCCGATCCAGCCAAGTCAATCAAGCTGAGTGTTGATACGCGCACCCCCTCCTGGTGCCATACCGGACCGCCTGTCCTGAGATGAGCCTGCTGGCGCTCGCTCTCGGCTTTCAACGACGATTTGAACAACGGCATGACTCCTAGAGCTTCGTGAATTGAACTGGGTACTTCCCGTTCGCCTCGCATGATCGCCACGAGCGATCACGCGAAGAAGTTGAGTCGGACTCTGCACAATCTCTTCTTTCAAAGGAGTCGCATACACGCCTCTTTTGCTGTCCTCACGCAACTTGATCTCCTCTTGTTGAGAGATGGAAGCCCCCCCCGAACTGGAAGCCGAGAGCAAATCGTGGATTTTTTCATTGTAAATTTCGAGATAGCTAACCCGAAGCAAGAACTCCCGATGTGGCGTTTCTCTGATGAAGGAGAAGATGTCGGTTATAGCTAGCGGGATCACGCCTGGAGAGCTAGCTGTTCCTTGCATCGAGAATGTCTTGCCTGTTCCCGTCATGCCGTAGGCAAAGACAGTACCATGGTATCCCTCCATGACCCGCCTGACCAGGCGCTTGGCCGCAGAATCGTAGACCTTGGAGTTGTGTTCATGAGTAGAAAAGACATTGTCTATCAATAGTGTCAATGACCATGACCTTGTCATCAGCTCCGATGGAGATTCTCACCGTAAAGATAATCACCCTTCCTTTCCACGATAAGAAACAAGTCCCTGGCGACCATCTACTAGCCATTCGCCACCAGTTTTCGAGTTATCACCTCCATTAGTGTCAGGGCGCACTCGAACACTGACGATAACATTGCCCTTTATTTCCTTTTCCTTGGATCTTGAATTGGGTTTAGAGGCGCTGGTGGTTTCGTCCGCGTCCTCGAACGTGGTTGCACTTGTCGAATATGAACCTTGAGCCGATGAGCTTCGGCTGTGCGGAGGGGAGGCTTCGGCATCCGGAGTAATGGTAGCTTTCCCGTCCGCCCCCGTTGAGAAGAGAGGACGTCTTCGAACTTCGGTAGCTGCTGGTTGTCCCAGCACTAAGTCTGGAGCCGCCTTTGATCTTCACACTGCCGGATGGGTGCACACCGGAAGAAGCCGTGGATGGCCGACTCCCTGCTTTGGGGGGCTGAGGGAAAGCTGCAATGCTGATCGTCCGACGAAGCGATTTCTCAGGACTGCTTGGGGTTCGGCTGCCCGAGATTGACCTGGACGCGCTGATTTTGGAGGTAGGGTTTGACAGGGAAGATTTACTGAGTGTCGGCCGTGGGCTGGAAGGGGAACGTAATTTTGGAGATGATTGCAAGGGGGATGAAGTTCGTGATGTATCATTCGGAACCGGTAGACTTTTCCGTGATTTTGGAGCGGGTAGCAGAGGGAGGGGACCCGATGGAGGGTTCGCGGGATCCCTGAATGTCTGGGAAAGGTGGACATGACGGGCAATCGATGTTCAAGATTCTTCCCCGGTTAAGCGACAAAAAGGATGGACTGTTGGTTATCAGACCCGCAAGGCAGCTGCCATGCGCGGCCGGTTCGATTGGTTGGTATCTCCGACGTAGTGAATGGACGAATAGCGAGTAGTCAAGAGGCCTAAGGAAAACTGGGTAGGGTCAGCAATGGCATGCCAGCATAGCGGTCGTGAACCAAAGCCCACGTGCAGGGTACATGGATTGCAATCGAAACGGCTCCGGCGATGGGAAAACCCCCATCGATGCAGCCAGCCGAAGTTAAGAACCATCCTGCTGGCATTTGTCGCCCGCTTGTGCCAGGGGATCTGGTCTCGTCGGGGATGGAAATAATTCCGGGCACGGGACGGGGCGCAAATGGGGACTGAAGGTTGACTTGAAGCAACGTACCCTTGAGCGCCGTGAAGATGGGTGACTCCGCAGTAGTGGTGGCTTTGTCCTGGGCTCCTCGACGGAGGCTTGCTGAATCTGTCCCGCAGGGTGGAATGTTATCCGGATGTTGGTGGTGCGGCCGGGGATTGCATGGGATTACGCCTGTCGCCCGATGCCGATGTATCGCTCGTGAGGAGGGCAAGCCGAGGATGGCAGGACGCACCGAGAGAGATCGAAGGGCGAGGGCGGGTGAATGCACGGGGGATGTTTGGGGGATTGTCTTAGGAGCCGGGCCACTGGCGGACTCGAGTGGGCTGGCCCCGGCAGGGGTAGCCTGCTTTGGGTAAGGACCTCTTGCGCAGGATGGTTCGTCGGGAGTGGCCCGAACTTGGAAATGAAGAGATGACACCCCCCACCAGGAGAGTTTGTTTATCTCGACCCCGACGGTCTATATCTCGGACTAGCGGTCTTAGGCTGGGTCATCTCAGCCCGACAGATACCTACTCCAAGTCGTCTATACCCTGGCAACCCGTCGGTCAGGACAGGGACCAGGACCAACCAATATCGATGTTGGTCGGAGGGTTTCTTGACCAACACGGGACGGGAGTTGGGACCCATGGATCCTGTTTCAGGGGCTCATCACCTTGCCAGTCCCCCAGATATGTGACGGGACGCGTGATTGGAGGATATGGCCACCTTAAGATTCCACTATTTCCTCCATGATACGTCTTGCCTGCCGTCGCTCTTTGAAGACCGCACCCATTGTTGAGTCATCCGGCATCGGTTCATTGTGGGGGTTGTTTGTTATTGTTTTACATCTAATTTCCCCATGCCTCCTGCCTCCCCTTCCGTCTTCGTTTCTCAGGCGCCACGCCAGGTGCGGCATGTAAGGTCTACACACACCTTGCGGGCGACACAGTCAGCATCCCAGGCGAAGTCGGACGGTAGGTATCAATCATTTCCCCGAGGATATGTATGGGTCTTCCCATGACCGGCTTCTGACGTATCGATCATTAACCCTCCTCCCGGGACCCTGCCAGCACCCTCAAATATCTGGAAATAGTTGTCGCAGCGACAATGCCTGTGAGTGAGCCCCATAGACCTCTGGCGCTTCAATTTGATACATCCAGCAAATGGCTTGCGTTGCTTGGAAATAAGCAAGACGAGTCATTTCACCGCATCCTTTTGACCATTGAAGTTGCCTGCTCAGAATTCCGAGCTTCTCTCTGTGGTGGAGAACCGCACTAGCCATCCATCGAGGCTCATAGTCGCACACCAAAGCGGCCCTTGAATGACTGGCGGTTTGAGAGCGATTGACGTAGCTGATGGTATCAGAGACAACAGTCTATTGTTTCTATGAAGTGAAATCCAACTGTCGAGCAGCATTCTTGAATGGCGTGTTTTCAACCTCCCCGCCTCTCCGAGATAGGTCATCGCCCATCTTTTTGGTGCCACCGGATTTGCGAGGGAGGTTCTCTTTATTGGTAGGCTTCGGCTCCGTCAGCCACCAGCCATGTTGGAGAATCTGGCCGGCCGTGCTTCTTTTTCTCGGGTCCAATGTACACATGGACATGAGAAGGTCGGCACCAACAGGCCCCGCGGTGGGAAACTGCCTGAGGAAAAAGTCCCGACCTTGCAGTGGTATGACGTCATTCTTATCTGTCGGTAAATAGGTAGGGAGTTTAGAGACTCCGGGCCAGTTATCCTCAGTCGGAGTGCCAAATGCTTCGCATATTTTCGAAATTTGATCAATGTCCGAGTTCCCCGCAACAAAAGGCACTCGAAGTAAGAGTTCCGCAAACACCATGCCCATAGACCACACATCGACCGCCCCGGAATATTGTCGCGCTCCATACAGCAGTTCGGGTGGCCGATACCAGCGCGTGATGACTTGGTATGTCATCTTCAGATAGGGATCGGCGAATGACCTAGCCAATCCAAAATCCGCTAGCTTGACCTCACCATCGGAGGCGATGAGAAGGTTATTCGGTTTGATATCCCGGTGCAAGATGAAGTTCTCATGGCAAAACCAGACCCCCCGGGCAAGCATACCCATCCAAGCTTTAACATCGGCCGCTCCGTATTGAATATTTCCATCCTTGATGAGCATTTCGAGATCTCCTAGCGGCAGAAACTCCAGAACCAAACTAAGATTTTGATCCTTCGAGGAGAATACGTCGTGAAGAGCAATGATGTTCGGATGGGCTAGTTCCTGTAGGTACTTTACTTCACGTATGGCATCCATCGAAAGTCCATCCTTATATTCAGCATTGACCTTGATCTTCTTGATGGCGACATGAGAGGATGGATCGGCCCGAAGATGCCCCAGATACACTACGGCGTAGGTACCCTCCCAGTTTCTTATCTGTATCGCCCGTTAGTCTGCTGAAGGAGGGGAGGCGCGGGAAAGCCACGACAACTTCCACCTTTAATGTATTTATGCCGAACATCATCATTCAATTGTTCTGTGAGCTCACGTTCGGGATTCTGGGCGGGCTGGGGCGACTGCCCGTTAAGTGAGCTCTGAGTGACAGCATTTCGCAATTTAGTTGTGGCATGTGTTGAGGTCCCAGTCGAGGGAGATTGCGACGGCAGCGGTGAGACAGCCATTCATTTAATATTATGATCAAGTTGGCCCGACTCTGTGCCGTAGGTTGAATGGGTCCTGAGGAGCCTAGATGACAAGGGACGACAAGGTGAGATCACGTTTTGAAGCTTACTAACAAAGCAACTTCGAGCCGGATCGAGAGTTTTGTTGGACAAGAGATTGGCATGTACTTTCTTCCTCAAATCGGCGATTTGTAGTGGTGGTAGATATGATAATAGGTATGAGATGCCATCTGCTGAGCTTGAAGTATTCCCTATCCGGTTGAGCGGTGGTAGCTTCGGCGGAGGTGATCCTCGGAGTTTTGTTAATCCTCCCAGAGCGGCCATCGCCGAAATTTCTCGGAATACGGGCGACGGCACCAACAACATTGACAGCTGACGATGGGATTTCGCACAGATCCCTAGCACCTCATCTTCAATCCAGCTGCGCACTTCCGATACGCTTCTCTGCCTTCCTTGGTACGATAGTTCAGCCATTTCTTGCAGCCGAGTGACCGACGTACCACGACCTCCCTATCCTCCCAAATGCCGGCCACCATGGCGATGCGCAGCTCCTCTCTGTTTTCTTCGCGATTCATGCGCCCCCTCGTTGTCGGCCAAAGCTGTGTGCGGTGCTTCCATAAAAATGCCACTCCGGTCCCAGTCCCATCGCCGACACCCTTTGTGCCCGACGTGCAAACGTTTCTCACCCTGATCGGACGGGGCATGTCGAAGCATGCAAGCAAATTGCCTTCTTGGGAAAAGCTTTTCACCCTCAGCTCCACTGAACTTCGAGATCTGGGCATTGAGCCCGCTCGCCAACGGCGTTATCTACTGCGCAAAAGAGAAAAGTTCCGACACGGGTCCTATGGGCCAGGTGGAGATCTCGAGCATGTTGTGGATGGCACTGCGCAATTGCGGGTGGTGGAAGTGCCCCGAGAACCCACGACTACAACACAGGGCAACGGAAACACACAGTCCCTTGGTTCTTCAGCCACTTTGTCTCCCGGAATGCGAAAAGTGGTTGTAAACCTCCCACCTGATGCCACCACATACACGCATGATCCGTCAAACCCACTCAAAAAGTTTGCACACATGAAGGTCCACAATGGCTCCATGGTCATGGGTCCCTTTTTGCAGCCCATGAAGGGCACAAATGGCAGTGCTGCCCTGATCAAGGTCCAGGAGGGCATGTGGGAGGACAAGTTAGGACACAAGGTGGATGGTGGTGAGAGAAGACGCGCCCGAAGTGCGGGCCAAAAAGAGGAGCGAGGAAAGGAGGAAAGGAATCGCATAAGTGATAGGTAGACTGTCTCCCGAGAAATATCTCGACTGTATTTATATTTGTCCTATTTTATCATGTATCAAGCTTGGACTCGGCTCTAGACTGCCAATGGATTCTCTTTTCTGTGCAAAGTTAAACCACTTGGTATTTATCATGTGTATTTCATTATGCCTGATTAAGTATGGTGATATGATATGAAAAGACAACAAGGACTGAAGAGCTGTTTAATAGTTTATAATAGCCTTCAAAATAGAAGGAACCCAGCAGGGGAACAGTGAAGTTGCCCTTGCATTTACTTTCTCTTTGTCAGACCTTGCAAACAATGCATGGTGATTGGGCCCACTGCCACAGCGAATATGACGAAGGGTAATGAGGAGGGCAGGTTGTCTAATCGAGAAGAAAGGCCAGGCACATTGAGTTATGCTTTACAAGGAGCCTCGCGTTTTTCAAATTGTACAATCGACTTGCCCAAGGGTTTTGAGAACAGAGACTATGCCCGTTAGTATCAAACTTTGAGGCAATGGATACGGAATAAAAAACCCCCCCAAAGTCAAGTTGACAAGGAAGGAAAAGGGTTACATACCGAAAAGTCTGTCTTTGGGAGCTCCTCAACGCCTGGAAGGTTGCGGAACCTGAAGATTCTGACCAGGGCAGCAGTGATAGCGACAAGCTGGACATATGCAAATTGTTCCCCAATGCACCTATGTCGCCCAGCACCAAAGGGCAGGTAAGGGCTATTCGTGCCCTTTGTGACCAATCCGTAGCCATAGTCGATTTTCTCTTCATCCTCGGAAGTGGTTGCAATGGGCTCATCCCACCTGTGGGGATCCCACTTCAGAGGATTGGGGAAATGCTCCTCCAATCTCGCAGTGACACCAGGTGAAGAGAGAACATTGTGCGATGTTGGGATGACGTAGGGGGTGCCGTCCACCGGCATTGGATTTTTCACTGCTCTCATGATGGAATGGATTGGGGCATGGATCCGCAGTGTTTCCTTGATGACCTTGGAATGGAGGTCAAGTTTCTGAAGGCTCTCGTAGGTGAGAGGCGGGAGATCTGACCCAAGAACACGTAGCTGTTCCTCGTAGAGCTCTTCCATGGTTTCGGGGTTTGCCGCAAGGAGCAATACAATCCAGGAGGCCGTCGATGACGATGAATGTTGACCGGCCATGAGTAGCGCGATCATCATGTGGGCAATTTCCTCATCGGGGAGAGGTGTGCCATCTTTGTAGACGCACGACATCAGGTTCCAGACCATATCCTCGGAGTCCTTTTTGCCACCAGCCCGGCGCCGCTCCTTTATAATGTCCATGTAAGTTTCTGTCAATTTTTTCTGAGCAGCATCGCGTTTCCGGTTGTGAGGCAGAGGAGCCCAGGGCAAGACGAAGTTAATAGGAGCGAAACCCATGTCAAGATCATGGTACATCTCCGCAAACGTGGAATCGAACCGGCTCCGAACCTCCTTTCCTTGGAGTGAACGGGAAGCGGTATAAATGGTAATCTCAGCAATTATTTTAGTGACATCGAATGTTCCTTTTGGCAACTGGAATGCCGGGGAGTTCTTCACGAAATCTTCCACCTCGAGTGTGATCAACTGGGCGTACGAGCGAAGCGCGTCGGAGGTAAGACCGAATTTCACGAACTGCAGGGATCAACAAGTGAGAAAGACTCCAACGCGGGCTGTAGATCTGCTAGAATACCTTCTTTTGCTCCATAAGTTTGGCATTGGGACAATCGTACACGACATGGCGTCCGAACACGGGGGTTGTGAGGGGAGAATAGATCCTCTGCACAAACATCACGGAGCTTGCCATTCAAAATGAAATCATTGCCCTTAGTGCCCAGGTAAACGGTAGTCTTCTTGCCGAGGAGGACGAAGGTGAAGATATCACCATACTGGGGGAAAGAAAGAAAAAGGGTCAGCCAACTTTTCATTGCCGGGTTCACCACCTGATAGGACGATATGGGTTCCTTGAAATGGAAAAAGGGGCTCACCTTTGCGCGACAACTGAAAAAGAACTTGAAGGGGTCGAACCATAACTGATCGTGCTGCCGATCCAAGGGATCCAATGAAAAACCACTGGAGGCTCGTTGGGGTTTTTCAAGAGAAGTTGTCGCAAGACATTGAGAATGACTGACAGCACGAATAGGGTCGCCAGTGCTAATCCCCGAGTACCCAGATGGACTGAGTAGAGCAATGCTCGCAGAGCTTGCTGATAACATCTGCCAATAAGCCCATGGCTTCGACGCGACACAGAGCAGATAGAGCAAGCAAGATATCGGCAAAGGTTTAAAGTAACATGGACGGGTATCTCATAAAGAGGCGCCTTCCGAGAACTCGCAATGAGGCCCTTGCTTCGAGAGTGCCCGACTTGACCGGGAAAGTGGTGGGCGAAAACACAGGGAGATTATGGGTCGCAAGATGGGATCGGTGTGGAATCGCGGGTTGGTTGATGCTGAGAAAGAACAACGTACGGTATGGGGGGCCGTCCTGACTAAGGGCACGCTCTTGTCTGTGGTCGTTGTCGTACCCCTAAAGGCCAATAATGTTGATTTTTGGGTCCAATTAAACTAGGAGGAGGAAAAAAGCGGGTGGTCGAATCTCTCCTAGCACGAAAAGTTCTATCGATTTACCCCTGGAAGCACCCAGCCCGCAGCGAATCATAGCCCCCGGGATTTCACATCACGCCACTTCGGGCTCCGCGTGGCCTGGCCTGTTCTTGTTATTAGGTAATAATGACTACCAGGTAGACTCCGATTGAATGGTATTGATACTAAACCCGATCGCCAGTGATGGGTAGACCCCTAACCCATTTGTGATTCTCCAATGATACCTGTAGTGGCCTGTCCTCCAACCTGGCAGGCCTTGGCTGCCCCCCCTCCCCCCCCCTTTTTTTTTTTGTCTAACATATAGAAGACACAGAGGAAGAAGACAAATCAAGAGTAGAAATATTACAAGGATAGAGCTTAGAATGACGTCCGCCTCCAAGGATCCCTTCTACTGGTATCGACTTGCCGGGTCTTCCTCATACAAAACTGGATCATCACCCTCTCCCAGGTTGACAAAATCCCTAGGACTTTGCCTCCCTCAGGGGATGCACCCGGCTTGTGACCAGTATTGGTCGGTCGGTTGTGTATGCGTTTCCCGGCGTTGTTCTTGTGGAAGACCTTGACAGGTGCTCCGTGACCATCTTCCACATGTTCGCTAAAGTCAGCATCGTTAATGCTGCTTAGCAATGTCCGCTCGCGCGCTACCTTGCGCTTTGAAAAGTCCAGCTTCCCCAGAGCGCCCGTCAGTCCATCCGTGCTGTCCGAGATGCTAGGGTATTTGCCTGTGAGCCAGGGATGTTCCAGACACTCATCCACTGTTATCCTCTTGTCAACATTGACTTCAAGCATTCTGTCTATGAGCTCCAGAGCTGGGTCGCCAACGGAATCCCAATACGGGGACGGATAGTCGAACCGTCCCATTTTGATCTGCTGTGCCAGAGTGAATGGATTTTCACGAGTACAGAGCTCGTCAGAGAAGGGGGAAATCCACAAAGGCATATGTAGAGCACAACTCCTAGTGACCAGATATCCACAGCCTTCGTATATTTACGGCGACGAGACTCTTGTAGAATTTCTGGGGCCACATCTGCAAGATAACCGTCATGATCATAGTCACTAGTGTATCCGGGGATGACTTACAGCTTGGGGTTCCGCAGCTATAGGTATGATAGTAATCCAATATTAGCCTCGATTCGTAGCCTACCAGGGAAATTGAAGGCATGCATACAGTGTTGTGGTAAAGGAGTCTTCGCCGATTATCTTGGCGAGTCCAAAATCTCCGAGCTTCACGGTCAACTTTTTGTCTGCCACAAGGATATTCTCGGGTTTGATATCTCGGTGGACAATCCCCCGGTCATGCTATCTGTGTAAGCAGGCTTCCCATTTATGATGTTTAGAATGCGTACCAGATATTTCAATCCCTCGAACAGCTGGAGAAAAATATGGCGTGTCTCGTTTCTGAGAACTTCTGCTTACTAACAATGAGATTGAAAAGTTCCCCCTCTGGCGCAAGCTCCAGAACAAGATACACGGCGTCGCTTTCATCGAAGGTATCCTTCAAGCAAAGAAGATTGGGATGGCTAACCCCCATCAGGAGAGCTATCTCTTGATGAAGGGGATCGGCCTGAGACTTTTGCGAATCACCGGGACGCTTTTCAAACATCTTGACAGCATACTGTGATCCGGTGGCCCGTTCAACACAGAGATACACTGTTGCAAAATGACCCTTTCCAAGTTGCTGCAGAATTCTGTATTGTTGGCGGAAACGATTGGTATCTCTTGTACGGGATGGCGGAAGACAAATCTCGCCTCGTTCAGGATCGTAACCTCATCGCCGTCTTCAAGTTCACGGTGCTTATTCCGCCCAACAAGGGCATCATTAACAAAGGTGCCGTTGCTGGACAAGTCCTCCAGTATGGCAATCGTGTCGCCTTTCTTGTTTTCCGAGAGAAGATCAGAAAATGTCGATTCGATACCGTAGGAACGTTGAGCACGAAGTCTGAAGGCCATGAGCACAGGAAAGAGTACTGCGTTGAGTGACAGGATCAGTGCTTACCACACTCCGGATGACGACCAACGAGATAGCCCCCCGGAGACGAACCGTTGCCCTGCTTGGTCGTGGAAGCCGTGTCAGACCGTTGAGTTCCTTTGTCAGATTTCTTTGTCGTCTCCTTCTTACGACCGATGCAGCTGTTGCGCTTTCTTAGAACCAGCGGATCCCGGAAATTATCGTCAAGAGGAATCAGATAACCCCAGACTCCCTCCGCAACTTCATCCTCAACTTCGTCGGCAAAAGCCCTAGGCGGATATACGAATTGAGAGAGCGCTTGGGTATCGCCAGGGGCGATGAACATAGTTGTGATGGTTCTTGGTTCACAGGGTATGATGACGTGCGGTGGGAGGAGTTGCAGTCACCTCTTTCCTCAAATCGGTAGCCGTTGAGTCTTGCTGGGTCAGCGGAGTTGGTAGGTACGATTGGTCGACCGGGTCGCCTGAGTCTCTTTCTGAGATGTAATTCGTTGGGATCGGCGTGGTTTCTTGAGGTCATTGGAGTTATTGTCTACACTCGCCTGCGACGAGGACAGTCGACATTAGCCCAGAAACGAATGGATTTGGCCATACATACTCTGCCACGTTTGAGAGAACTCTTCTCGTTCTTAGGAACCATCGTGAGGGATTTCTCCTGGAGCTGCCACGTCTTGCGACGACAACGCGAAGGTCAAGAAGCCGATGCTAGATACTGCGGCTAAGAGAAATCGGGAACAAGGCGAACCAATTCTCCCTCTTGTGCAGCGTAGCGATAAAAGGAAGAATCTCCTGTCACGGCGACTCGATACCTTGGCAAGCCAGACGCTGCGAAGGAACCTGGACACGGGGAGATTGGAGGCAAGTCGCGAGGGAGAAGACAAAGTGCGGTTATCGAGGTTGTGACTGCTGCGGTCTCGAGTCGGGCGAGGCAAGCGCGTTGACTGGGTCTAGCCTCTCGCGCCGGCTCCAATTGTCCGATTCCGCCGCATGTACTCCTCCTACCTTCACACTGGTGCCATGGATGGATTGCATTCTCGAGCGCATTTCTTGTCGAAGTTGTGGGACATTCTATGCTGTCAATTATCGGTGCCATCTCGGGCTTTCCATGCTCCCAACCAGGTGTAAACACGGGCAGCTTCCCCCCCCCCCCGACTCCGGGGGCATCCATGCATGAGTTGCGATCGGTGATCATCTTCATTTAACCCCAGAATTCCCTATACCTGAATGAATGCCTTTGATTCCTAAGTTTATTGTGATTGACTCATGAAAATATTGGTGCCCCATCCACGCCTTTAATACATACCCCAACCATATGCTTATCGGGCCACCCGAGGACCTAGGGCCAGCTGCATGTGGATCTGGGGCGGCGGCGTTTCGGAATTACATAGTCACCCGTCACCGCGCCCGACTCCCCAGGGGCATTAGGAACCCAAACAGCTTGCGAGAATTGCGTCGATGAACCCGACGCCCAATTGTATTCTTTTTTCGGCACAATGTCAGAGTGAGTTGGATCCCGCTGGAGTCCAAATACCGTGAAATCATTTGGACGGTGCTGATTCCCACTCAGTTTGCCCGCAAACATTCGCTCGTCAGCACTGGAGAAGCTCGCAACTCTCGCAGTCGCTGCGCCAGATGACAACGAGCAATCAGATATCGCACGGTTGAGCGGGCAATTCCAGAATTCCCAGCAACATAAAAATGGTCTCAACGGGGTTCTGCAGAATCATGCCCCTACCTCACGAATTCCCATGGTCTGTCATCGACTCCTCTTGGTGACAAAGGTTTACTGACTCTCACAGGGAATTCGGGAACTAGACGTACTCATTGCGCTATGCAAGGCTTCTCAATCGGTAGCGAAATTCGAACATGCTTCCCGGCTAGTCTCCCAGTTGTCTCGTTACCTCCCTGAGGCACATAGCCAGTTATTCCGCCCGTCGCCGTTTCTCCATAACGTCAGGCCATCCCCTTGGGAATCCCTCACCTACAACCTTACATCGGCGCTCCTGACACTAGGATCTGAGTACCCACCATTGCATGAGACCGTCCTTAATGCGGTCAATGAGTACATGCAGAATTGCGCTGAGGGTGTCAAAGCTGCAGTCCCTTTCCCTCATTACAACCCCGAATCGGTCAATAGTGGCCCTGGACACGAGACTGCTGGTGTATTGTCCATCACCGTCTCCCTCGTGGGCTTTCTCGAGGCATCAGCGAAACATACGACCTTCTGGTCTGCTACGGAGAAACTCCAACTGGTGGAGCACGTCCGGTCGATTATGTCCGAGCCTTTCATGGTTGCGGTGGAGACTGCCTCTTCTACTGTGCGCAATGCAGGAGTTCCAGATGTTGCATTGAGGGATTGGAGGAGATATACTAGGCGGTATGCCGGTGATGGCCGCCCTTTGGGGGCTATGTTACTGCAAGAAGGATACATGCGCTTCGCCAAATCATGTGTTGCATCTCTCATCGGGGCGCAGAGTCTGTCAGATGATGAGCTCCTGGATGATTACATGAACGGGGTTGGAATAGCAAGAAGTCATGTCGATGCCGAGGTCTCTCTTCTCGAATACATGACAGAAATCATCGCAGAGCAAATCCAACTTCTGGATGACGGATCCGACTACCTGCAACTTGGCTCGCCATGGCAACAGCGGCTCACTTTTTCTACCAAGACATTCGCTTTGATTGGTTATCTCCATTGCGTGGTTTTGAACGAGGACAAAGACAACAGCGAATCTTTCCTTTCATGGCTGGAGGACACATTGGCGGACCCTAATCAGATGGCTTGTGTAGATTTGGCAACAGCAACACTGAAAGGGATAGCAATCATTGCGAGGATGTCCTTCAACAATGCCTCCTCAGGGAGTCGCTCTCTCCTCAGATTTATCGTTGAAGGTAGCGTGCCAGCGAAACCCACCGGGTCTGTTGCTGCAAGGTGCTTGGCGCAGGTTTTGGGCATTCTCTCCGAGGATGCTGTCATAACTACTCTATACTCATTGGGAAATGTACTGAGCTCTGGCTCTGGGACTGACAGGACTTACCATGGCCATTTGACAGGAGATGCTGCTGTACAAGGAAATGCTCTTGGAGACCTGCCTCAGGCTAAAACCGATAGCTTGGTATCTCTTGTTCATGACCCGGAGCAGAACAATGCGCCGTTCAAAAACGTCATCCATGCCATTGTGACAATCGCGACAAACTGCAATGATGAGAAGATCAGCGCATTAGCGCAGTCAATGCTGCTCCAGAAAATTGGAAAAGTCAGTGCTGCGGTCGATTCTTGGATCATCAAGGAAACTGCTTCACTATCTCCGAGCACCGGACAGGCTGAATTCCAGCTTCTTCTCAAATTCTACGATCGTGTCTATCGCGATGGAGTCGTCAAGGCGCATACCGATATTACCAAGGCTGTTGAACGTGCGATGACTTATCTCTCAATCACGGTCAAGAGAGACTCCCCGCTTTATAGGACCTACTTGATTCATTTGTTAGAGGGCATTGTGAACAAAGGCGATGCTCCCGATTCTGAGAGTGAACGACACAAAGATCTAATTCTGGCACCGGCTGATATTGTTCCACTATTGAAACCATTGGCTCTACTTGTTGCTCCCGCGAATGGGGTTCCTGGAAGGGCTGTGGCAGCTGTGCATTATGATCAGGATGTTAGTACTTTATTCCGCGATGCTTGGTTCAACATTGCTGTCCATGGTATGTCTCTCAACTCGGCTACCACACGAACCCATCTCAAGGAGCTACGCCTACTTGCAAAGTACTCTCCTCCCCTTGTTGCGGAGGACCGCATGGAGGTGCTCGAGAGCGATGTCGAACTCAACACTATTCTTCGTCGAGGAATGAGCCAACAGCGTCTTCTGGAGCAAAAGAGGATTTTAAGCACTGAGCTTCCTAGCCGAGAATCCGACATCAAGCGCCTGAACTACCCAAAAGCAGTCTTCTTGAATGCAGCCATGCTGGTGGAAAGCCTTCGTGCCTCGTCGGGCGATTGCACAAAGATACTCCACTACTTCCAGGACCCTGCTCTTGCGACCGTGGAAATGGCCTCGTGCATGAGTGCCATTGCCGAAAAGGTAGTTTCTTGCTATCTATCCTTAACTCTGTCCGAAAAACATGAAAGCTTCTCTGTGCCATTCTTGTCAAAGGAGCTGGCCAGTTTCTTTGTTGCCTGTTGCCATCGCATAGAGAAGTACAGAATGTGGCTGTCTTTTGTGCAAACAAGATAATCAAGGAATGCCCGTCAGCTCTTTGTGAGAAACACTCGCTTTTCGCTTTACTCGAGCTATTAACAGTTATGTGGTCTTCTTGCCTCGACGAGGATCTTGATGAATTCGACTGGAGATCTTCATTTACATCTCCTACCGGAATTGTCAAAGTTGATCTTCCCGACAACTATAATTTCAGAAAAAAGACGTTGGACATGCTAGTTGAACGCGCCTACAAATGGGTAACGGCGGTCATGGATATTGCCCCCTGGACATCAAAGGCCTACTTCAGGTACACTCCAAACATCCGTCATTGATTATCGCGTCTAACCATTGCCAGACCTATCTATCTGTGTCGGAATCCTCGACCGAGTTGGGCCACGTTTCGATGGGCCGTTCATTTGCGCTTGACATGGGTTCCCTCATCCCCCGGACTGACCACCGCCTTGGTATGCGAACCCCCTCAGCCGCTCATCAGCTATATGAAACAAGTATCTAATGCCGTAATCGAACCAGGAGCTATCGAAAGCTACGGAGCTAACAAAGTCGACGTCGCGTCCAATTTCATTGCGCAATATACTACGCGTCAGAAATACCGATGTCCTGATCCGAATTCCACAGGCAGTCTCTCAGGGAATCGAAACCCAGCTAATAGCCGTCAGTATAAATGCGAATCTTTCCACATTCAGGGGACTAACACGCATGTTTAGGCTCTGACCTTCCTTTTGCCGTGCCAACTTCACTGAAATCACTCGAGAACGTAGAGAGGACCCTTTCTCGCATGTGCAAATTGGCTGCTTCAGGAAGTGAGGTTTCGCTCAGTGCGGCTCGCGATATCCTAGGACAGGCCGCTGCAATCGTATGCACTGAGGAGAACCCCCCAGCATCTCTTACGCATTACCTGGTCGCTCTACCTTTTGAGATGTTTTCGAGAGAGTCAATAAGTCTCGGAATATCCTTTTGGCTTGGGGTGATTAACGAAAACCCTCGAGTGGAGCCCAAGGTATTGGTAGAAGTGATGTCTGCCTGGGAGAAGAGCATTGAGCGCCGGAAAGGGCTTTTCGATCCGGATTTCGTGTAAGTCTTTCACTGTTAATACGTCAGATCCTAGTCTAAACATTGGTGTTCTAGATACTCTGACCCTTTGTATACCAAGATTGAGCTTTTGCCAACCGACAAAGCATTGATGCTCGAGAAACAACAGAAAGCTCAGGATATTCTTGCCCCTCATTTGCTTGTCCTCCATTTCTTTGAAAGCCACTATAGTGCAATTCGTCTTGGCAATACGCAGGACCAGCGGCTGTTCTGCCGTCTGATCGACCGGACAAGCGTGGGCCTGTTGCTCACGAACGGACACCCCTTATCCCGAGAGCTGCATTTCCGAATTGTCCTTTTCGGTTTGAGGGTGCTGGAACATTTCCGCTCGACAGACTCGGCAGCCATGTGGAAGCTCAAAGATCAAATTCTTTCGGCCGGTTTACATTGGTTCAAACATCCTCCGAGGTATGTTCAGTTTCTCAGAATTGACCTCAATTGCTGATTTGGTAGATGGTCATTTGGAGGCAACCGACTGCAGGTCAAGGCCGAGGATAGGATACTCAGCGACGTTGTGGCGGCTTTAAACAACATTTCTGGCATTGCGAGTCAAAACCAGGGACCATATAAGTCATTACAGGCGAAGCAAGATCTGCTCCATGCTCTCCTTGAGAGTGAGAAGGCCCGTCTCAAGGTTTGGCTCTACCCATTGGAGCCTGATCGAAAGCACTACATGTCTCATCCTTCCGGGAACAGAAACTTTATGGAGGTTCGTCATCCTCTCAGTACAGAGAAACGGGGATCTCTACAAGATTTGATCCAGTAAAGAAGCTAACATGTATACTAGGAAGTTACGTCTCTCCTGTGGCTTGCTTGGGCGGAGAGTCCGGGCTTAGCCATACAACTCGCTGCTCGGTTTCCTTCTCCGAAGCTCAAGAACGATGTTCGTTGGCTGCTGCTCAACTTCCCAGAAAAAGTCATAGATGAGCCAAGCAGTCTTGAGATTATGTTCGGTTCTTCTCTCCCTTCAGACGTCTCATTCCAACTCAAGGTAAGCTTCTTGCCATGCCTATCTTGTTTTCCCATCCCGTCCTTCACTCTTCAGTCATAGCTAATTCCAGGACTAAAAGTATCTCTTATACTGGGCGCCTGTCAACCCTACCGAGGCTCTGACTTACTTCTTACCTGCATATGGAAACCATCCCTACATATTGCAGTATGCAATGAAGGCAATGGAGAGCCACTCCATCGACGTTCGCTTCTATTTCGTGCCGCAACTAGTTCAAGCCTTGAGATACGATACGTTAGGCTATGTGGAGAGATATATACTTGAAACGGCTAAACAGTCACAGCTGTTTGCACACCAAGTTATATGGAACATGAAGGCCAATTCATATAAGGATGAAGATTCACAGATTGTGAGTTATGATTATAATGACAATTTGGTCTGCAGAGAACCGTCTATTAACGCACACGACAGCCTGATCCCCTTAAACCTACATTGGACAGATTCATGGACACATTGGTCACCAGCTTCACCACTGAGGAGCGAGAGTTCTATGAAAGGGAGTTCTCCTTCTTCAATGATATCACAGGAATCTCGGGAAAGCTTCGGCCGTACATCAAGAGGAGCAAGCCTGAGAAAAAGGAAAAGATTGAGGAAGAGCTTCGCAAAATCAAGGTGGAAATTGGTGTTTATCTTCCAAGTAACCCTGATGGTTGTTGTCGGGATCGACCGCAGATCAGGAAAGCCTCTCCAAAGTCACGCAAAAGCGCCATATATGGCAACCTTCAGGATACAGAAAACGAGGCCCCGTTTGGCTACAGGGGCTATCATGGCAGGCCCGGAAACCTCGACTCAGAACCAAATCATAGCACCCTCGGGCAGCTCCACGGCAGATGAGAACCAAGAAACCTACGAGGTTTGGCAATCTGCTATCTTCAAAGTAGGTGACGACTGCCGCCAAGACATGCTTGCGCTGCAAATGATTGCTGTGTTCCGGAGTATCTTCAGCAGTGTCGGGTTAGATGTATGGGTGTTCCCTTACCGAGTGACTTCGACAGCCCCTGGATGTGGTGTCATCGACGTCCTCCCTAACTCCATCTCTCGTGATATGCTTGGCCGAGAAGCGGTCAACGGCCTGTACGACTACTTCGTCTCCAAGTATGGGGGCGAGGATTCCATCAAGTTCCAAGAAGCCCGGACGAATTTCGTGAAGAGCATGGCTGCTTATTCCGTCATATCCTACCTGCTCCAGTTCAAGGATCGGCATAACGGAAACATCATGGTTGACGATGCCGGCCACATCATTCATATCGATTTCGGGTTCTGTTTCGATATCGCGCCAGGCGGAGTCCGTTTCGAGCGCGCACCGTTCAAGTTGACTTCTGAGATGGTTGCTGTCATGAGCGGTACTCAAGTGCACCCTTCTGCTTCTGGCAATTCGGGCGGGTCACTCGGTCTCCCCGGGGGCTCCCACAACCCTACCAGCACACAGCCATATCGGTGGTTCGAATCCCTTGTCGTCAAGGCGTTCCTTGCATCCCGCCCGTACAGCAGCAAGTTATCCCATATCGTGTCATTGATGCTGGACAGTGGCTTGCCTTGTTTCAAACCCGAGACTCTAAAAAACTTCCGGGATCGGTTTGTCCTTGAAAAGAGCGAACGAGACGCGGCTGAGCATATGCGGGAGCTTGTTCGTAAATCGTATATGAGCGTATCCACCAAGGGTTACGATCAGTTCCAGTTGTTGACCAACGGGATTCCTTACTAGAAGGTCGATGATCGTCTTTTTGTACATATCCCAGACTGCTATCATGGTCTTGTTTTCATGCAGATTTGTTTGACTTCATTCTTTGAACGCTGTAGGATAGAGTAACACACTATTTTATCTTTTTTTTTTTTTCTTTTTCTCTCCTGTGATTCTATGGCATGTGCGTGTGAACATGTTTGATCAAGGATCGACCTCTGTTGCAGGTAGGTAATTGACCCAAGGGCAGGATGGCCTACATAGAGCTTCTGTAGAGAGTGAAAAAGTAGCGTTAGAATTCAATAGCCAAAGAGAGCTAAGATAAGATTCACAACAGACGAGGAATGATTGAAGACAAGCCCAGCAAATGAGATCACGTCATCACATGTCAATTTCTTCTCATCCCATTCATAAATATTGATGTAGTTTCATAAGTCCTGGTAAAATATAGGGTCTGACCAGCAGCATCCAGATACAAACATAAATAGATCATCATAGAACAAAAGACATGAAGAGTACCATGATAAACCGAGTGCTTCGCAGTCTGAGAGGGTGACGAATGCATGGGAAACGAATTTTGAATACTTGTTGCAATCAACCCATGAAAAACAGCATTGAACCTCGCAGGTGATGGCGGCTTGTACGATGTTTTCGTTGGTGTGGTAAGGAATAAAAAGGGCCCCAATTCATGATGAGGCACGACGCAGAGAGAAGCGAGAAAAGAAAGATCATGGTAGTCAACACAAGATCAGAATACTCATCACGGCCACAGGTTTCTTTTCAAACCCTGGTGGAGATTGTATACCTCTTCATTCGCGTCTGGATATGATCCAATCCCGAAGGCAATACCAATCTCTTCCAGAGAGACCATGCCCCGCCAAGGGCTTAATCCATAAAATCGCCTCGTAGGATCTTTTCTTGGAAAAAGTCCGGCTTATTCTGTTTGGGCTGCTTCGGCATCTCTCGCGATGGTTGCTCCATCGAGGCAATTGAAGCAGCCCGCTGATGGTAACCAGCCTGGTTCATGCCGGCTGCCTGACCGGGAGGTGCATTGGGGGAGACCGCCCCGAATGATGGAGCCCGCTCCGCCCGGGTGCGGAGGGCTTCGGACCAGTTGAAGCCTTCGCCTAGTGCTCGTCGCGACGGGTTAGATCTATCGTTCAGGGGGGCAGCTTTGGTTGTACTTGCAGCACGGGAAGTCGAGGGAGAATGGGGGGAAGATGTGCTGATGGGAGACGCTTGCATACGCCCTCCCGAGACAGGTGACCCAGAGGAGGTATATCTACCATTGCCTAAGCTTGCCCCGCGGACATCTCGCAGGGCCTGTGCACCGAACGAAACCCTCCGCGCAAATGGAGAGTTGGCACTGGGGGGGCCAGTCTCGCCGTCCTCGGTCACGGCTTCTTCTGGGTTGGCTGAGCTGGATCCCACGGAGCTGGAGACACTGCCGTGTCGGAAGTTTCGAGCTCCCAGGGATGTGGTCTGGGTGGGAGAGCCGGAAAGGCCCAAAGTTGTGATGGACAGCCGTCGTCCTGAATTCGGCTGGGGTTGGTCGGCACATTTGCCATGGAGGCCGTAGCTCCTGATGCGGACTGGGCTTGGTTCCCTGGCCTCGAGTAATAGTCTGAGAACGACAGACCGGAGGCCAGGGAAGCGCGACGCGGACGATTGGAGGACGAAGAGGGGACTGAAATCGGGGCGGAACGATCGGTTGACATGGTTTCGGAAGGGGGGAAGGCAGTGAGAGAGAAGAGTCAGGATGTGGGATGGTGAGGGAGGGGCAAAGCAACAGGAATGAGGTTTGTGAAGATGGACTTGGGGCCCGGCACGTGCACGGCGTTCGTCACGGTTGGAGCCGCCGTTATGTGCAGGAGCGAGGGTTATCGTAGACTGGAGGTGTTGGTTTCAAAGCATGATACGGATGGCGTCCACCTGCACCGAGAGGTGATTGAGCAGCTCTCTACCGACGTAACGAGTCCAAAGCTCGACGCCACACGGTCAATCGATCCACCGTGACCGAGAGAGGTGGTGGAGGTGGGTGGCGATGGGCAAGAATGGGAGGTAGCAGTGGAAGGGAAAAGGGAGAAGCGAAGGAAAGCTCAGGCTAAGGTTTACCCCACAAAAAGAATCATGGGTCTAGCCGGTCTGGGCAGTCGATGATTCATCCATCGTCGATCCTCGTAGTGCTCCCGGGGTACTTCCGTGGTACGCCCGCCGCGCCCACGACTTCACCGCCGCCGGAGTACCTCCGAAGTACCTTAACACATGATATTGAACATACATTGAGTATATAGATAGAGACCACGGTGATATACAGCCTCCACCAACGTCCACCCCCTGCGAAACATAACGTCAACGAGGAGCTGTCCCCTCCAGGGAGAAGAGAACCGTATTCACGACGCCGAAGGACCAGCCGCCTGGTCGTCAACGTGCTCATGGCCCATGCTATGCTGCGTGTTGCGCTTGCTGGACTGCTCCTCGTCCTCATAGCCCTGCGCCGTGCGGCGGTCGAGCACTTGGCTGGTCGTCACCTGGTGCTCCGGGGGCGGAGGCACCCATTTGCTGCTCTTCCACGGAGGCACGCGCATGATGTACATCATGTCCATTTCCTCCAGGGTCTTGCCCTTGCCCTCGAGCACGCAGAAGTACACCACCAAGACCGCGAAGAAGAGACATCCCGCGAACACGTAGCCATAGGCGAAATCGATATCACCGGTGATGAACGGGGTGAAGAACCCGATCAAGAAGTTCCACAGCCAGTTGGACGCAGTCGACAATGCCATGGCTTTGGAACGATAGCGGCTGGGATGAGCAGTTAGCACCGTCCGTCTCTCGCCGCATCGGGGCCGTCTGAGGGCGGAACTCACCTGGGATACAATTCGGCGCAAATCGCCCAGACCATCGGGCCCCAGGTCATGGCAAATCCTGAACGAACGTGTCAGAGCCTGTCACAGATCTTCTTTGTAGGGGACAAGGGAGGATAGAACGTACCGGTGATAAACAGACAGGCGAACACAACCATAGCCTTACCAGCGCCCGGCGTGTTCGGGGGTTTTCCACATCCAACGAGAAATGACCCACGGAGGCGAAGACCATGAAACAGACAAACATCCAAATGCCCCCGACGATGAGGGACTTGCGACGACCAAAATGTTCAATCACGTAGAGACCACCAAAGGTCGTGCCAAAGTTGACCCCGCCGAGGATCATCTGCGTGACGTACGTGTTGCTGATACCGGCGCCGTTGAAGACGACCGTTCCGTAGTAGAAGAAGTAGTTGGCACCGGTGAGCTGTTGCAACGCCTGGAGAGTGACGCCCAGGAAGATGCGGTAGGGCATGCGAGGGCCCTGGAACATTTCCACCACACCACCCCATCCGCGCTTACCGGCCGTCTCGGCATCCAGCTGCTCCTTGATTTCGCCCAGCTCGTCGATGATCACCCGGTGGTTCTCCGGCACGCCGTACAGCCGGGTCATGGTCTTCTTGGCTTGGTCTATGCGACCATGTCGGAAGTCGTAGCGAGGACTTTCGGGGAAGAAGATGATGCCAATTCCCAGGATCAACCCCCACAGGAAGGTGATGCCCAGGGGGATTCCCACGATGCGGAGCTGGTCATGGATTCGGTGCCGAAGTTGATGCAGTAGGCGACAAAGATACCCAAGGTCACGAACAACTGGTAGGAGCTGGGGAACGTTAGACAAAGACCATCGGCATGGAGAAGACTCGTCGCCTACCAGACCATGGCTCCCGGACCTGGCGAGGAGCACTTTCACCCTGATACATGGGGACCAGCAGCGAACAGGATCCCACCCCGAAACCCGTGACGAAACGGCCCATCATGACCTGATACCACTTGGGCGCCGGAGAAGATATCTGGATGATGAGACCGACATGAAGAATCACACACCAGAACGCAATCGACCATTTCCGGCCGATATAGTCGGCGAGGGGCCCGGCCAGCAAGGCCCCGATCAGCGTACCAATGGACAACTGATCATCCGTGAGCTAACAGGTACGATCAGCGCGATCCAGGGAACATACCATCGCGACGATCAAGCCCGATCGAACGTTGCTGAACGCCCAAGTGCCATCATCCTGCAACTGACCAAATCGCTGCTTGAATTCGTCCATTTCGAGGAAGCCGGAGATCTGACCCGTGTCATAACCGAAGATGATACCTCCAATGGAGACGAAGGCGCCCAGGCAGAACGATCGCCAGGTCAAGAAGGGCACCGGGGAGTCCAGCGTGCCCCCGGGAGTTTTCTCCTGCTCGTTGGCTTGGCTGAAACGGTAATGTCCCCCGGTATCGAATTTATTCCGGGGGATGAACGAGGGCCACTTCATCTTTTAAGAGCAATATAGCAGTCGAATAACTCGAGCGAGAGTGAGTGAAGAGGGTCGAGAGATGCTATGTCCGGGCCTCCGTGTGCAGGGAGGAAACCGGGTATACACTCCGACGGCAGGTTAAATAGTCCTGGCAGTGTGGAGATTGCCACCTCCGGATCCGACCTGGAGAGGCCGTCATGGACATGGTGTGTTCGGGCCTAACAGGTCTAGGAGGTCTCGGAAGAAAGACTAATCACGCGGTATCATCCAGCGTTGATCCAGGTGTGGGCATCTTGATAGTACGGGAGACTGACATTCAACAGATCTCCCAGTCACTCTCGATTTCCCGTGATCCCCCCTTCCGCAGGGAATGGCATACATAGCCGCATCGCCAGTAGCAGGCAGATAGATACCTGCTGGGGGACCCACGAGGTGGAAGCGGAATAATCGTGTTGTCAGTCGGGGTTGCGTGCTGTAGTCGTGACGTCAACCTGATCGCATCAGAACTTTCTCGTGGGACAAACCTCGTCATATTCGGTCGGCCACGATGGGGCTATCATGTCTACTTTGGTTCGCGCAAACCTTTTCCTTCCCTTCCAGTGCAAGAGAAGAGAGAAATCTACTGGGGAGTTCGTGCGGGCCAGAGGGGGTGACGTTGCATTAGTCTATACCAAGCTCCACCGCCCGGTTGCGCATCCAGAGTCCGCCGAGGAAATACACACGCCAAAGACAAGCTAGAGATGGATTATTCCGTTTTATATAATGCAAGAAGTCGAATGATATCCAGGACGTATATACCCACAGTTGCAAAGTTAGGAGAGAGTTCCCTATGGGTCACATTCTCCCCCAGGGAGACATTTTGGAGATGTAATGGCCAAACGACATACAAGTGTGCAGCCTCTGCTCATCCAATATGAGGGCATGGAAGAGATGGATCAGCTTCTCTCCCACACTCGGTTCGATCTCGGTGCCATCACGAGCAATCTTCACTTCTCGATTGGCATTCCAGGGTTGCGCAACCCCCGGGTGCGCTGGAAGGGCACACGCTCGGTGGAACACCACTGGATCCGGAATGGGCTGCCGATCGATTGGAAGCCCGATTCGGCCGGTTCTTCGACCGCGTCGCTCTTTTCGCTCTGGGAATCGGTGTGGCCGGGGTCTTCGTCTTCGGACGAAGTGTCGGCTTCCCAGAAGGTCGTTCCTCGGGCAGGGTCATTGATAATTCGTCCGTTCGGAGCCGTAGACGTGGCGGGGGTGGACGTGATATTCAGGTTGTCCGGTTCGGTGGGGATTTGTTCGGGTCGGGGAGGTGTCTCCTGAGCCAGATTCTCGTCCTCCTGTATCGGCGCCATCATACGCGCATATCCGTAGTATTCGCCCGATTTGTTGGCGGAGAAAATCAGATAAAACATTGTCGGCCGTCTGGACTTCCGTCAGTCTTGTGCCAACGTCCTTTCAACAAACGAAAACGTACCTCATAAGCGTGATTAAGAACTTTCTCATTGTGGGACTGCGTAGCCCAGATCCCACTCCGTCGACTGTGTTCAAGGTCCTCGACCGCCAAGCTCTTGACAATGAAGTACCGATTGGCGACATGCGAGCCCGAATGCTTCCTCTCCCCTGTAGTACTCCCCGCCGGGGTACCCGCACTCCCCTCGTCGTCGAACGCTGGATTTACATCATCTCCATCGCCGCCCCGAAGTGAAGCACGGTTGAAAAGCCAGATGTATCAGTTGGCGCGGGGTCCACCACGCCTCGACGCAGGCGACATACAAGGCGAGCACCATGGAACCGAGAATCGTGAAATCTTGATAAGGCAGAAAGACACGCAGCCTCGCTTTTATAGTTAATAAAAGCACAGTTGCTTTTAGAAATGAGAAAGACGCTCTCGACGTCCTTGGTGGCATCGCGGGAGAAGTAATCCTTCAGCTCCACAATGCCTGTTCCGGGGGGGAGATTGCCAACCCACAAAGCATGGCCAGACTGCTTGGGCTTCCGCGGGGGTCCTCGTGCTAACTTTCGATCAGCCGTATTCCGGGGAATGCGGGTAAGCCATGGCTTATGGTTTGGTCGTTCACATCATGTTACTTACCCATCGATGAGGATGTGACTTGTGCGTTTCGCATAGGGTTCGATCCATCGACGATCGTCTTCGACACATCGTAATCTAAATTCCGGCTTTGGTTTCGGACATCCGCCAGGGGCGGAGGGGGCGCCGAAGGGTTTTTGGATGGTGTTTGCATCTTCGTCGTCTGAGTATAGTGATTGGTATACCCGGACGCCCCGAAGGACCCGGCTTGTGGGACCGTGTGGTCGTGTAAACATGCTGAGGGTAGTAGGTGTGTGTGTATCCGCTGGCCTGGTTCACAAGGAGACCCCCAGTTGAGGCGGGGGCTGGGAATTTGCCAGGTGTGGTGGGTAGGCGGTTCCACCATGGTGAATCTGCGAGTTGGGGTGCTGTTGCTGGAAATACGGCGGATACACGTTGGTGAAGGGGGCAGTAGGCCCATGGAAAGGCGACATATGGGGAACGGGATACAGTACCCCGTGAGCATGTCCCGGGGAGATGTAATGCTGCGATAGCGAGTGCTGGTCATAATATACGGTCTGGGGTTGATATGGAGAGAGTGAAGGCCGCATATCGCCCATGTTCAGCGCCGATGGGGGCGTTTCATGCCCACGGTGTGTCATGTAGGACTGCTCCGGGTACTGGTACATCTTGTCCGTCGAATGTAGACTTTGGTGGGATGATTCTGTGCCGGAGACGAGAACAGGCTTAGCTTTCAAAATCCGTTGACCGTACCGATGTCGTGAGGATATTCCGCGTTCCATACCTGATGACAGAGGAGTCTCTGGCTTCTCTGGCTTCGACACATCATTTACAACGGTGGCCTTCCAAGTCGACGTTGATTGATCTGAAGAAGCATTATTGTCTGTTGAGCTCATGATAAACCCAAATAGAGGTCAGAAGAACAGAACAGAGAAGGATTCTCGAGGCTGTTAGTCCAAGCCTCCGCTATAAATTGACTGAGAGCAAGTGCAGGGCACGCGTCATGCTACCTACCTTCCCAGATCTTAGTTCTCGAAGCAGGAATGAGCTTGCGCTGCTGGAATGTGGAAAAAGGCAATGTCGATGCCCCAATGCGATGTCTATAGAATGGCGGTCGGTAGATAGTCAGAATGGGCCAGACATGCTTCAGAAGACGGTGTGCGTATCACAACGGCGGTAGGAGTAGATGGAATGGAGCGTCAAAGGGAACAGCGAGGTGTAGATCAAGAACAGATGGCATGAGAGCAGCTGGGTGATAATGGAGGTGGGAGTGGTCCAGGGCCGGGGAGCGAGACGCCAAAGTCTAGCCCTAGACATGGAGTTTCCTTGGTGAGCTCGCGGCCATGCTGGGGGGCTAAAAAGACGACACAGGAAAAATATGCATGGCCACACAACCGCACACGCCCACACTATCCCCACGCACGGACGGGCCATCGGGGTGTCTGAAGACTGGGTGGGGACCAGGTTTGTTCAACCCGCAGCGCAAGGAAGAAAAGGGACAAATGGAAAAGGACATCACCGGTGCAATACCATGGAATAGAGAGCCAATGCAAAGCAGGGTCAGGCAAGGGGGGTTGTATGCGCATACGATCCAGCAGGAGGTAAGGTCGAAGCACGTCCTGCCTTGCCAGCCTCGTTGGAACAAGAGTCGAAGCACTGCAGGCAGGCCAGGTAGGCAAGATTCAATCAAGCACGCACGTCTTTATATCATACCAGCCACAATTGTGCAGCCTCACGCAAGAGGCTGCGAGGATGGAGTGGCAGGATGACCAACAAAGTGGCGAAGGCGTCAGGGGGGAAGGAGAAATACAATAAAATAAAATAAAACAGAGAAGGCTTCAGGATTGTTCGTGTCGAATCAGAAAACAAAAGGGGAGACGGAAAAAAATGTACAGGTGATGTGGAGAGAGACATGGGGGGGATTATCATGCAACTGGAGTCATAAGGCAAAAAAGTTGGAGATGAGCCCAAGATAAATGAGATGATTATACCGACCTGACTAGCTCGTTCTTTTTTATGAGTATTTTCTCTCACTCCCAGTTCTCATCTCACGAAAGGCTTCCTTGTTTATTTTAAACAAGAGAAAACGAGGGAGATAGAAGAAAGAGAGAAAAAGGACAGAGAAAACTCCAAATTAATCCAATCAAGAAGAGAACAGGAAACTCCAGGTCAATTGGTCTGCCGACCTACTGGCGATCACTCAGCCACAAGATGGAATACAGAATGAGGCACACGACGGAGATGACAGTCCCAAGCCACTTCTAGCTGTGTGTGGGAGTCCAAATGAGGGCAAAGAAGACGACTCACCGGAAAAGACCGATTCCAGGGCTGCTGCTCCTTGTGTAGACGCAAGTCCGCTAGGACTGAAACGGTAAATTATGGAAAATGACCGGGACCCTCCAGACTCGGCAAGGCACTTGGAGCCTAATTTGACACGCCAACAGGCACGGTTCCCTACCAGCCAGAGGGAGGGTGGATAATGCAGCCCAGGACTGGATGGGGCGCGTCCGAGTGAAGATATATCTGGTGTATCGAGACGCTTGTCTGGTGGAGACGAGGGAGGGGGACCGCAGCCCGAATGGACAGGACCAATGCTTGGGCCTTGTCTAGGGATGGCCTCTAGATGTTCTGGAAAACAATTCCTTCCCTTTATAGCCGTGGCTTTTCCCTGCTGACGGGGTGGATCCACCCCCTGGGATCGACTGATTCTCGCGGAAATCCAGTCGTGCTGAAGCGGCACCAATCACTCACATGCGATGGTTATCGATTGCCACTGAGACGAACCAGCCACGATCGACGAGCAGGTGCAGTGCTGGTACACTGGTCTTCCTGGATGACACGGCACGGCGGCAGGGAGACCACGTAATGCCGGGAGACGGGAAAGATGGTGCCGGTGCCCGATCGAGGGAAGTACAGGAAACGGAGGCACCAGGAATAATGATAAAAGTAGAGTCGGTCCTCAGAAGAGTGGCAGAGAAGGGATTCAGTGGGCTACGGTGGAAAGAATCCTGGGAGAACTTTTGACACCGATGGCCGGGGCGAAGTGGGCGATGGGGCCTAAAAAATGATCGAATCCGTCGCATTTAATTGGGGATCTTCTGAATTACAATGAGAAAGCTGCAGTCTGATTGCAAGAGGTCGAGGGTGATATGCATCGATGGCATCGATGGCTTGTCCCTGGGCTTCCGTGATTGGGTGCCGTTGCAGATGAGCCAGAGTGGGCAGTGCGGATCCACGGGTCTTGTTGACGGTTGGAAAAAGAATTTCCTCTGGTGGATCGGTCCGGACCCTAGGGTATCAATCTCCTCAATCCTCCTGATAGGAACATATTTGCTAGTGGCAAGGCCCCAGCCGACATTAGGTGATGTCGGACGGTGTCTGGAGTCATGGAGCAACCTCGGCGGATCGATCTGTGGCAGTGCCCACCGGTGACTGACAGCTGCAAGGGAAGTACACCATGAGGAGTTGATCTACAGATACAACACAGATCTGCAGAAGCATGATGGGACTCGGTCAAGGATTATGGTTACTGGTGTCCATTGTCGGCGGTGCGCCATTGGCACTGGGACGGGGATCGTCCGTGGTCTACCATTATGGACCCGGGATGCACAGCTTCTCAACCCACGCGGACACGCGCACACACCATCCACACGCACCAAAGGGGAAAGAGACAGGCAACAGTCAGCACATTGCCACCGACTCGCAACAGACGAGGGTGTGGTGAGTGGACCGATAGGCTGCGGTCGAAGCCGTGTTGACCCTCCTCTTTCTCTTGGAGTCGAGGGGCCCATCTGGTCTCGTTATCCATGAGGGTGATGGCTCTGGTGGGGTGGGGAACGGCACGCCGACGATGATGAATGAGGCCCTTCAGTATCCAGGGTCTTGGATTAATTAGATAGGCGTACCAAGAAGCCGGAGTAGAAGACAGACGACCCGTAAGGAGAGTCAGCCGAATACTCCGCATCGAGATCCGTCAATCAGAAGCTGGGATGCGCCAGAATAGCAACAGGGGTACATTCCCACTAGGGCGTCGGATCCTCAGGAGAACCGGATTCTTGTGGTGTGGGAAATAATAGTCATACTAATGGGTGGGTATGCGATGGGATCGATGGGGGCAGCTTCGGCACCCACTGTGCAGCCGTGGCGCTGGAGGGGCTTGACAAGAACACCACCACCGTCACCCATGTTATTCTATTAGTTGTCCCGTTCTCAATCGAACTGGGGCATGTAAGCGAAGATCCGGCTGCTCTCTAGGCAGCTCCGAAGAAGGCCGAGGATGCATGGGTGGTGACCGTCCGCGATCGAGTCTCGTGCGGACTCGCTACCCCGGAATTAGACTCCAGGTGGGCTGGTAAGGGGGTGTAGTATTGAGAGGCGAGCGCGAGAGCGGCTCTCGGGCTGCAAGTGGGCGGGCGTGACCCGAAGTCGAGGGCTGCAGGCCAGAAGGTGTGAAGAGATGAAGTTGCGTGGATGGGAAGGGAAACCAATTCCCCCGGGGCTGCCATTGGTCCATCGATGCGGGTGCGGTTGGACCCGATTGGGAAGTATGCTGAGTCAGCCAGGTGTTGTTGTCGCCGCCCGATGATTGGGAGCGCGTCTCGCTGGACGAGAAGATTCTTACTATGAGAAGGTCGGAGAAAAGATTGGCACTGAAACAATCGACCACATCGGAGCCAATGGGCGACCGGCGTCCCGAGCAAACCGCATCCCCCGTTTCTGCAACTGCCCACCAAACTCAGATCTCCAGTGGCTGCGAAGAACGGGCCCCACCGGGCAGGATGAGATGCCAGCCAATCGTTCGGCCATCACTTGAACCTCACTCCCCTATCCCCATTCGGGAAGTACCTGTGCTCGACCGATCCGTCGGAGGCGCGCTGGTCACCTGGGCTCCAATTCCCGTGGATCCGGGACCCCGATGAAGTGCAGCATCCATGATTTAGGTCTCTACCGAGATAACCGTCCTGGGACCTACTCCGTACGTGCTACGACCGCCCGAGCGCGAGTGGACTCCGGAGTATGCCCAGGAGTACTCCATAGTCCATACATATACGCCCGATCTGATTGGCGGGTAGGGAGCCAATCCAGCCAATCAGCATTGCAGGAGGCGGCTGACAGCACGCCATCTCGGCTGGGATCGCCCTCGTTGATAAGGTTGTTCTGCTCATGCAGTGACCAGGGACGAGCTCGTACGAGGTTCGCATTGCGGACGACGAGAACGGGGTGGAAGCTTCCTGGCGTTTCTGTGCATCTGGTGATGTTCGAAAGAACATCCAGTCTGTGTCCCGGGGGGGTCTTCGAGCTCGGCAGGCGCTCTCTGGTCCCTGCAAGTACTACTACTAGTAACTCATACCTCCCGTAAGCTGGCCGAGCTCGTCGCTACGGCTAACTCCATACGGAGGATGTCGAGCTACACCTCCCACTAGTGACTTTCCCGACCCGTGGGTGCCTCCACTGCCGTCACCTTAGACTTCCGTCCTCCAGAGTGACCTCCACGACATGTGAGCTGTATGAGCACCCAAGGCGATGTGGCATGTTCCGTGCATCCAAATTGGCCATGATACGAATGGCGTACCCTTCACACCCTGCACCGCGCCTCCTAGAGGGGCTTTTCCCCGACCCCGTGTCCTCTGAGACTGTGCCATGCCAGCGCTCCTGCAACTCGTACGGAGTCATTATCCGCCCCGCTATACATGAAGATGGGTACCGAGAAAGAAAGAAAAAAAAAATTCTCCAAAGAATAATCCCCGACGGACGAGTGACAGTACAAGGCTGTATTTCTGATCCCAGAGAGGACATCCGGGAGGGGCCAAGAGAGCTCGGTTTCCACATCGAGAACTGATGGTCTGTCTCATGCTCCCCCCCAGAGGAGTCCTTCGCAATCGTTGCCCACCCTGCATCCGGGAAACCCAGGTCAAAGCCAATGAGACATGCGCCTGCATTTTTGCCACCAGTACGACCCATTCCATCCTTCGAGAGCCCGTACTTTCAGGAGGTGAAGGATGATGATCGCCATGTCTCCATCCGCCAGGGGAGAAGCGGGGGGGCGCCCCATCTGGCCGATGACGTCACTGCCGGCCACGGGGTTCGCGACAAGCGCCGACACGGCGAGAGAAAAAAACCCCAAACGGAACCACACACCCTCACGACGGAGAAGGAAGGGGGCGAAAAAAAGAAAATTTTCAAATTCAACAAAAGAGCAACGATCCCACCGGTCATGCCTGCCAATTGGCCCTCGAATCTTCTCCGTGATGCCGCCTCATTCCATCGTCTTGTGAACTGCCCCATCCGTCACCTCCCAGCAGCCACCACTTACGTATGTGCAAGACACAGAACAGAAACCGTTGTGGACGTCGTCCAACGCCACAAGCCCCCCCAATGGGTCTTCCCCCTCCGACAGACCGTCAGAGCCACACCGCTCCCTCCATTTCCCGAATGTAGTCGGACGGCCTCGTCCCTACATGTACTGTGTATATACGGCACTCGCGAATGGGTCCAGCATACCCCATCCAGCCTAGGAAGATACGCACCCCCCTGGGGACACTCGGAGATTAACCAGCCAGTCCCAGCACTTCTTTTGAGTCATTGTTCAGTGGCAAATCCCCTCGCATGCTCCAAGCGGCATCGATCATCTCCGTCAAGGGCCTTGTAGATGGTCAAGTACCCTCAATGGCTCCACCCGCCGGTCTCCATCCCCGAGCACGGTTTACGTGTCACCATATCAAACCAAGCCACTATGCCGATGATATCTATCCGGATCCTTTCTCCTATCTATTCTCTCGGCCGTCCAATTCGCTTTGCACCTTGTGTGTACGAAGAGAGGGGGGGTGGCGCCGGCGCCGCATGCACAACACACACAGCACAACACTACCGACGATGGACCCAACAATGGGTACACACGACAGGTCTGAGAATGGCAATTCCCGCTCAACATCTTTCTGCCTAGTGCGTTAGTCCGGCATGGGCTCCATCCGCGCTGAATCCTTCGAACAGCATTCATGAACACATCCCACAGGCTTAGGCGCACGCAGATGTCCATTCTCCCTCCACCCCCACTCCGCACTCTGTGGTGCTTTCTACGCAGAGTCCACTGGTTTACACAGGCAGAATGATTGGGGAAACCTCACGATCAGATCATTGATCCATTGCGGGCATTCTGGCCTTTACCGTAGTAAGAAAGCTCCATAGCAACATACTTCCGTGTAGATCATTAAGCAAGGGCAAAGAGCAACTGACGTGGGTAGAGAGATACTCGCCCATCCATAGACAGTCAAGCCCCAACCCGCACCCCAAAGTATAGAATACAAGGACGTCGGAAATGAAATGTATTGATCGAGGATAACAGGGGTATGGCGCATTGCACAAAGAGTCGTTGCATGGGTAACACGGACAAGTACAGGAGTACAATTAAGAAGAATATGAACAACGAAAAGGGAGGTGGGAATCATGAACAACAGAGTGGGTGAAAAAAACACGTATATAGCATGTGGAGAGGGAAAGAAAAGGCGTCAAGCTGTCATCTGCACCGTAACCATGGAAGACCGAGTTCGAAAGCATCACATCATGTCCAAGCCTCATTATAATTACCATTAAAAAGCAGGCTACCAAGAGCACTTGCATCAAGCCGAAGGAAAGCACGATTGGAAGAGGAGCCGCAACGGCCCTTTACCGATCAATGCCGAGAGAGGCCACTTTACCCGCAAATCGAGCACCAGCGCTACCCCGCTTGTGAAGCTTTTCGCGCTCCCTGCTATCCAGAGAGCTTGGGCCTTGCGACGAACCGGAACCGTCCCCGGCTCCTCCCCGGATGCTGGGGAGGGAACCGAGAGTATCCGATGTCGTTTTGGCCGATCCAGAGGTCGTCGGAGGCGCACTGTAAGCAGGGACTCTCGCGGTTCGTTGAGTCAGATATAACTGGGCCGCGGAAGACAGTGGGATCGAAGGCGGCGCAGGAGGGATCTCGGCACCATTCTGCACAAGAAGCTCGGCAATAGGGAATGGAATGGCTTTCACAGAGGCACTGGATCGCGCTGAAAGACCGGGTGACGGGCCAGGTGATGCAGGATCGGCGGCGCGAAGCGAGGAAGACCGCATGGGTTGCGTGAACGATCGGCGATGTTCACGTTAGCCCGGAGAGCAATGCCGTAGAGGACGCCCTGGATATCATTCTTCTTAATGGCAGCAAGAAGAGTCTCATCCGCTGTGGCAAAGTGCGACAACGGAGAGGGAAGCTGCTGCACATATGCCCTCTCACTATACTTGGCAGTGATGAATTTCAACCGCTGCTCTCGCGTTGATGTGGCTGGAGGTTTCTGGGATTGGTCCAAGGTTGCCTCCCACACCATGTTGCTCACCCGGTTGCCGATCTGCAAGAGAATTTCCACAATGTCGTTGGAGAATGAGTTCACATCGAGCGTGAGCGACCGGATCTTGGAGATATGCGTCCCCAAAGATCGGTGGATGCCACTACACTCGATGCACAATACGATTCCCAGATTGATAGAAACCCATTCCACTTTGGATGCAGACCCACAATCCGCACACCAGTTATTGCCCTGGTCCGCATCTCGAACGGTTTGGAGCAGCTTGGACGGATTCTCCTCGAATCCGTAGCTATCGCTTCGCACGTAACTGGGCCGTGCACCCACAGTCGTGCGTCTGGTCACGTTGTTGGTAGAAGGTTGTTGTTGACTGGGAAGACTGGCTTCCGTAGGACGAGTTCTTGCCAGTAAGAACTGAGCCGATATCCCGTCCCATTGATGACCCCTCGTTATTGGATGAGACTGGCGGGGACTGCAAGCCGCGGCCCTCAACGGCGCTTTGTAAAGCATTGTTGATAGCCCGGATCCAATTGCTCATGTCATCCCCAGATGTTGCTTGGTAAATGCGTTTGTACTGAGGGGTTATGACTTCGAAACAGAACCGCCGCTCTGCATTCCGCGCTTCACGAACCGAGGCCATTCGCAAGTCGATAGGGTCCATATGTAGATCGAGCTTCTGCTTCCAATTACTATATTCCGAGAGCTTCCCTTGGTCCAAAACGATCCAGAACCTGCGGTTGTCAATGTTAGCTAAGTTTACAATATACACTGTGGGCCATAGGCTTACTTGTGCCATGCCTGTTTGTTGATGCCTTTAGGATCGATATGAGACCCGGGCCGTGACAGCGCCCAGAGAAGCCCCTCCTTTCTTTGCGGTCCTGCAGCATTGTTAATTCCTGAGATCACGTTCTACCTCGTATTTGAGGGTCCGGTAGGGCTATTGGATGACATACCACTGGAACTTGGTACCGAGGTTGGTATGGGAACCGCCGCCGTGTTGTTCATCCCAGATGAGTTCCCTTGAACGGACAATGAGGAGGTATTGCTTGTCACACTTCGTAGCTGAGACCCCGTGCTGTCTGCGCGGCCTAATTCGCTGTCGGACTTCTGACCGCCACTGCCATTCCCTGGAACCACGGACGCGCTCGATGTTGCAAAAGAGTCTGGCTCGAGATACGTACTGCTGTTCTTCTCGAGCGCACGCCGTTTTTCTTCCCGCTCTGTCCGCTGGAACTGGAATTCCTTGTCCGCTTGGTTGACTTCGTGGATAAGCGCATCCAGCTGAGGAACCATATCATCCACTTTTTTAGCAGTAGCGAGGAAGCTCTTCGCCTGCGTGTCGGCATATTTTGTGAGATGCGACAGAACCTCTTGTTCCTTGCGACCGCCATGGAGGTCTTGCATGAAGGAGGAGTAGTCAAACCGTCTCAGCTCGAAATTCCGACGCTTCGCTTGATATTTCGAGTCACTTTCAGCCCGCTTCTTCTCCTTCAATGAGTCTTGGCGCTGTCCAAGATAACGACCCACGTAGGCATAGTAATCCCGACTTTCTTCTTCAAATTCCTTCTTCTTTGCTTCGGCCTGCTTGATATCATTGTTATAAAGCTTGATCAACGGTTCAATGACGAGTCTTTGTAGCTGGATAGTATTGAGCCTTTCGTAGCTCAATATTTGCCGTGCAGTTTTTTCAAAGTAGTGGTCCAGCGCAGGCTGGATGGCATTAGCATTAGAAGTAGATGCATCGTTCAGGGCAGAAAGGAAGGCGTCGACGGCATCGTTGCACAACATTTGGGCTTGTTGGGCCGCCTCGGCCTTCTTGAGGACTTTCTTGATTTTAGAACGCATATTCCCTGTTTTCTGCTCTAAAGCTTTCATCGTAGCTCGGAATAGTGGACCATCTTCGACCGCGCTCATGTCTTCTCCCGGCCGCGAGTGTGGCAGATCGACCTTGACTGGAGGTGGGGGTGGGGGCGCAGAGGCCGGTGGTGGCATGTCCCCAATCTCCGGTGGTGTAGTAGGAGGCGCCTGAGAGTTGGATACGGCATCGGCGTCACTGGAGTGGGAGAGAATCGACTGCGAGGAGGGTATGCGACTCCGAGGCGGAACGGTGAGTTCCAAGCTTGGGGACAGGATCTGTGGGCTTGGGAGCGCGCGCACGTTGTTTTGTACCCAGAACGAGAAGTGAGCCAGAGTGTTCAGCCTGTTCGCTCGTTGGTCATAGTCCAAGAAGCTGCAGCTATTTCTCCAGCCGCCGCCCTTGTCTTCTGTTATCTTTGGGGCCCTCCATTTCCAGGACCAATCAAACTGCACCGACGGACTCCCGCCGGTCGAGTAGTCTCCGACGAACTGAACGTTGGAATTGTTCTGCAGGTTCGGGTTGGCATGAAACTCGCGGGTGATCAGGTTGTCCAGCTCTCTTGCGTTTGGCGCATGCGCGAACGTCAGGCCCGTCAAGATAGTGTCGCTGACTTCTGGAAGGGACGTCGAGACGCCATTCACGGTAGAATTCGCGACGTTTCCGGATTGCGTCTGGCGTACGATGAAGCTGAATTTGAAGTACAGGTCGTCTTCGTTTGGCAAGCGTAAAAGGAACGAAGGGGCGGTGGCTGACGGTGAACTTTCAGGATCCTACATATGCCACATTGTCAGTCCAAGAATGGGTCGACCCTCAGCGAATGCGCAAGTACCTGGATGTATTCGATCGGACTGTCATCGCCGGTATCGCGCTTGGCGATATATCTTACGGCGGGGAACGCATTTGGGACAAGAGTTAATAAAACGCGGTTCTTTGAATTTGTTATCGTCACCGATGCGATCGTGACTGGTATGAGTCCGACTGGTCAGCACTTGTTCTTTGGTCATGATCGAGCCTCGGGGAACGAGTATCCCAGGAGAGAGAAGGGATCGGGAACGCAAGCCATACATCGGGTCTGATCTTTGAAGTACAGGCCCCCAGAGTCTTCCAGACGGCCTGAGATATTCCCCATAATGGCGAGAGAAGGGATACAGCGATCCGATCAGTGTTCAATAGCTTTATTGGGTGGGAACAGCTGGGACAGGTGCAGATGGTCGCCGACGGTTTGCGCGCCCACGGTCGGAGGAGTGGTCGAATTGAACGTCAACGCGGTCGCAAACGTTATCAGGCAAATAAGCCTTCATCCGGTCCGGAACCGGGTCATAGATGCTTCCAAACGGGCCAGTTCTATGTCGAGGTCGGTGAAGGATGTGCTGCGCAGTGGTGGTTGGAGCGATGGCTGGGGAGAGCGAGGGTGGAGATGCGGTCGGGGAGCAATGGAGAGAGGGGCTCGGTATCGCGGACTGGACGGGAGGTGGTGTTGATCGCAGCGACGGGTTGAGGTCCGGCTGGTTGGAAGCCACGTATATGGGCGGAGGAAGGAAGGGCAGGAGAGGAATTAGAGCGCTGAAAGGGCGAGCATGTGAGAAGGAAGGAGGTGGGAGAGGAGTTGAATGATGAGAGGAGCGACTGGACTGGGGGGGAGGCTTAGACGGCTTAGACTCACGGGTGGGCTGGCCGGGTGCCTGAGGATGGCTTGTCCCGCGCGCCGTCCAGCCGATTTCTTCCCTCGACCAGGATCCCCAGCTCTTCGCGGGTGGGCCGTGGGCACGGTGGGTATTCTTGCCCTTGCTCCTCTTCGAGTTGACCGTCTCCATCATGGTCGCTATCCTTTTTCTCGCACGCCCGTCTACGCGGGGCCAAGACCCGAAAGAACTATGCGAATAACAATCTGGCAGCCCATGTGACGGAGAAGCCTCATGCGCGGACGTCATGTCTCGACTGATCAGATTTGCTGATGGCAGTCTAGGCAGAGACCCTTTTCCTCTGTTTTCGTCTGTCTCAAGGACAGGTCACTGGACCAGATCAGGCGATGGACACGCGCAAAGTTGCCTAAAGACATGTACCAACCCCATACGGATAAACAGCGGCAAGTTTCAGGAAGTCCTGGGCAAGGACAGATGGTTCTACTGACAGACCTTCATGCCATCTATTTTATAATCAAGAATGAGAACGAAAGTCGTTTTCGCTCGATAACCGTGGCGGATTCAAGAACCATCGAGACTAGGGAATCCACGCTGATACGACAAAACAATACAGACACGGGAAGAATAGAATAGAGAAATGAGAAAGGGGCAGACACACAAAAGAGGCAGGGTATAAGAATGATTAACAGTTGAATGAGAGGGGGAGGGATAAAAAAGGAAAAGCTCATGAAACACCCTAGGGTGAAATAGCCGGCCGTGGGAAGTGCCTGCCCATTACCGAGAATAATACACCTATCACCCGGTATGGTGCGGAGGAGGTATACTTCAGGTTATTCATACCATTCTCGCACACGATAAAACACCGCAGGCAAAAGGAGACCGGAAGGCTGTTCATATCGTGCCCGGGTCACAAACGTCAAAAACGAGCTCTTTTAAAGAAGATCGCTTCCAGCTGTAGAATGAAAGGGGCGGGTAGAGATGCTTCAGATCATCTTCCATGGGTATCCAAAACGTGGTCATTCGATCTTAGTGGCTTCGGGCGATGCCAAGCTCATCAGCAGGACCTTCCGCAGATTTATGCCGGCGATGGTCTGCGGTGATTGTCTTCTTTAAGCCCGAATGATGACTCGAGGATTCCGGAATTTTGTGCTCCTCGGCCTGGGCCCACTTCATTACTTGGCCCTTGACGTCCCGCATATCATGCATTCTTTGCGCAAAATCTCCGCGTTTCTTGGGAGGCAAGCCGCTGTGTTCGTCTAATCGCTCCTCGTCCGAGCTCGAAAGCGAGAGGGAGGAGCCGCTGCTGGTCTGCTGGAGGAAGGTCATCTGGAACCCTTGGTTCTTCTTGAATTCACGTTGTTCGTCCTTCATTGTTCCCATCCGCTCGGCGTCCTTGACGCAATCCAACGTCGTGATATGGAGGCCCGGGAGATTTTCCGAGAGGAAGTCCTTCAGCAACGGTAAATAATGGGCATTCGGACGGTAAGTCCGCTGTCATTATCGATGTAAAGCTCATAATCGGCCGGGTCGGTGGAGGTCTCGACCTCGTCTTCCTCTTCGACGGGGATCTCATCTTGAGAATGATGCGAGAGGTGGGACTGATGGCGGTGCTTGCGTCGACGCAGGAAGAATTCGCCGGAATACGCGATGTAAATGGACACATTGCTGTGCATGGTATGCTTGCTCAGTAGATCCACGCCGAATTCTTTCCCTGTCTCCGTGAAGCGGAATTGGGCATCCAGGGTAAGAACGTAAGTGAAAATGCGCCCGCCTTGAGCATACTGAACAAATTCCAGGAACTTCTGTGTCAGGGCCGTGCACGGCGAATCAAATTGGCCGTTGAGGGTAGACCTGTCGAAGTTGTAGATACGTCGATGCTGGTGATGGAGCGCTCGATTGAGGATACGCCCACGAAGACTATGCGACGTGAACATTCCTGCTACGAAGGGCTTGAACTCCACGTAGCGATGGTATAACACCGAGGGAACCGGCCCCCGCAATTGAATCTGGATCGCTTGGAAGCTAAATATCAGGATATTGGTGAGTGGGTGTCCTTGGGGGAAGGGAAGTCAACCTCAGACTCGAGAACGTACTTGTAACGACTGACTGTCTGGCTCCCATTCTGACTTTGGACTTCATCCTTAGTCCCTGTCAGCCTTCCGATCAAGGGTGAGAAATGTTTGAACCAGTAATTGGGACCGAGAGTGTACATCTGGGCGCCTTCGTCTCCGGGGGTTTGTCCCAGGCACTCGGCGCTGATCATGATATGGGACCCGACATCCAGGCGTCCGGAGGCGAGGGCGGCAATGTTCCCGAAGAGATAGACCCGCTTACTGCCGGTGCGCTTCTTCACCTTGAAGGTGCGTTCCTTGAACCCGGGCCAGTCCCCGTCCAGCGCGGGCACATCGACATATGCATTGCCGAGACGGTCGTCATGATCCGCCGCGTCTTCGTCAAATACGGTGCATTTGAGCTGAAAGCCCGACCTGGGGACGTTGGCGACGATCCACTCGCTCCCCCAGATGGGATCCCGGTTTTTGCGCACCGTCGGGGTGCGAAAGGTCAAGACGGGGTCCTCCTTGTGCCGCTGGGGGAGGTTGACGATCAACTGGGCCACCACATAGGGGTCGGACGAGAAGCTGGCGAAATCAGCACAGGGCAGATTGATGCCCGATGGAAGGTGAATTTGACCGTGTAGCCCGGGGGTGCATGCGGAAACGGGGTATCATCAAAGCCGCCGGCGGGCTCCTCTCGCTTGATGTCGCTGCCGTGGACCGCCGCCTTCATGGCCACCGCCCGGTCGTGCCAGTGCTCGGTCTTGTCGACCATTTTCGGTCCATACTTGTCGAACGCATGCTGCGGGCGTGCTTGCGGCAGGGGCTCCTCCTCCATTGTATCCGCTCGTTGCTGGCAGTGCGGGATCTGAGATGGGTGGGTGAATGGGGAGAAAAAGAAAACAAATAGAAAAGTCGAGAAGGAGAACCACGGTTTATTGTTGCTGCCTACGACATTTCAGGGATCCGCGGGTGGGCGAATTGTGGAGTCGGGCTGCAGGTCGGAAGGAACGGGATCAGATGCAGCGTGACACAGGCGCTTTCTGCACCGGCTCTGGCAGCGACTTGACAGGTGAATCCAGTAAGCTCGAGGAGCGCGGGGAAGGAGAGGAAAAATAATCAGGGGGCGCACGGGGGGGGTTCCCAACGCCCCACTTGGACGAGGAGGAGGCAGGATGATCACGGGCGAAAAGACGAGGGCTGGGGGAAGTACCCAAGGGAGAGTAGACGACATCACATCAGAGAGGGGCAGGCGACGGCTCCTCGGCCAGCCCTGGTTGGGGCCAAGCAAAGCCAAGCTTTCGCGGATCGGCCGACATCCAACTGCGAGCACATGGGCTTGCGCCTGGAACCTCAGCCCTGGGTGCCGAGAGAGCGGTCGCGCCCGTCGTCGGGCTCGCGGCAGCCAGCAGCAACACGGCAGCGACATAGAATGTCTCTGCCTGCGCGCGTCTGCCGGCGCGCTGGCCCAGGGTCCTCGGCAAACATGTGGGCTGTCAGGCAACCCCAGTGGACTCGACTCTGCCCTATCCGTGCGTAGGGCTGAACCCCCGCCGAACACGTCACAACGGCGCCCTCGGTCTGCATATCAAACAACTTTTGATATTTGAGGCTAAAAAAACTATCTCACACGAAATCCGGTGGTGGAAGACGTAACAAGAAGAGAAGAGAAGGCACGATAAAAGTATTAGAAGAAAAATGGAGTAGTCCATGGTTTCCCACCGGGCTAGGTCCAGCCAACCCTCCAGCAACCTCCAGTAACCCCCAGCAACCCCCGTTACGCGCCCCGGAACAAGAACTGCATGTCTTCCGGCGTCAGCTTCTCCAGCGCTTCGCCCTGGTCCTTGTTGATCGTGCCGTTGATCAGGTTCGCCTTCTTCTCCTGCAACATCACAATCCGAGATTCCACCGAATCCTCAATGCACAGCCGGGTGATGACACACGGCCGTCGTTGACCAATGCGGTGGCAGCGGTCGGCGCTCTGCCATTCCGCCGCAGGGTTCCACCATCTACAAGAACATATGCGTCAGTCCAGAACGGGACAGGGTCAAGCGGAGCATGCCACACTTACGGGTCAACAATGAAGACGCGAGATGCCTCCGTCAGATTCAACGCCACACCACCGGCCTTCAGGGAAACCAGGAACACCTCCACGTCCACATTGTTCATGAAATAGTCAATCGACTTCTGCCGTTGCGCCGGCGTCATGGTGCCATCCAGCATCACGGTGTTGAAGCCAGCCCGACGCAGACGCCATTCCACCAGCTGCAGCATCGACGTAAACTGGGAGAAGACAATCGACTTGTGGGTCTGCTTCTTGCTGCGCAACTTGTACAGTTCATACACTAGCATCTCAATCTTCGTCGACGATGTCCAGTCCTCCATTCGAATGCGGTTGATGATGGAATTCTTCTTGATGTGTTCCTCTTCCTGCTCGATGTCGGGCTGTTCAAAATCAATAGAGAGCGGGATGTGGCACCGAGGGCAGTCCACAACAGATTCCGCGTCGAAAGAACGAATATAATCCTTTGCGCACTGGCGACAGAACTCGTGGCGGCAGCGGGAACGAATCGCTTCCTCGGCAGGTTCGTCGCAAATGTTGCACACGAGGACGTTCTGCCCACTCTCGCCATGCTTCTTCAAAATCAAATCCGGGTGGTTCGAAACTTGACGCATCTGCATGATAAGTCCAAAGATGTTGGCATAGTTGTTGAGCATCACACCACGGCTCACGTAGGTATCGAACTGCCGGGAAGAGTTCGTCATGATGCTTCGAGAGAAATCACGTTCGATTTCACCGAAGAACTCGTTATGAAGGATCACCCTAATAAAAAGTCAGCATGAAAGGCATCCGTGTCCGCAACAGGGAAAACTCACCGCTTCGGTGGAAGTTCCATCGAGGCTGTGTGGTCCCGCTTCACGCGCCGAAGCATGATTCTATCGGTGATGAGGCGCAACTTCGCCAACGCATCCTTGCGGACCTCAGGGTTATCTCGCTCGGTGACTGCGACATGTTAGGAAATCGCGAGCTCAATGGTTTCTCTGAACTTACTTGGGTTCAGAATCTCCTGGTTGAAAACAGAGACATGACTGAATCCACTGTAATGTGTGTCAGTGTAAGTTCTCAACGCAACCCGATGCTGGCTTACCTGTGTTTACACGTTGTGCATCGTTTCTGGGCATCTTGCGACCAATGCAGCTGCTGGCATTTGCACTGTTTGCAAAAGTAGCAAGCAAAAGGCCGGACTTCCAAAAAGCGCAACAGAGAGAAGAACTCTCCAATTCGGTTTTGCACAGGCGTGCCAGACAAACACCACTTATAGCTGGCCTTGAGGGCAAAACATGCACGCGCTACACTAGTGGTTCGTTGCTGTGACTGTCAGCAAGAGGACGGATGTGTATTTAGCAACGCGGGATGAATACCTTGATGCTGTGAGCTTCGTCCAGGATAAGCCGGTGGTAGTCAATTGAGTGGATCACGCCTTATTGGTATTAGCAATCGTACGTTACTTCCTCATTTGGACAAGCACTTACTGTCTTCCTTGACGATCCCGTCATTACGGTTCCATCCTTTCCATTCTTTTCTATGAATTGACTCAAGTCCGGAATCTGGGACAGCAAGTTAGAGGCAGCTATTCGACAGCATTTCAAGATACATACAAGATATCATGATCACATCATAAGCCTGGAGGTCTTTCTTTTTGAGTCCTTTGACCTTGGGGTTCGAATTATGATGGACTAGGACTTTCAATTGGCCGTTTGTGTATGCCTGGAGAGTGTTCAGATGCGAAAATTTTCCGAGTTAGAATAAGAGCATCAGGACTAACCGCAATCTCAGACTGCCATTGCATCAGTGCAACGGGGGGAACAACAACAAGCGATGGCTTCCCAGCAGGGTAATCGGACATGAGCAACGACACGGCCTGGATAGTCTTCCCCATGCCCATTTCGTCGCCCAGGAGCCCACCTTTGTATTGAGATTTCTCTTGCTGTATCATCCAATTGAGGCCTTCGAGCTGGAAGGATTTGAGCGTTCTCGAGATACCTGCGGGTTGCTCGGCTGCCACGGGTGTTATCGGTGGTTGACTCTTTAGCTCGTCCCACATGGAGACGATGAGAGGGTGTTGTTTCTCGAGTTTTTGGCGTTCCTTATAGGCCTGTGGAATGTATTAGCACCTTATCTTCGACCTGTAGTAAGTTAACTCACGCGGTGGGTCATCCAGGTCTGCCCGGCCGGTCGTGGCGGCAATCTCTCTCTTCGCGGGCGAGTCCGGGTCTGGTTTCTTGAACTTGATGTAGTCGCTGGTCCAGCTCTAGATCGCCAGCCCACGGCCAAAGGTTCATCCTCGCCTTCTGATGCACCTGAGTCACTTGGTTGACTGAAGTCAGTCATATAATCAAACGCATCCTCAGACCCATCATCCAAGATAGAGTCTGTGTCGTCACTGTTTGGAATCACGATCCTGCCTCCCGATTGACGCGTGCGTCTGGTTCCGCGTGACTGGGGCTGCTCGAGGACATCTTCTTGGGTGATTTCATCAAGCTCAGATAGTTCGCTGCTGTCTCCCGTGGAATCCTCGATCTCCATTTTGGCTCGACCGATGTTTTCGGACGCTTCGCCAGGGGTTCGTCATATTCCTGGGCCTGGAGTGCCAAAGCCAACGCTTCATCCGAGTTCGAGTCCGAAACGGATGCAAACGCTCGTTTAGTTCCAGCCCTGGTGCCAAGAGACATGGTGTTTGAACGCAACTCCTTAGCTCGAGCCGAGGCGCTGACTCTCTTCCTCGATATTCCGGCATCCGACTCGACGGGGGTAACGATAACACTGGTATCAGGGGTATTGAATTCATTGGTGCCATCGCGCGAGGTGTCTTCGACAGCGGCAGAAGTCGAGCAAGAAGGGGACCGGCTTTTCACGGGGATGGCAACTTCGAGGATGGAGCGTGGTGTCTTGAGGCCCGTCACTTCCTCTGCGACGCCATTGCTGGCACTGGACGGCGAAGGTTGTCGGGCGAGTCGGGCAGAGCTGCGCCTCCTGATGGGAGCCGGATCGTCTGAGCGGATTGCATTAACGTCAGTGACCGCGAATTGAATTGGCTTGAACAAGGCGTCGAGGAGGGAAGTGGGGAATGCGACAGACAGAAGGATCTCACCTGTGAGAGAAGCAGACGCAGCTGCAGACTTGAATGTGGACGGTCTTCTCCCCATCTTGAAGAACGACTGACGATATGAGAGGTGCTGGTTCCTGGGTGAAGACCAAATTGCCAATCGAGTCCAAGTCAGACTGGAAAGCAGGTGGGCGAAAGAAGGACCAAAGCGAACCACTGGGGAGTGGCAACACTGGTGGATCAGGGAAGCTGTGCCTGGATACCTCCTCACCAGCCTTGGCCGCAGTGGGGATCGGAAGACAGGAGAAAGCAGTTAGCGGCGCAGAAAGTTTGGCTCAGGGAAGAAAAACTTTTCCAACTGAAGGGTTTTGGTTGGTCAATCAAGGGGACGCCAGCCAACAGAAGTTGGCCACCAGTGAATGAAATTCCCTGCTGGGGACCAGGCTGCCACCGGGTTGCCGCCTGTTGAGGGATTGATTATCTATCACAATACGAATCGGTCCGATAAGGCCGAGGGGCGAGGCCCACGCGTTAAGTGGAACGCGAAAGTATCGCCGGGTCCAGTGACCGCCACAGCGCCCGTCTCCCTTCTATACCTGCCGGTCTGACACTTTCTTCCTCTCCATCCTTCACCCTCGGCACTCACCTCTTCGATCTGACAGGATGTACGTTATCAATGGCACTCGAACTCGAGAATTCCCCTCTAATCAAAGCATTTAGGGCCGGCCGACGACAGACCAGGAACCAAATCCGCGGCCCGTATGTTCAGCGACCGCTCACCCTACCCTCTCCCAGCACTCGCAGCTCACTAACCAACTAAACAGACATTCCGCCCTGACCGATTTCCTCGCTGTAGGTCCCTGTCCATATTACCCCTCAGCACAATCGGTGGCTTTCCTAACTGGTGTCTCATTCTAGTCAAACAACATCTCCGCCGCCCAAATCCACGATGACTACCAGAGACGTGTGCGAGAGGCAGAACGTCAAGAGGCTGCCGAACAATCGTCCTATACACCGGAGGCTCCCGAGTCGGAAGCAAACACCAGCGAGTCCCCCGAACAAAAGAAGAAGCGCAAGCGCAAGGAGGCCGCCACGCTAGCGAAGATAAAACAGAGCAAGGAGTTTGCCCGCCGCAAGTCTCGACGCATTGGCGAACCCGATGACGATGATGATTTCATCGCACAGGAGATGCTTGAGGAGAAGTCCCGACCACTTCCCGGGCAGCTGGACAACTGCGAAATATGTGGCAAGCGCTTCACCGTGACTCCGTACAGCAAAAACCGGTCCCGACGGCGGCCTTCTTTGCGCCAAATGCTCCAAAGAGCTCGCAAGCGATGATAAGAAAGCCAAGGCTAAGAAGCGTGGACCACGAACGGGCCGTCGCCAGGGTCAGAGCAACCTGTTGGACGGGATCGCCCAGCAGGGCGCTTTGAGTTTGATTGAAATGTGCACCAAGAAAGTTGCTGACAATATCAACGACATCGAAGATTTGGCGATCTTCCATCCCAGCTGTTGCATCGACTCAGTCAAATCCTGTCTAAACGGCGAGTTCTCACACCAAGAACGCTCAACCTGTTTCTGCGCCCCGATTTAGAATTCATCGACATCTATGATTCTGGCAAGCTTGAAACCGATGACTTCCAAAAGATTTTCGCGTTCATGCCGACCCTTTCGCGTGTAAACCTTCGCTTTGCTGGACAGCTGAAAGACAGGGTCGTCGAATATATGCTAGACCGGGATCTCCAGGTCAAGGACCTTCAACTGGATGCCGCCAATCTTGTGTCCGATGCATATTGGCAAAAGCTGTTCCAAAAATTAGGCACCCAACTCGTGCGCCTCAAGCTATCTAACCTTGATTCCTCTTTTGACGATGAGACCGTGCGATTTCTTTGTACCTACTGCACTGCACTTCGCCAGTTAAAGTTGAAAGGGTGTTGGAGGATGGCTAGCGGCTCACTTGAAGCTATATCATCTTTAACTTCACTGGAACATCTGTCGCTGGGATTTGTGCGTGACCCAGATCCAGAAAAGCTTTTGGACATGATCTCCAAAGTCGGACCAAACCTCCGCACATTGTCTCTCGAGGGCTTCCCCCGTGCAGATGACCGTCTCCTCGAAAGGATCCACGATAATTGCCACGATCTTTCCAAGTTCCGCTTTTCGGATAATGCTGTATGCACTGACAAAGGGTTTGCCAAACTTTTCACTGGTTGGTCCAACCCACCATTGGAATTTGTTGACTTATCCTCGACGAGAGATGTCGACAATTCAAACCCGGATGGCCCCACCGACGCAACCGGCCTTGCATCCCAGGGATTCGTTGCTCTTATGGAGCATTCAGGCTCCAGAATAGAGAAGCTGAACATCTCATCTTGTCGACATGTGTCTCGCGATGCCTTGGAAAAGGTATCTCGGGGGATCAGACCTATCCACACCTGAGAGAGCTTGATGTGTCCTTCCTTACCATCCTGGATGATTATCTCGTGGGTTGCATCTTCCAAAGCTGCCCCGAGTTGAAGAAGGTTATTGCTTTTGCCTGCTTCAACATACGAGATGTGCGGATTCCCAAAGGGGTTGCATTGATTGGTGGGTTAAAGGCGCAAGATACGATTGTTGTTGAAGGAGCGTCCTAGATGAACACGACATGCAAGACTTGACGGCCTTTCAGATGCTGGACCTGGCTGGACCTATGTATTACTTCTGGCTGACAATCAACAGAGCTACAGTAGAGGAGGTGGGCGGGTGGTCGTATGCCCTGTGTAATCGTCTCAGATACTTCGTTGCTCTCGTTGATCTTTCACTTTTTAAACAAAGCTTTCGCTAGAAATGGGGCAGGTAGATAGCGTATTCAATGAGATTCATGGCTAATACGGAGTATCTCAAAATTTCCCTCGCTTCGTGAATGACATCAGTTCATTCTTGTTGTTTATTACAATTCTACCCCCGATGGACTGGGTAGATCAATCAAATCACGATATCTGATGATTTCACGTTCTACTGTAATAATTTCGTAAGTACGGAGTACTAGTGAGTTGTCGCCCGTTGTCAGGTAGTCTCGAGATATGGACGGGTCCGTCCGCGGCTGGCTGGCTTAGTGGGGAAGGGCCTCCGCAGCCGCCAAACGAAGATCGGGCTGACGTTGCCACTCAACCCCCTCTATTCTAGAATCCGCCGCTTGACCGTTGCCTCCTGCTTTCTTCTGCCTCGACAGCCAGTCTTTCCTTCGTCTCTTCGCCCCGAACTCCCGCTCAATAATCCCTGCATTTTTTGTTCGTCGTATCTGCTGAACATTCCGACACCACTTTCGTTGATCTGTACCGATCGCTTCTCTCAAGATGGTTCGCAAGGATCCGATCTTCGAAGCCCGCACCAATGTCAAGGTGAGTGTTTGTACTCTTCGACCCAGTCTTAGCCTTCATTTTCTCCCGCTCTATCTCTCTCTCTCTCTCTCTCTCTCTCTCTCTCTCTCTCTCTCTCTCTCTCTCTCGCTGTTGCCATCGAATTGCCCGTATATTGATCGCTGGTCTTCTGACCCTTAGCTACACTCCAACCGATTGAAAAAGGAGGCGGCTCGTGCGGAGAGCACCTTCAAGTCCGAGAAGGCAAAGGCCGACAAGGCCATGAAGAATAGGGAATTCCAGATCGCCCGCATTCACGCGGCCTCCGCCGTTCGCGAAAACGCCGACAGGTGACGCTCAGAGCCGAGGCTGCCCGCGCCGACGTGATCATCAACGAACTCAAAGCGGCTCAGAGTACTCGGGACACTTCGCGCACGCTTGCTCTCGCCTCCCGCGGCTTGGACGCCGCGTCAAAGAGCGTCAATCTTGAGACGCTTGTCTCCCATGCGAACAACTTTCTGGCCCGGTCGGAGGATTTCAAGATTGCCAGCAGCGCAATCGAGGATGTTGCACAGGGCGTCTCGATGCAGGAATGGTGCGGAGGGTGAGACTGAGGTGGATCGGTTGATGGAGCAGCTCGCCGACGATGCGGGTGTGGATATGCGTGTGGCCCTCGAGGCGGACAAGGCACCCAGTGAAGACGTCAAGGAGCCAAAGCAGGCTGACAACGAACTTGAAGATGGGCTAGGCGCGAGACTGCGGGCCTTGAGAGCCGCAACCTGAATTTTGGTGTTGGTTGGAAGATGTTGCCATCGTCTCCCGTCCTGCATCGGTATCGTCTTCTGCAATACGCAATACCCTGCTATTATCCGTTTGAAGCGCAGTATATCGCATCTGCTTTACTTCTGATGCGGCGGTTATCCTTGTCCAATATTACTTGGTGGCACTGTCGTGGTACGGTTTCACGGCCGTTCATGCCAACCAACTTGGAAATATGTCTTGATGATGTTATGTCCTCTGGTTCGGGTTTCCGAACCCTATACGCTTGATTTGATCGTGCTCTGGAGTTATCGCGGGTCATTTGGCGTCTATTTCAGTGGGGGTGTGTACATGCGTTACGTCTTAGCTGCTACTGTATCAAGATTTTCTTTCATCCTCTAGATGCCGGTTCCACGGTGTTATTAAGTTCCTCAGGGACTCGTCGGAGGCTGCGTACCGGTGGTGCGACTGACGAATTGACTGGCCAGATGCTCACGTTGCATGCGTAAGGTGACAATATATATATAATATATGCAGTCACGGAATTCTACAAACTAACCAAAAGGCCCAGATACTGCCCACAGTATCAATGAAGGAATGCCCACAGAGATAAATTGCGCCTGAATTGAACTAGAGTTTTCCTAATCCACCGCGATATGTCCCTACGGGCTGCCTGGAGGGCACTGGGAAGGTACGCTACTATTAGTAGGTCTTCATAGTATGAAATAAGACAGAGCCTAAACAAGAACAGCCGGGCTAGCTCAATCGGCAGAGCGTGGAGACTCTTAATCTCAAGGTTGGGGGTTCGACCCCCCCGTTCGGCTTTCCTTTTTTGCCATTTTTTGGCCCTCCCTGACTGAGGGGTGGCCGGGACGCTGCACCCACCCATCAAACAACTTTGCATAAGGCGGTGAAAGTGAAGGTGGTCGTTTAAACCCCTACACTTCGCTAGCCACTCATCATTGTCTCTTTAGAAGAATTCGAAAGTAAGCAGCTGCTCTCCGCACCACTTATTCTACCTCACCCCCACCTTTCCATGTCACTTGCACAGTTCGGAAGCTGACAGGAGCTCCCCAGCGCTGCTAGTGCCCCGGCAAGGGTATGGCCCGTAATACCGGTAATCCCTAGGTACCAGGTATAAGTGCCAGGATCGCTGATGCCCCGACCCGTGGACAACTCCTCTTTCCCACAACCGTCCCCTATATTCCGCGCTGATCCCACTGCAAAGACGCAGGACCCACTGTCTCTACGCGCATAACGTACAGAACACATGCATGGTTCTGCCCAATGCGGGATGGGGACGCGCCGACTGCACCTCATCAGAATTACAAGACTTCCCAGGCCCGACAGGCCGCATGTCTGAACTGCAGACGCAGCAAGATCCGGTGCAATCGCAGCGAAGGCAATGCATCATGTGACAAGTGCAGACAGGCCAATGTAGACTGCGTGGTACCTAGTCACCACGTAGGCAGGAAAGGCGTGAAAAAGTGGGCAATGCACTCTTCCAGTTCCTGCATGATGCATGTAACTGTCCCTGTCCTGCAGCAAACGCAAAGGGTTGGAGAAAGCGCTTGCACCAGATAGAGCAAGCCATCAAGCGACCGAGACTGGATGAATCCGGGTCTGATGCGGCCCAAAAGATCATTTCGAATCTTCAAGATCTCCTGAGCAAAAACTCAGCAGGAGGTGTCGCAGCAGCAGCCCAGTGAGGCGGATGAGCTGTCCGAGGGACCCGGGCAGTCTCAGTCATTCCAGTCTCCTCGCGAGATAAACCCGGAGACAACTTATTCTAGATGACGCGGGAACCCCGCTGCAACTCCTGGCTCGTGCCTCGGATCTTCAATTATCACCGGTGGAAGTGCGTGAAACGCCGAGATGGGCCTCTGCGTCGTCGCTACAGCCGACGATAACTCCCCGGAGCAGCAGTGGAAGTGGTGGGATGTCCGCCAAGAACTTTTTCGTCCCTGTGCGAGCAAGCTGGACGTTGGGCCGACCTAGATCCTATTGACGTTGGACTGGTGACGCTAACCGAAGCGAATCACTCTTTTCTTTGTAAGATAAAACCCGAAGAGAGATAGGCTGCGAAGAGTATGCTTACGTTCCATCTAGCTTTATCAAAATCTCGCACATACCCGTTGGGGCCTCGACCCGCTTGTCCACACGGCATCTTTCGTGCGCTCGCAGTCTGCCTTTCTCTTTACTTCAATAATGGCCGCTGCAGCTTTATTTCTGCCCTCCGCAGTGGCATTGTCCAAGAGACTCTCTAGGCATTGCAAGTCACTAGCCCAGAAGGTGATCTCCGAGCGTTCTGAGATCGGTTGAGATCGTCCTGGCATTTATGGTCAATGTTCCTTGGATGGCACCAGGCAGCTGTCTGGGGGTCGATGATACATGCAATTACATTGCCATGGCTCTAACGGTTGCATTGGATCTTTCACTGAACAAGATTGTTGTGCCATCGACAAGCTTTGAAAGTGGGCTTCTAAAAGGTGGCCAAGGCGGAGTGTATCGATGCCAAAAGAGCTTTGCACATAGATGGATTCGATGATGTCGATCCTTCATCGGAATGGGGGCAAATGCTTCTGAGACGACGAGAAAGGACGTGGATTGCGCTGTTTGTCCTCGAGAGGGGGTAAGATACATGGAATGCGGACTGCCAGAAAGACCCAGGCCTGCTAACAACCATGATCCACCTAGTGTATGTCTTGCTCGCGGAAGAAGCTATACTGTACACCGACAGCTCTTGTCGAGAACTGTGATAGGTGGCATATCTCTAATTTTGCCGACTCTCGCGATGGCCCGATGAGTTCAATGGCTGTGTTGAGGAGAAATCTGGTACTACGCTCTGGAATCTGTCACATACAGTGCTTATATGTCGTGATAGGACGAGCTTTTCAAACGTGTCAAGTGTAATTGTGACAGTTACCAGATCGCTGATACTGGACACGAGCTGCTGAATCGTATGATTTCACCGTTGAACTCCTGTAACACACGATGCTTACAACTTTTTTTTTTCAGAATCAAAACGATGATCGAGAGCTTTTATGACCAATGGTACGAGACATGGGCGCCGGAGATTGGAGAAGGCCCTAGTAAGTCGTGCTCCTGGATATTTGAAGTTGTTTGAGCTAGGCAAGGCGGTTGACCATGCTACAGCCTTGTCTCTTCCCCGTATGTCGAAATCTTGGTTATACACACTCGATTGTCGACCTATGGTGGTGTGATCAACCATCCCACAGCGCCCCTCGAAGTCAAGCGTTTTTTCCGTGCGGCGGGGCTATCGTCTGCTCTGAACGTGATGAGAGCCGCCATTCAAGGAGAATCAAGGCTAAAATCCATGCCAAATAACTCTGTCATCATGATCTCGTTTGCAGCTTGCAGCGCATTGAGCCTCAGCGTGATGCCAACAGATAGCAGATCTAGTCTGGCACCAAGCGTACGAAAGCTGATAGAAGAAACAGCAGATGTTCTTGAGAGGATTGGGGCGACACCAAGCCATAGAAATGGAGCCTCCGTTGTCTATGGGCGTTTCCTACGAGAGCTTGTTCGACGTGGTTCTGTGAACTCGACCTTCCAGAACCACAGCGAAAATCAGATGATGGCATCTGGAGAGGCCCTGCCTCCCCCAACAACCTTGGACGGATATGCGCCCATTCCTTCAACAACACAGCCGTCCTTCTCGGCTCCGTTATTCTGGTCGGAGCCTCTACATTTCTCTGCCATGTCGGACGGCCAAATAATTGACGCGTCGTCGAATCAGGCAGCGCGTTCGGAACGAGTATTCCCGATATACCCCTCGACGACATGATGGGCTGGGATTGGCTTGACCTTGGCAATGCGGCGGATTTTACCTTCTAGCCGGGCGTGCAGAGACACCGTCCAATGCACAGTGTTGAGTGACTTGCTCTACGTTGGGGCCGACGGGACGGCGGGGGCTTTTGCGCGCCGCTTCACCCGTCGGCGTCCAGAACTAGCACCGAGAGCCGAGGGGCCCTCACACGTCACGGTCGCCAAAGTAGCCGATGGAGCTCTTAAGAGAATCGCAGTCCCTCTGCTATCCTAGCCTCCGAACGTTCATTTTCTATCGGCTCTCATAGTAGTTTTGTTTTGCCTTTCCGCAGTATCATCACAATGGCGACCGTTCGCATCTCTCGGCGCTTGCTTTGTCGCGAAGAGCTGTTACCGTGGCTCGTCCACGACTTCAGCTGGCAACATACCACAAATCAGCCGGAAACCTGTTGCTCAGAACCCCTCGCACTGGGATCGCGAGGTACTCAACCGAACAGCCCCCACGTGCTCCGCAAATCGATCGCGGTGCTTCCAAGTTGTTCAAAAATGCGGATGAAGCAGTTGCGGATTTGAAAAGCGGTTCGGTCGTCCTCAGTTCTGGATTTGGTCTTTGCGGAGTTGCAGGTAAGGCGGAGTCCGTCTTGGGATCAAGCTCGAATACTGATCGATGTCTTCACTAGAAACACTTATATCCGCAATCCACCGACGGGGGGCGGAGAACCTGCACTCGCTGACAGCCGTTTCGAACAACGCAGGAGCTGCAGGAAAAGGCGGACTCTCCACTCTCACTCAGGCAGGCCAGGTCAACCGATTGATTCTCTCCTTCCTTGGAAACAACAAAGCCCTCGAGAAAAAGTATCTGAGCGGAAACATTGCCATCGAGCTCTGCCCTCAAGGCACATTGGCGGAACGCCTGCGCGCGGGTGGTGCCGGAATTCCTGCATTCTTCACACCCACCGGAGCTCGTGAGTCGGGAACGATTCTTACCATCACCCTCGTGACATGACTAACGATGTTCTGTCGGCATACAGATACCCTTCTTCAAGAAGGTGATATTCCCGTACGCGTTGACGAGTCTGGAAAAGTCCTGGAGCGTGGAAAGCCTCGCGAGACGCGCATCTTCAATGGAAAGACCTACCTTATGGAGACTGCGCTGACTGGCGATGTTGCATCATCCGAGCCTGGAAGGCTGATGAGGCGGGAAACTGTGTCTTCCGGTAGGGTCCTGTTGTTGCTTGTCGCAGACGAAGAGATGTTAAAGTTATACTCTGTTAGGTACACCACAAAGGCGTTTGGACCGATCATGGCCAAGGCAGCTACGTTGACTATTGTGGAGGCTGAGAACATTGTTCCTGTTGGCTCCATTGATCCAAATGATGTTGACCTTCCCGGAATTTTCGTCGATCGGATCGTGCCGGCCACCGACGACAAGCACATTGAAATAAAGAAGTTGCGCTCCACGGGAGATGAAGGGTCCGGAAAGTCGGAGGCGGATGCTGCTTTGACCCAGCGGAACCGGATCGGCAAGAGGGCTGCCAAGGAGCTCAAGCAAGGATACTATGTCAACCTTGGAGTTGGTACGTACATGACATAGTAGCACCTTGACCAACGCTAACAGGTAACCAGGGATCCCCACTCTTGCCCCCTCGTTCTTGCCTGAGGGTGTCAAGGTCTGGGTTCAATCTGAGAATGGTATCCTTGGAATGGTGAGTGAAGCAGAGTTCTGAGCTGCGAGAATGTGACTGACTGAGATCCTAGGACCGTATCCGACCGAGGAGGAAGTCGATGCGTAAGTGTGCCTTGTCACTATTTGATTGCCTGTGCTGACTGTGCCTCAGTGATATCATCAATGCTGGAAAAGAGACCGTCACTCTGGTTCCAGGTGCAGCAACTTTCGATAGCAGCGAATCCTTTGGCATGATCCGGGGTGGACATGTTGACGTCTCTATCTTGGGGGTTCGTGGAAACCAATTAGCCGATTGCAATATACGCAGACAGTCACTAACTACCATATAGGCTCTGCAAGTCAGTGCGAATGGCGATCTGGCCAACTACATGATCCCCGGAAAGGTCTTCAAGGGAATGGGCGGGGCCATGGACCTTATCTCCAACCCTGAGAAGACCAAGATTGTGGTAGCCACGAGCCACACGGCCAAGGACGGCTCCCGAAGATTGTCGACACCTGCAGCCTGCCGTTGACCGGGGCCAACTGCGTCAGCAATCATCACTGACCTGGTAAGTGCATGCTCCGATGCGCTGAGGCATTCAGCCCATAGCTACGATCAACTAGTGCGTCTTTCAGGTGGATCGGGTCAAGGGAGAACTCCTGTTGACGGAGCTTGCTCCTGGTGTGGAAGTTGAGGAGGTGATCAGCAAGACGGGCGCCAAGTTCGCCATTGCGGAACAGCTCGAGCTTATGGAGTAGATGCTGGTTGTGCTTTGATTCTGTGTGATCTTTTACGTGTATATATCCCGTGGTTTGTTTTGTGTTTCAGGTGATGGAATTGGGGAGCATAGATGAAGCAATGTATATATCAGTTAGTCTCATGAAAGCTGTGCAATGGTGTAAACTTATATATACAAGGATCAGCGGAGAGCAAGCGGAGAGAGAAAGACTCGGCGTCAAAAGTGCATCCCGACCGATACCGCCCGTGACGGTACGGAAACACAGGGAGAACCAGTGGACGGGCGGCGCCAAGCTTTTTAGCCCAGCCGTCTGGGGTGGTGCTTGATCCGGGGAAAGCAACTGCGGGGATGGCGGCCCTCCAGGATCCAGCTTGCTGATACATTCGCCCCATTGGGGTCGTCGCTTGCTGCTCCCACAGATGGAGGCCCTGTCGGCTGCAAAATATGGCCGCCGACATCTCTGCCGGTCGAGGTGCGCCAGCCATATAACTGCTGCCGCCCCTGCATCCCCCTTTCTTCCTTTGGATCTCTGCACCCATCGTTTCTGTCTGCCATCACCATGGATTCCTTGTCCAAGTCCCACAGTGAAAAAGTCGAGGACGCCAAGCAGGCGCGCGACACCATGTCCGACGACCCGGCCGACCAGACAAAGCTGACGCGCAGCATTCTGTTCAAGCTGGACACAAGGTAGGAACCCGTGCGTGCTATGGGGGTGGTGCGACGTCGTGGCTCATGGTTGCTCCCCAGGATTCTCCCGATTCTCGCCGTGCTGTTCCTGTGCTCATTCCTCGACCGACGAATGTCGGCAACGCAAAGATCCTGGGTCTTGAGGACGACATCGGTATCTCCAATCACCAGTATGATATCGGATTGACCGTCTTTTATCTCACTTATGTCTGCAGGTAAGCGCCAAGAGCCTGCACATGATGATGGAACTTTACTGGGCTCGAATATTGACGTGTCAACAGTGAGCTTCCAAGCAACTTGATCATAAAAAAGGCATCGCCGAAAATCTGGCTGCCGACGTTGACGGCGGTCTGGGGTATCATCACGATGTGCCTGGGCTTTGTCCGTAACTTTGGTTCCTTTGTGGCGGGAGAGCCATCCTCGGAGCTGCAGAGGGCGGGCTTCTCCCCGGCATGGTGAGTTCCGTTTACACATCCCGAGTACTCCGTAGCGGAGGGCTGATTCTAACCTTATCATAGGTACTGTCCTGTCGTTTTTCTACAGACGCGGCGATCTGGCGTTGCGCATCGGTCTGTCTATACAGCTGCCTCGTTGTCCGGCGCCTTCGGTGGTTTGTTTGGTCATGGGAGATATCCCCCGTCCCCTCAATAAGTTGATGGTAGTTGAGTCATCCGTAGGACACAGCTGATCTCAATCAGGTCTTTCGCTCGTGGCCTGGCTGAAATAGGGCCCCGTGGAGGCTAGAAGGTTGGCGTTGGATCATGATCATCGAAGGATTGTTGGTAGAGTGCCGCGCGCCCAACTCATTCGAACCAGTCTAATACCTAGATTACCTAGACTTTCCTTTGCGGAGTTATGAGCTACTTTGGTCTTCCAAACAGCCTGGAGACTGCTTCGTTCCTGACTCCCGAAGAGCGTGCATATGCACGTGAGAGGATCCTACTGGACAACCCTTCCACCCCAGACAAGTATGTTATCGAGCTGTATCGGTCGGCCAAGGATGCTGACTAGATACTAGTGCACTGTCCGATGAGAAAGAAGGCCTGAAGTGGTCTGAAGTGCGACGAGGTGTCCTGGATCCCCAGATGTGGCTGTCAGCTTCCGCGTATTTCGCGATTTTGTCTGGCCTGTATTCATTTGGGCTGTTTGTAAGTGGTGACCCGAGTTTGACCGTCCAATTGACTAAACGGGGTTCTCATCTAGTTGCCAACGATTATCGAAGAGAGTGGGTTTGCAGAAGATCCAAACCAAGTCCAACTCTGGACAGTGATTCCATATGCAGTTGCGGCACTCTTGACCGGTAAGTTTCCTCGATCGTTGGTAGTTATGACAATGCTAAGGGCTCCAGTCGTTGTTGCATTCCTCTCCGATAAGCTGAAACTTCGTGGTATTCTCATGTTGTTCACCCTGCCGATTGCGATTGTTGGATATGCGGCCATCGCCAACATCGCGGACGCAAAAGTCAAGTATGGAATGACGTTCCTCATGGCGACTGGGATGTACAGCAGTGTCCCGTGTATTCTCGTGTGGAACTCCAACAATTCGGCTGGGCACTTTAAACGAGCCACAACCTCTGCGATGCAACTGGCGATCGCTAATTGTGGTGGTTTTGTCGCGAGTAAGATCATCCCCGGCTCTTCTTCAGATACAGGATCACTGAGCTAACAATGTTTTCGTTAGCCTTCAACTATCCCAACAAAGACAAGCCTCAATACCACCGAGGCCACACTATCATCCTGGGGCTGTTGGTTTTTGCCTGGTTCATGAGAGTCTGAGTCGCCTGCCCCTGTTCTGGCAGCCCTAACGATTTCCCAGGATCCTATTCAATGTGCTGTATTGCGCCAAGATCAACCGCGATAAGGCGAATGGCAAGTACGCGAAATACGCTGGAAGCAACGATGATCGGGATCCCAATTTCAAGATGATTCTGTGAGTCGTCAGGGACATGGTTGTATATGAATTCAAGTATAAATGATGTTAGGGTGGACGTAATGTTATGTAGTCGCTGGTATATGACGAGAGTCAATTAAGGACGTTCTTCGGAGAATCCTCGGAATGCCTCCTGATAATCTAACGTATTGCCATGGCCGACACCCACACCATGATCGAGTAATTGCACCAATGAGAAGCTAGGCAACAATCGTGTGCATGGATTTTGAACTGCTTTACTGATTTTGACAAGCCAATGTGGATCTGGAGGGAAATGTGACTTCCCCCGCCGACTCGGCCGTCTCCAGATATCCACATAACCCCCGAATGAGGCCATATTATGCAGACTAATTCGAACTAACTGCTAGCTTCGTGCTGAATTACCCCGAAGCTCTGTGGTGATCTGCTCTCCTCGCGGACTATAAGTCGACCGAACCCCAGGTGCGGTTTCAGCGAGCAGGAATGTGATACACATAGCACGCCAAGATGTTGCTAAAAGCATGCGCTATCGTATCGGTCCTGGCAGCCAATGCCCATGCTGCCCTGAGTTTATGTATACCTTCATGGTCGGAGTACTCATGTCAGCTCTTTTCCGAGTCCATGGACTACTTGGATCGATTCTACGATCCAGAAGCTGGCTATGTTTTCGACCCTAGCGGCGCGGCTGCACTACGACATGATACCAGGAAGTCTGCATGGTAAGTGCCGTTGGATTACTGCTCGTGGCCAGGACGATGATGTCGCACAGGCGATGACAATTATCACGAACGTAGTTGCGACCCAATTCAAGGACCCCAAGGACCAATGGTGTGTTATGGTCGATGTATCAACATGATGCCTAACCGCAGCTAACAAATGACAAACGTAGGTATGGGAGCTACGAGAAGTATCCGGAAGAGCCTACTGTCGGTACTTTGGCATATGAGCCCGTCATGTACGACACATGGGACCCCAACTGGCGAGGTTTCATTGGAACAGCCTTCATTATTGCCCTGGAAGAGTTCCCGCACTTGATCAACCCGCATGTTACCAAGCTTATGGAGGAATCTCTCTATAACAACACTGTCGGGGATACATACCGAGTCGAGGAGTCGATGGGATAATCTTTATCCATCGTATACGAACCCGGTATAGTCTGCCAATCTCGCGCAAGACCGAGAGAACGTTTGATAACTAATCTTGGGCAGGCTCTCATGCGAGCGCTGATCAGCGGCTGGACAGGCCGGAGATTCTCCGACGAGAATATGACCACAGCTGGCGAGAACTACGCAAAAGAGATCATTAGTCTCTTCGACCGTGCCGACACCTTATCGGAGTTTAACAGCGCGACTTATACCGGCGTGTCATTGATTGCCCTAACCATGTGGGCAAAGTATACCCCCGAAAGTTCAGTGATGAGGCGTAAGGGAAATGAAATGCTACAGGCTACCTGGAGCACGATAGGAGAGCTGTATCATGCCGAACTCAAGAATCTCGCAGGTCCATGGGATCGTTCGTACGGATTTGACATGCAGAAGTATTTTGGAATCATGTCGGCCCATATCTGGACTCTAGTTGGGAAGGCGGCATCTCCAGTAATTGACAAGGTAGGCTTTGTCAGGAGTCAAGAGCATACAGAATAATCTAACATGATGACCAGGTATATGCGATGTCTCATAACGCCGACTTTGCCATTTCACCACTCGTCGCCGTTCTCTCTACGTTCCACAATTCACTTGTCCCCCCTGCTGCTATTGACTCTCTGGCCAAGTTTCCTGGTGAGCACTTCGTGAATACATCAGCGTATTCAGTCCCGTATGACCATTCACCTAGGCAGGTCAGAGCATGGCTAGGAGACAAGATGAGTATTGGCGCGGAAAGTTTCAATGAGACTGTCGTTGGTGGACCCGCTATTAACCCATCTACATTCAACCCAGCAGTGATCCAGTGGGATACAGGCGCGGGAATCGGGTGGATAGCGGTATGCCTCGTAACCCCCAAGAGATCAGGCGAATAGGCTGTCGCTAACTACATACAGCTCTATGCAACTGAAAAGGCGCTTGATGTGTCAGTCGGACCCCGGTTTCTGAATTTGACATATCCACACGGAACCTCGGAGTCTGTGTTTGTGTTCTTGGTCTCGCCGTTCTCTCAAAGAAGGACATCACGGGCTGGATGACCTCCCTGGCGTGAGGGTCTCGCTCGCAGGGACGGTTGATCCGAACATGCAGGTATCATATAGTGGTAGTGATGCAGCTATCAAGTAGGTAGCCCGGATGAATCACTCTACATTCAAATAGCTAATGAAACGATAGTGATTTTATGTTTTGGAATTTTACCTATGTGATGCCTCCGAACTCTACTCTAACTCCGCATATTCTACTACAGCTTGAGCTGGACTGATTGTTGAGAAATGATTGGTTAGTCGATAGATAGAACAATGATAACATGTGCTATTCCAAATATATAACCGAAGCATCAAGATGTGTAGATCTATATGTATTTCGGCCTATATAACCGGCCTGTATTGATCAAAATATAATTTTTGACGGAGCAGGGCGTTATGTGCATGCCCGCTACGCACCCTTCATCCTGCTGTGACGACTGTTGGCGTCGCGAGGGCTCTCGCCCAGCAAAGCTGAGAAGCATCCCGATATCGTAGATGCACTTTAAGATACCGGCGATCGTAAAGGATAGGCCGAAGAGACCATGATTAGCCAGGACACCGGTGATGAGAGGTCCCAGACTCTGACTGCACGTCTTCACCACGTTGATTGAGCCCATGATGGCGGTCCGCTTCTCAGCTGGAAGCGCAGCAGCCAGGAAAGCAGACCGAGGGGCCACGTCCATATTCTGCGAGCATGCTCGGAGCACCAGGAAAGTCAGTGCCAGAGGCAGGACGGACGGGACGGAAATGAGAGCGAGACAGATTGCAGAGGGGAGATGCGTGAAAACCATTGTCTGAGAGTATAATATGAGGTCTTGTAAAATAGCTATACTTCGTAACTCATGATAGATTGATTGACTGACCTTCACATTGCCGATGCGCTTCGCGAGCGACGAGGCGACTAGCATGGAACCCGCGGAGATGAGGCTGGTGGTGAAGAAGATTGAGCCGAGTTTGCCTTCGGGAGAGAGAACTTGCGCTTGAAGAAGTAGGTCATCCATGAGCTGACTTTAGTTAGCGAATGTTTACGACTACGATTGATGGCATGGAAGAATGACAATGACGTACAGAGATGCCAAACCGGATGCAAAGGAGTCGAGGCCAAAGAGAATGAACAGCCTGATAACCAAAGACACGAGATTGCGATCGCCGAGGAACGAGAAGAAAGATTTCCGCTGGGGTTCTTCCTGGGTGCCGTTCGGCTGATCGCGGAGAAGTGGCCGAGTTTCATCGGGTTGATGCTCGGACTGCTGTCGCTGGGTGGGACGAGCTGGCTTCTTGTCCTCTGCTTCAACGTTACTACTCAGTGAGATGGACAGGATGAACTTGAGCACCCCGATAGCAGCATAGGCAAAGAAGATCGTGCGACACGCGGGAATATATTCCCAATTCTTGGTGGACTGCAAGATGTTGATGGCCCACCCGCAGGCCATCATACCCAGAGCGGTGCCAGCGTTCCCGATGAGAGAATACCAGGCAAAGATATCACTCAGTAGATCGTGGTGGGTGAGATGAGCCAGAGTGGACTCTTCACTGCACGAAAAGGACCAATCTCATTGCCACTGGCGATCGTCAGCATGATAGCACGAAGCCACCAGGACGATCTGCACGCCACTTACCTCGGACTGATAACCCCACGACTGCAGCAGTCAGCAAGATCCAAAAATTGGTGAACAGACCGAACACCACCCCACTGGCGACCATCAAGGCGGATCCCAGGGCCAGGACGGCTTACGACCCATGGAGTACGGCGAAAAGCGTGAGAAAAAAGCTGATGACCACATCGCCGACCAGGGTCAAGGTCATGAACAGACCGATGCGGGCATCTGAGATCCCAATGCGGAGAGATACGAGGCCAGGATGAGGGTGGTTCCTCCATAGGCAAACAGTCGGACTAGTCGCTGGGCGCAGAGCAACTTGACGTCGCGCGAGGAGGCCCACAGGGATAGCAGCCCCATTCCTCCAGGATCTTCTTGTGCAGCTGCATATCTGCGAATGGAGAGTCCAATTGAATGACGGAGGGTTGGGATGGAGGAGAGAAGTTGTTGAGAAGAAGTGAAGGGTGAAGAGGTGAAGAGATACTCGGGCGATCGATGCCAAGCTTTCTCAGGCCGACGGGCAGCTTAACTCCGAGCCGGACATCGGATTAGATGTATAGAGGCATGCCTAGGTATGCTCACTGGCAAGGAACATCCCGGAGGATATGATGACTGCTGCTGCTATTGTCATTGCGGAATACCATTCCGATGCCCGCTACCATGGGACGGCGGAAGTTTGCAGTATGACTCTTCAGTGTGACTGCGAACTTGCGCATGTATGAAAACCCCCGAGATCGAATCACACAACACGTTTCCCTTCCAGCTGTATAAGTTGGTCTAAAGCATAGGATCTTGATCTCCTCCCGTACACCGTCTACTCACCTCACACACGCCCACGAACCTGGATACAACCAGTAGACCAAGAACAGCGTGTAGACCTCCCACTTTCTCTCGTATCACATAAACTGTCACAACAAGATGGCGACTAAGAATTCCATTTTTCCTTTTGCCCTATCCCTTGGGCTTCTAGTCCACGGGGCCCCGAAGAAGGCCCCAGCTGCGAGACAGTTCGCCGCTGATGAGAATGTACCAGTGCTTGCACTGCAAGAGGCTGCTGCAAAGGCAAGTGTGGTGCCTGACCTGGCTCTCTACCCAGTCAGTCGGACTGATAATGCCGACCAATCGACTATTCATAGTGACTGGACTAGCTTCAAGGAAGTAAGTATTCTCCCACCAAGATCAGATCGAATAAGCGCTAACTACCAGCAGGGAGCCGCTATATCGTGGATCGCAGACATGGATGTAGACTGCGATGGTATAGACTATCAATGCAAGGTATGTCATTTTCACTTAAGCATCATTTGGTTAATGATATGCTAATATCCTGTAGGGAAATCCCGATGGGCAGAAAGAGACCAACTGGGGTGCGGTCTCTGCATTCAACGTCCCCTATATTGTCATCCCAGATCATTCCTCTCAGCAAACCCTGAACTGCTCCCAGGAAATAATGTTGCTGCCGTTATCTGGTAAGTAGCTCACCAACACAGGTAATCAAGTCAAGATCATACCTAGCTAACATCCCCTAGTGACGGTAAAATGTTCTACGCCATTCTCGCCGACACCAACGGAAACGATCCCCAAGTTACCGGGGAAGCCTCTTGGCTGCTAGCCCAGACTTGCTTCCCTGATGGTGGTATTGATGGATATCACGGTCACACACAGTCTGATGTTACTTGTAAGTACTTATTCACGGTTCCACTGAGGTTGAAGCGATGTACTGACTACATGTTGAATAGATATCGTATTCACTGGCCAAGATGCGGTGCTCCCCAGCAGCGCTTTAAGTAAGCATTATATCACCGACTTCACAACTCTACGAGCCATGGGGGAACAGGCTTGTGGGTGCCCTAATCACCAATTTGGGCATGGAGAATACCATTCCATCGTCAGCATCTCCACCCTCGGATCATGAGGACGAAGCGGCGCTGCCTGGACCCGGGGAGGCCGGGCTACCTTCAGCCTGTACCTTCAGTACTGGCTCTTTACTTCTGTGTTTGGGGTACCTGTTTGAATATTGAAAGATCTCACGAGATGAGTCATCTGGCACAAAGGCGTTTATGGATATTTGAAATTTGACAAGGATGGAGGACACGTTTACTTAGAGCCCCCAAGAGAATAGATGGGGACCAGGCTTTTGATAAACCTACGGATAGTGCACGGGACGGATTCACTGATGTATTGATTGCGACATCATGTATTGAATAGATAACAATGAACTTGAATTGGGCATCCAGACTACTACCGAGTGATAAATGAATGTTACGATAAGAACTCTAGCTGGAACACGTCTATCTGTAAGAAACCAACGTTCTCGACCCGAATCAGAGTTTGAGCTCAAGCCAGGAACATTTCGGACCTTACTGCAGTCATCAGGAAGGAACACTGATGCAACGCACAGGAAATCGGAAATCCCCAGCTACTTAATGTGATCACGTCTCCCTCCTTCCCGACTTCTTTCCTCCACCGACGGACCCTCCCCCGTTCTTCATGTCCGGCCATTGGGGACCTACAGACTCATCATCGCCATGATGGTACTCTTCTCCACGCTCATCATCGTCCTGGGGATATGTTTCTTCCCCGACGACTCTCGTGGAGCAGCTGTCAAGGTCGCCCACACCTTTTACGGCTTCAGACAACGACCCCGCCGGCCCGTCCACGGCATATGACTGTGGCCGGGGCTTCAAAGCGGGTGGAGCGGGCACATACGATGACCGTTGACCTTTGCGTCGGCCGCGGGAGAGTTCGAGCAGTGTGAGATTATTACGATCCGTATCTGTCCAAGTACCTCATCAACGAGGACTTCTGCCGACTGTGACAACCAGTGGAAGAATGGCGGTACTGGCACATTGACGTGTGGAGGCATACAGACGTCAACGGTGGGTGGACAGCAGATGGACTGCGAGAATGTCTGACTCCTGCTCCTGATATGGAGATTTATCCGAAGGCTTCGGGGAACTTGCCCGTCGATAGTAGGTGGTGTTCTTATCTCGATCTTGGTAGCAGTGAGGCTAATGTTGAATGGGACAGCCACTGCTCTGTTTAATCCGGCTGGATTCTGGTGTAGCCTGGATCATGTCAACCCCAACTTCGTCTTGACAGATGCTGTGCTAAACGGGACAGGCCGGTCATTCAGCCTGTCGTCCGACTGAGGCGGCAGGTGTCGTCGCTCCAGCTCAACAGAGCCAGGAGGCCGGGAAGACCGAAGAAGGACAGAAAGGAGGACAAGAAGGGGGGAGAAAGAAGGGGAAGAAGTACAAGGGGAGGAGAAAGAAGGGGAGGAAGAACAAGGGGAAGAAGAGGAGGAGGAGGAGGAGGTGGTGGGGAGGAGGAAGACGATGAAGACGGAGATGAGGAAGATGAAGACGGGGATGAGGAAGAAGAAGATGATGATGATGATGATGGAGAGGATGATGACGACGACGAAGAGGAGTAGATCATTACCTCCAGGTCTCTGCATGATAGTAGCGTTCTTCCAGTTACTCTAGACTTATTGAATCCTTTCTCGCTGTTTTTCTATACTGCTGCTACCCGCCCAGCTTCATTTCTTGTCGTCCAAGACCGCCAAGGGCGAATAAGCTTTTATAAAAAACCGCTCAGGCTCAGCGTCTTGTAATGAATACAGTCTTGGAGAATGCCATTACAGACACGGTATACGGGGTAAAGTTGTATTGCCGACCCCTCTTTCGTGTCTGAGGCTTGTGGTCCATGTTTGGCTGTGAGAGTACACCCTCGATATAGAAGATGTCTTTGAACTATTAACTTTTCAGGAGCCATCTTTCAGGATCTTACTGTGTGCCTGAATCTGAGTAGAAAAGATCAATGTTTTTAAGTAGCAGATAGCAATTCACGTTGTGGTGCTACTTCAGTTGAACCTACATATCGGATGAGGACATCGCCAGTTATGGCTGGCATAGAAGCACCACGAGCACACGAGCTAATACATTATTATAGTATTTTACAACAAACCAGAATCATACATCATTAACTGTCACCAACGTTACGCCGTCCCAGCAAGACTCTCCTCGTAGTCGTGGATGGCCTCGATCTTCTGCGCACTGGCACTCTTCGGGTCAAATCGGTACTGAACCCATTCCGAAGCCAGCTTCTTCGCCAGTTCGACACCGATCACGCGTTGTCCAAAGCAGAGGACCTGCGCATTGTTGCTCAGGATCGCGCGTTCCACACTGAACGGGTCATGGGCCGTCACGGCCCGGATGCCCGGGACTTTGTTGGCGGAAATGCTGACCCCCATGCCAGTGCCGCAGATCAACAGCGCCCGATCGGCCTGGCCTTCGCGGACCAGCATGGCTGCTTCGACGGCCGGATGGGGGTAGGCGGTTTTGTCGGAGGGCGAATGGACACCCACGTCGGTGACGGATTCGACGAGAGGGTGGCTTTCTAGCACCTTTTTGACGGCCTCTTTATAGTCGTGGCCAGCTTCATCGCAGGCCATGGCGATGCGCAGGGGGTGGTGTTTGTTGTCGCCATGTCGAAGTCTTTTGATTATAGAGGGCAAACAAATGTGTGGTGTTGAGGCCGCGTATCCGTATCGCAGGTGGTCGTAGATGGGAGAGGCAAAGGACCGAGGTGAGGAGAATTTAAAGTGTCCTTGAAGCTTGCAGGAAGCGGACTCTGGGGAATTTGTTCAGAACCGAACATCGTCAGCTACGGGGATTAACCTTATTGTATGGTATGACATCGATGATTCATGATGGAGTCGGGAGATTCGCCTCCTGGCTGTCTGGATGATTGCTTTCCCCTTAGGTGGTGATATTTCCCGAAGTCATCTGCCTATTTCATGAACTGTAATGTTGACTGCTTTCAGATCTTCCTCTCCTCTGAGAAACATATTCTCCGGGCTCATGTAATGCCACGAAACAATCGCTTTGATGCTTTTGGGCAGATGTCCCGGTGGCGAACCCGATGGCGGGAACTTGTGGGGAGAACCAAAGCAAGGCCCGCCAATGATACTAGACCATGAGATCGACATGGGGTAAGAAGATGAAGTCGAAGTGACTCCGAGGCAGTAGCACTTGGAAGTTGGGGAGCGTCACATGGAGAAATACTCAGGAGCAGCATCGCGCCGATAGCCATACCCCTGGAGTCACAGGCGGTTATCTCAACCCTGTCCGTTCCATGGCTTTGCTGTAACAGTAGGATTGCACTGTTGTATAATGTAAACCGCTAAAGACGTGCTAATTTAACGTTTGAAGAGGAAGGAAATTAATGCCTGCTGCCAAGCGCGACGGTTTGTGTGAAGCGCTGTGGTTGGCGACTAGTTTAATATCCAGGACTCGACCAATCACTCGATTGACTAATCCATCTAGATATGTCCAATTCTCGCACGGACCGAGTTTCAGTCGAGGTCACATTCTTCAGCGCTCAGGAACCGGATTCTGTGCCGGGTAGGCAGCTCGCACGCATTACCCGGCACTTCGCACGCATCTACTCCGGAGTATGTATTGGCCTTATTGATCCGTGGTGCCTGGAACTGCACTCTTCGGTGGTCCAGGCGGGACTCCATGACAGAAACATTCTTTCAAGCTGGCTAAGCGCTCCAAGTATGATCAACTGCTAAGGAGCTAGCGAAATTGACCTTGGGTCTTGACGCCCAGGTCCAGCATCCGACCTTCCAGAGAGGGGAAGGGTCCATTCTTTTGATTAGGCGAGGGCGACAAGACAGCCCCAGCAGTGTCGCAGTTCCATATCTCCGCTTTGTCCCCGGTCTATCTGCCGCCGATTTCCTCAGATCGCCTGAGAGTTGCACAGTCCGTTAGTCAAGTTCTAATAGCGATGAAACTGAGGTATGTAACTGTGATGGAGATGCAACACGACCTGTCGACCACGACCCTCAGCTGGTTTGATGAGTTCAATAGAAGGAGCCAATATGGGGGTGAATCACAGGTATAAAGAGGGCGTCGCAAGCACCCATCATCAAGTCTCAGACCATCAAGTCTCTGAAGCAGCGACGAACTCTTCTGATCAATCAATCATCCAATCAATCATTCGATCACTCGATCATTTCGAATCATCCAAACCGAAATAATGTTGCTCAAATTCGTCCTTGGAAGCTTCCTTGCCTGCAACTTGGCTGCAGCGCATATGGAACTCAGCTGGCCATACCCCCTCCGAAGCCGACTCGATCCCGAAGCCAGCCCTTCGGAGATTGACTACTCCATGACCAACCCTCTGCTGCCGACGGTATTGCTCAACTGCCATCTTGACCGACTCGTGGAGTGACCTTGCTAATGACATGTAGGGTCGAACTTCCCTTGCAAAGGATACCACAAGAACACCCAGTGGCGCGCCACCGCCGACTACGCCGCGGGACAGACCTACAACATCACTTTGAGCGGCTCTGCGACGCACTCAGGAGGCTCGTGCCAGCTGTCTCTGAGCTATGACAACGGTGCCACCTTCAAGGTGATTCAGTCGATGGTCGGGGGATGTCCCCTCCAGTCTGCATACGATTTCACTCTGCCAAGCGACGTGGTCAACGGAAACGCGCTTTTCGCGTGGTCCTGGTTCAACCTGGTGGGCAACCGGGAGATGTACATGAACTGCGCGGACGTGATGATTAGCGGCGGGAGTGGCAACGTGGACTCTTTTGAAAGTGCTTATCCCAATCTTGTCGTGGCGAACGTCAACAATGGATGTTCGACGGTGGAGGGACAGCAGACGGTGTTTTCCGACCCTGGTGAGCAGGTGATCTATGGAGCTGGACTGTCGGAGTCGAGCCCTGCTTTCCCCGCGTGTGTCTAAGGGATGAGGGTTCCTCGATTCTGTATCAAGGTGTTCCCTAGTCATGGAGATGCTCTCTCCTTGCTTTTCATTCTGTATATAAGTGAGACCTTCCGGTTAGGGTTGAGGAATGTTCAATGGGCACTGGTCTGCCCGCTTGTCATATCGGAGAAACACACTCGTGAAATGAAGTCTAATCTTCCTGACAGACCTGTGTAGTCTGTGCCTTAGGGTCCCCCCTGAGACTGTCTCATTGGTGGGTAGAGTACCCTGACGGGGGAGAAACCGGAGAAGAGAAGCGATGTCATGGTGGGGAGGGAGAAGAGAAAGAAGGAAAATGATGTCAGTCCCAAAGAAGCCACAAGAACGCAAACCGGGTCGGGGGTGCAAACGCGGCAAACAGGCCCGAGCCCAGGCTTGGCGGCGGCTTCCCGACGCCCGAGCAAAGAGTCTCTTGCGTATCGGCAACTCTTGCCATCGTGCACGACTCCACTGCACTGCCCAGCAGAGCCTTTCCCCTGGTCCAGGCCATCCTACGTCATTCTCCTCCTCTCGGCTTCCTTGTTCTATAAGAATTGCCACGAGCCCTTTTTTCACGATGTCTTCAATCGATCCAGTCTACGCACCGCTCTCAAGCCCACAACTACCCCCCTAGACAGACAATGACCAACTCACCTAGAAAGATCGTCTGCTTCTCGGGTACGTAGCAACTCCCCAGACCTCTCGCGACCACGCTGACTCCAAACAGACTTCGATGGCACCATCTTCATGCAAGATACGGGCCATGTGCTCTTCGACAACCTAGGCTGCGGCGAAAAGCGCCGCCAGATCCTCGACGAGCAGATCAAGTCCGGAGAGCGCTCGTTCCGTGAAGTCTCCGAGGAGATGTGGGGATCTCTGCAGATTCCGTTCGAGGACGGATTCGCCATCATGGAGAAGGAACTGGAATTGGACACTGGTTTCCGCGAGTTCCACGAGTACTGCGTCGACAATGGCATCCAATTTAATGTCATCAGCGCTGGACTGAAGCCCATCTTGCGCCGGGTGCTGGACACCTTCCTGGGCGAAGACAAGGTACGTCAAGTTGGAGCAAGACCACAAACATATGCTAACATGCGCACAGTCCTCGCAAATCCAGATTGTCGCCAATGATGCCGAAATCCTGCCCGATGGCTCTCAATGGAAGCCCATCTGGCGCCATGAGAGTGAACTCGGCCACGACAAGGCTCTTTCGATGAAGGAGGGCCGCGCGCAGGCCGAGGCCATGTCGTTCGATGGCGAGATCCCCTGATTGTGTTCATTGGCGATGGTGTCTCTGACCTTGCCGCCGCCCGGGAAGCCGATGTGCTGTTCGCGCGGAGAGGCCTGCGCCTGGAGGAGTACTGTATTGAGAACAAGATCCCCTACACGCCCTTCGATAGCTTCACCGATATCAAGCGCGAAATCGAGTCGATCATAAAGGAAGACAAGGAGAAGACCGGCGGTGTTGGTATCCCCGTCCGTTTCAACCCCCGCGCCAACATGTGGCGTCGGTGTCCAGCAAAAACGCTGTAAGTTTCCCGATAGTGTGTCAATGTCGAATGGGTATTAATTTCATCGCTACAGGTGCCCCAATTCGTTGCGGCGACTCCGTCCAAGGAAGAGAAGATGTTCCTCTGGCCGAGAACTTCTCCGAATACCAACCCAAGGCAGTACCCGAGAACTCTGTCGCTTAATGATCTGACGGGATATGTGATTGGATGTGATGTGATGACCCTTTATGCTGGCATGACGGGACTGAAAGAATATAGATGTATGAGGCAGCAACAATTTAATAGAAATATAGACGATCAATATTCCATTCAAGAGCTTTTCCCCATCGGATGCACCGTGCAGTATGTTGGATGGTTCATCCCCACTTGGCCCGAGAAACAGCCTCTTCGCGCGGGAGAAACGCTGACGCCTTGGCAGGTGTCAAGATGCAAGTCCCTCACTGTGGGCCACGACTCCGCCACGGACTGACTATTGGCCTCGACGGGGAAGGATAAGCCTCGCTAAGCATCCCTGGTAGGCTTAATGTTTCCTCTCGAATGAGTGCTCACTTCCCTTCATGCCCCAATATTTCCTACTTCTCCGAGTGGACCACCGAGCACAGCCTCGGCCGAGGACACACTCAAGTGCAGTGGCTGATGGTCTTTGTTTGGTCCAGCATGGGTTGCCTAAACCATTTTTCACTTGAGGTGCAATGTAGGTGGTCCATGGATGTCTTGATATAAATCCTTCGGTCTTCTCCAAGGACTCCATTCTGAGCGAAATCCACTGAAAAGCCCGGGCTTCTCCCTGCTAGCTCGATATATCCTCGGACACACCTGTTTTATATACATATTCAGAGTGAACCCTTACGATGCCCGTCCGTCAATTCTGTCGTCCGACGTGTGGCTGCCGGAGTTGGCTTGGCTTCAGAGAGCATCACGGCCTACAACACTCAACACGCGAGAAAAAGACCCAGAACGGACGCGAGGCAAACGACGAAACCCAAGAGGGCCTGCGTCGCGGGGAGAACGAGGAAGAGCACAATAGCGCCACTGCAGATGAACTAGAAGCTGAATGGCAGCTCGATGAGGCTCAGGATGAGTTAACCACGGGGATCATCTCTGATAGTCAGGAAGCCTCAGAAGAAGGATCGCATGTCGACCCCGATCAATTGGCGGACTCATTCCTGGCGAGATACCAGTCTCCTCCCGAGTACTCTCCATCCAGTCAGCCAAAACTACAGTACCCCGTTGTTATCCCAGCGCGACGACCAAAGACCCGGAAACGAGGATTCATCAGAGCGTACGCTCCAGCTCTCGAAGAGTTCGGGATCAGCCAAGCGACCTTTATCGATTTTGTGAAACGGCAAACGGGTCTTGTCAAGGGGCTGCCTGGCTCAATGCCATCAACTTGGCATCTATCGGCACGTTCTTCATCCCGAGTTCGTTTTGCCTTTGCCGTCTCCATCATGATCCAGATCGCAACGCAGACGGCGATCAGGGCTGATGGAAGGAGAAAGTCTGTACCATAACCAAAGGTTATGATAATTGGCTAACAACTCACAGGTCGAACAACTTCTTCGACAAGATCAACGAGCAGTTCTTCCGCCCTCGTGGCTTCATTGTTTAGTGATGACTTGGAAGCCTGAATCCCCATCTGCGATTGAGCGATTCGATCTGAACTCAGCCATCTCCACCGCCACCGATGGAGGCGGCCCGGGAATTCTAAACAAGGTGAAGCATACCTTTAAATCGTCCGATGGGACGACCTACGGCGGACTCCCATTCCCCGACAGCGCACCTCTCATATTCCCGGATCTGGACGAGCTAGCAGCTCAGGGCGGCGACCTCGAAGCGAAGCTGAAAAAGTCCAACTCCCGCCGGGAATTTTGTCGGCGACTACTGGGATAGAAATCGCAGGCTCAATTCGTAAGCTGCTTCTACGGGCATCTCAAGTATACATACACACACTGACATCAACTAAACCGTACAGATTAAGGAAAACCCCAACAGTGACCTCAACAAAGGGCCCAGTCCCCAGTTCACCTCGCGGTACGCGGACCCCAACCACCCGGCTAGCAGTGGATCTCTGGTCGGGTTCATCTCGGTGGACATGTCACTGGACAGACATTCGTCAGTTCCGAGAAGACAGCCGAGACCAAGACATCGGGCTAGATTGGGGGATTCTGCACCTGGTCCATTGGGGAGACTGGCTGCAGCGCGGACAGCCAGTGCGGGTGGGCCGTCCAGAAGAGTTTCTCCTGGGATGAGGATATGGAAGATGAGTCGATGGGTCGGAATACCAAGGTAGACGCCGTGGGGGTCGTCTCGCGCAAAGAAGAGCTGCTAGACAGGGTGGGTCATCTCGTGGAGATATGACTGACCCTCAACGAGCCCTGCCTATTCGGGGTCCTGTTGCTGCTGGTGTCAACAAGTTGCTATCTAGTGTAAGTCTGATTAACTGTTTCTTAGGACATGCTAACCGGATCTAGGATGTTGTATATAAGATGATTGTTAATCTGCCGTCCGAAGAGGAGATGGCCATGGCTCGGCAGAGACTCGCTTGATGTAATCAGTTCAGACTTGAATATCCAATCTACGACATTGGCCGTATGATATTATTCAATCGAGAAAATTTTCATTACAGAAAACAAATTTCGGGTTTATAGAGTAATCGGTTTCGAAAACCGGGTACCGGCGCTTCCAAGAAAGCAACAAGAACGAACTCATGGGGTATCATGTACAAACAAGAAAACATCATCAGTCAGTATTCACGGCGAATGCACCCACGCGCGATGCTGTGGAATCGACTCCATCGGGCGATACTGCGGGACCGAATCCATCGTGCGATGTCGAAAGTGATGGAACCTCCGCACTGGAGATTCACAACTTGTTAGCCCCTGGATCTCGGGGGTAAACTTTTCGAAGCCAAGATGTCGATCCTAAAATCTTGTTAGATAGCGCTTGCAACCAGCGTGGGTGACCTGGGGACCCACAACATGACCAGCGGAAACAGGCATTCCATCGTGTATGCGAATCGATCGATTTGACCCGCTACCGTTGTTGCCGTCTGCGAGGTCACTTGAAGCGAGTATGTCACGGCACGAGTGATTCCAATGAAGCAGAGACTTGCGGCACGGATTTCCGTGGTTCGGAGGAGGTATCGGAAGACCAGCCGGGTGGAAGATACCTTCGGAGAGACCATGTAGGCCTTGTGCAAGAGACGGATGAGGAAGATGGAGCTGATCGTCTCGATGAGAGCGATGGAAGAGAAGTATCCCACATGCAGGTGGTCAATCTGGTGTTGGAGCGGGCCTGCCGTGTGCAGCGACACTGCTCCCTGGTGATTTCCAAGACTCTGCTGGCGAGGATGGCCATGCGGAGGCAGCGATGGCTACCATCAGCGTCCAGAAGATGGACAAGAAGGCCACTCGAGTGGTACCACGCAGGTATGTACGAGGACCTGGTAGCTGAGAACGAGAGACCCGCTTCTTGGATCTGACTCGGTGACAGTCGTCAGTATCTGTCTAGTATCCACTCGAAGAACAGTGGCAGACTCACCAGCCAGAGAAGATCCGCAAAGGCACTCGCGACCGCTCGATTGATCATTGGATGCGATGTGTAGAATGCATAGTAACATAGCCCGTTGGCCACTGCCCCTGCGGCGGAGACGATGATGGGGATGTAGCTCAGCGGACTGGACGAGTGATGAGCACGGCCCAGATCCCCATGAGCATGGTGAACAGGCCAATGCTGCTCAGGATCGCCCAGCTGAGCTCGAAATAGGACGCCATTTCTACATAACTGGGGGGGGACCAGGTGGTAATCCATGATGAAGTGTCTGTCCAGACTCATACACCAAATGAGATAGAATGCAGACTTGCTCCACACATTGGAATCCCAGGCTAAGAAACCCGGACGTGAAAGTGGAAACAGAACAGAATATCACATTGCGATATAGCATTCAACCGAGTGGAGACCGGGACATAGAGCTATATGAACAGGAACGAACGCCATGTGCCACATCGCTAGTTTCCTCGTGTTCCCCGCGTTTGACATTGACGGATCCGGCCTCCGCAATCCATCGAGGAAAAAAGGCTGATCAGCCCAGAAGGGCAGCAGACGAGTGTGTTCCTCGCGTAAATGGCCGGGCGAGAGGAGCGAGTTCTACGCGAGGCCAACTAGCCGTTCCTTAACAGGCTCCTCCCCCGAGCCCCTGCACCGTTACCAGCCTTCAACCTGTCGGTAGATTGCAAAGTGGCGCTCTGCGGGGTATTCATGTTTCTCCTGGTCATTTTGGGCCAGAATAAGCGGGGGAATCGGCTAATTGAATCACTCTAATGACCGGGGGTTGATTGCTGGATTATCTCGGGGCCTGTTTGGCCCCAACACGGAGAAATGCACTTTCAGTAATCCTCGCGCTGATCGCCAGGGGTTTCATATTTCTATAAATTGGGACAATTTGCTACAAGCACATGATTCTCCTGACGTTCTTTGGGCTGGCACTCCTTCCTCTACCGTAACATCACAGATCCGGCAAGGATCAGTTGGCAGCGAGGACCGCCACAGACCACGCCGGCAGAGTAAAAGTAAACCGACCGTCACTGGCCTTCAGATCCGACTGCACCGGAGTCACCAAGGTCTGAGTATCCGAGTTATACGCCTCGGGGTCATTGTCCGCAACGACCGTCAACTTTCCGCTTGCCGCGCCGGGGATGGTGAGGGTGATATCCTGCGTATCAGCGCCATAGTTTGCCAGCTTCACGTAGTAGAGTCTCCAGAGCTCGAAGCTACCCAGTAGACTGGGCCGAACTCAGAGTCAGCAGTCACTTCCTTGATGGTGTCTCCACGATTGACGGAGAACATCTGCTGAACATAGTAACTGGTGGTTTCAAGGACCATGTCCGGGCTCTGGGTGAAAGCAATAAGATCCGGCTGGAAATACAAGTCAGCTGTTTATCTTACCACAAGACTGGGACAACACTTACTCTCCATTGGGTCGCGTTCACGAGCTGCAGCAATGGTGCATATGCCGCCATCTTCACCACAACACTGTTCCTTTCCAGTCCGATCATGTAGACGGCCTCCGAAACCGATCCTTGCATGTTGGGCCAGTCGATCTCCCACGAGAATACTCTCCGATGAAGTAGGGACCGATCTTCCACGTTGTCGAACACGTTGAACTGGCTGACTAGAGTGTCGGGGTGTTATTTTGGTAATCCACCCAGGTACCCTCGGGCAAGGTCGCGGGCAAGCAGGAGCTGTTATCCGTGCTGGCGATGATCGTGAGGTCGGGATAGGCCTCATGGATGGCATCATAGAACGCAGTAAACCGTTCCGCATAGGTCCACAACCACCGCCAAGGTTATCTTCGTTTCCGATCTCAATCATGGAAACATCCCAGGGCTCCTCTCGTCCATAGGAAGAGCGCAGCTTGCCGTACGTGGTGCTAGAGTCACCCAGAACATACTTCACTGTGTTAGAGTTGTTGGATCCGAGAAGGTAATGAAGACCTACTTCGAGCTCATTCAATACATCTTCAATATATGGGGTCAAGGCATCGCCTGTGAAGGGCGTGTTTCCACCAGATTCAAGGGCAAAGCCAGCCCAGACTCCCAGCACAGGAGTGAGATTCATGTCTTCGCACCATACAGGTATTCATCGAGGCCTGCAAGGGTTAGTCTTGAACGTCATTGATAATCATGATACTTACCCAGTCCCATCCGTGTTATAGTAGCCCCAAGTACCTAAGCGTATTAGTCCCCGCCGAGTATCATCGCATCAGAACTCTTACCTTGATGACCTGGCGATTCTCCACAGGACCGATTGTCTCGTTCCACTTCCACCGGTGTTTTCATGCTCACCCTCACTACTGATTGTAAGTCTCTCGATCCGCTTGAAATACTCCATGACTCACAGGTTATTACCACCAGGGAACCGCAAGAAGGACCCTTTCATAGTCTCAAGTGCGTCGGCGAGCTGAGGCTTGAGCCCGTTAGGTCTATAGAGTTAGAGCTAGAATTAAGCATTAGACGGGAGTAACTCACCTCGACTTATAGGTCTGAGCAAATAGTTCAAACAGCCCAAAGTTAAGAGAAGATCCCTGATTCGACTCCCCGTCCACTGTGAGCTCGTACAATACAGCGCCATCAGGAGCTCGAGTCGTAGGAACTTTCACAGACACCTTGGTATATTCATCCGAATTGGAAGAAGGGAGACAGTTGCCGACCCATACTCAGTGCCGGTTTCGTTTCCTACCAGCCGAACGGTAATGTCACCAGAGAAGTCTCCTTTGACCCAGAAAGCATTCTCGAAGTCGGTGCCATCGACTGGGATTCCCCAATAGCCTTCGTTGGTGAAGCCCACTGCCCGGTGGCATCTTCGCTCACGTCAAGCCGGAGAGTATTGGGAATGGCAGAGGTCAGGGTTGGCTGTATCAATTGAGATGCTGCCGTCACCAACCCCATTCCAGGCAGTCAAGGTAGGCTCGCTTCCTTGCAGCCCATTGTTCTGTAACATCTGGCCGTAGATACCTCCATCGCCAGAATGGTTGATGTCCTATCCGCTTAATACCCATCCGGTAAATAGTATTCAAGTGTATATACTTACCTCGAACATAAAGCCATAGAGCAGAGGACTCGATGAATTACCGCCATCTGCATTCACCTCCAGGGACAAGCCGTGGACATGATCAACCAAGGCGAAGAGGAACGGAAGGGCACCGAGGCCGGAAAGTGTTGAAAAGCCACCATTATCGCGCACTTTGGGACTTATGTCTGACGAATTGGATACTGAGCATACCGAGGAGTTTATATAATTCCTCGAGGAAATTAACCGAACTGTCTCGAGAAATGGTCTCGGAATCATTCAACATGATGATGCTATTCAACCGAGAGTGGAGATCAAAATGCGGAGACCTGATACTTAGATGACTACCTGGTATGCAGATGCGTGTGGAATCTGGCGAAATCTTGAAAGTGCACAGTCCGTTTGTGGGGATTATGGAGTATGTTTCGCCCCAGCGTCCAACCCACTCCGAGGAGGCACGCAATGGAGAACCCCATACTTCAAAGATGGAAGGGATAGACATGTTACCTGCAGGTTACAGCTAACAGACACATTGGCATATGCAAGTGTCGAATGACGAGTCAATATCAGGCACGATAAAGTCATTCTATGCAGGAACTCCGCAGGAGACTTCGGTTAATAGCACATCACTTCTTGCTTGAAGATGAGCGCCTTTTTTCATGTATATGTCAATCGTCAAGAGCGTTGATTTTGTGAGATATAGTAGAGGTCCCTGGAGACTCCTCCTTGACAGTGTTGAGTTTAAGATGTAGGCACCCTGGGCACCATGTGTAATCAATAGACACCGCATGAAGCATATTCCTACCCCATAATTAGATGTTCGAATAGAGTAAATAATTCCAACGCCATCTGCAGCCTTGAGAGCATCGATCCTAGTCTTGATGATGTATACGCCTCAGCTTAGCCCTTGCACTCTTTCGTGAGCAACTTCTGGCAGACACCACTGAAGCACCTCTGCATAATATACTAGTGTGGTTAGCGCATTGGACCAATTTATTATACTTTATGGACTCTCACTAATATCCACCGATCCTCTCTTATCCCCTCACTTCTCCACATATCCCTCCGCATCTCTGACAGCCAGAGCAAAACCCCGGCGGAACCCCTGATCAGCAGTCAGCTAGCATGAGTAGTAAGCTTCACAGCCATCGACTTAAGAGTACCGCGTCATTCTTTGCGGAGAGATCCGACGCTAGAGGTGCATTGCTGCCTTTTTTCACCCAGCGTAGGCTTAATGAGGAACCGATCCACCGCTACGGGAATTGAGCGACTCGAGATGGAAATTCAAGGAAAGACATGACGCTTTTAGGTAGCCTAGTGATGTTGTATCATACTTTGCTGCCACAAGCCCACCAGGATCGGGTACCTCCGCGCATACTTAAGAGCCGTGATGGGCCCATAGAAAGTTTATAAAGATTCTGGCGCGACCGTCACCCCCTGAAGGAGGGTCATCAAAGTCAATCTGGAAGATCTCCGGTCTCTGTATTGGGTATTTGGACACACAATATTCAGGAATATTTAGACTGTACAGACTTCTGAAAGACGAGATACTCCGGAAGAACGCGGGGGGAGGCGCACCTCTTCCACATGGGGGAACTAGCTGTGTAATAAACCCATTTATTTGACGATTTGGCAGACTTGTATACCCTTACCGTCTGACTAGCCTCTATAGTCCTGATATGTCTGCGGTGCATGTGAAAAGCAATATTATTTACCATTGATTTCCAAGGCCAACGAGACCATATCAGACATGCCAGTTCCACTTTTGACGCAACTGCGTAAGTATCTTGCGAGAGGAGCTTTGGGACAAAGCCAACAAGGGGGTCTTTAACCAGGAGTATTAATCTGTTGCACTGGTGAATGTTGGTATTGACAAGATAGAAAAGTACACATCTTGGAATGCCATGAAGAATGCCGACATATAACAACCACCATCGTCGGCAGTAAATATGAGTTCGGGTATTGGCGTGCTATGAAGGAATGAGATTCATACGAGAACCAACAAAGTTTAAGTATCGGGCGAATCTCGCATTGGAGCCAACCTTGAGTCCAGGCTATTATATCCTGAAGCCAAGTCCGATGACAGAGCTTCGAATGTTGCCGCCTACGCAGAGCCATGGATCGCTACCGATTGTCTCGTCATAATTCCCCAAAAAGCTCGATCAGTTGCGGTGAGTTTCGATCTAACCCGATCGCTCGGCAATGTTCAGCCTGGGATTTGGATTTTCGGCGTCCTGTGTTTATAAATTCACTGCGGCGGAATGCTCCGGCTACCGTGGGATCATAACGCCTCTTCCACCTTCCATACCGGATCTAAGCCGGCGGATGTCTCGCATTCACGATGCCGCCGGATGGCGAGCAGCAACCTGTACAGTCGTTGCATAACGCCTGATCGTGGTGTGTTCGGTTTTCTTCGGGCTCGCGGTGTTGGCGACATGCGGGCGTGTATATTCGAGAGTCTGCATCTCGCATAACTTTGGGCCTGAAGATACTCTGATGGTGATGGGTTTGGTACGGAGGCGAAATGAGTTCCTTCAGCTGTTACATTGCTAAACCTTGGATAGGCTCTCTCTGCAGCGCACCTGGGAACCGGCCTGGCACAATCCAGTATGGCGTGGGCATGCACGACGACGACGTACCGGGACTCGAACAATCCATGCAGCAAATCTTCAAGTACACCATCGTCTCGGGCGTACTCTTCGTCCTGACAATGGGTTTCATCAAGGTCTCGGTGCTTCTGTTCTACTTCAAGACCTTTCCCGTGCGATGGTTCCACATCACAGTCATGGTGCTGCTGTGCGTCATCGCAGGGTACACCATCGCGTGTGTGTTTCCGTTGATTTCAGCTGTCAACCGTTCCAACGGGCCTGGGATCCTAGTATCCCGGGCACCTGCATCAACCGCTTCGTCGTGTACTACTTTCAAGGATCTTTCACATCTTCACCGACCTCGCTATCCTCCTCCTTCCTATACCGCTCATTTGGACACTGCATATACCCCGGCGGGAAAAGGCCATTATATTCGGGCTCATTGGGATTTGTCTCCTGGCGACAGGCGTCAGCAGTGCACGGTTCGAGGCAATCGACCTGTTGGAGACCAGCGGCGACTTGACTTGTGTGTCTAGCCTTGTCTAACCCTCTCGTTTATGATATTCGTACGTCACTAACGGATGCATAGGGCCACTGCTTTGGGGATTATCTTTGGGCAGGTGGAAATCAATCTCAGTATCATCTGTGGATCGATGATCGTGATGCGGCCATTCTTCCGGCGATATATGCCGGCCCTGATCAATACGTCCAAAAAATCCTCCCAGCCGAGTATGAACGAAGTGCCGTCGACGGTGGACAGCGTCTAGAATTGGTTTCTTCTGAGATGTCATATGTGATGTTGATCATTCTAGTTTTCCCCCCTATAAATAGGTTGGTTGCTTAGGTATCAAGCAGATTGTACATACATAGACCAATCAATGCACATGACCATTCACATTAAACTTCTTGCACATACACAACTGCTCGAATGTCTAACAAAAAGACAAAGCAAAAAGAAGATTCGGTTCAATAGATACCGATCGAGGCGCGACTCGAACGCGCAACCTTTGGTACCGGAAACCAACGCCCTACCATTGGGCCACCCGACCTCGGAGATACGAGATGAAGTCCGAGATGGTTCTATGAAAGTAAACTAGAAAAACCCCTAATTGGAATGCCAAAGCATCGATATCGGAGGGCGGACCCGACCTTCGGCCAACCAGCCGATGGGAGCAGACAATTGGTGCACAGTCCGGATTCAACTTCCCCTATGGGGGAATCCAGTCACTTCCCTGCCAGTGGTCAGTGGTATTGACCTCCTTATCATCAAGGGAATTGAGCTGGGGGGTTGCTGTGGTGTGACAGGTCATCGTGTTGACGATTCAGGATGTCCAGTAAGGATGTATCTTGGTAGGTAGGCTTCAAGAACTCCCATATATGTTACCTGCCACTATCCATGTAGAGCTAGTCTCTATGATCAATTAGCCTTGAACTAGTTTAATAAGAGTTTTCCACGGACAATCACAACCAGAATACTAGCCTCATTTGGACCCCGCCCATCGAGTCGGACAAACAGCCGATATACATTGACACGAATAGTAGGACGTACTTACACAATGAGATAGTGTCAATGTCCCAGGACTTTGCTTATACATGAGCATTATGCCCTCAATCACTTGAAATCTCCAGTATTTCTGCCATATCAGAGAAGGGCATTGGCCTGTTACTCCGAGATGTTGGCCCCCCGAAGGAGCCAGGTCAGGGATTGACAATTAGCCAAGGATCTAGCATCGAAACCGATAGGGCAGCACGAGGGAAATCACGCTACAGCAGTGCGTCTTTCTAGACTCCTTGGTGCAGTTGTATGTATCAGATAAGGTCGGAGCTCACTGCCAATCGGACCCTCCTTCCGATGAAAAATTTGCCATATAGAGGATGCAGACCCCGCAGCCATGTCAATCATCTTTTGCCTTCATGACTCATAAAACCCCCGCGCAACGCAGGATGGAGTTGTTTTCGGAATATAGGGAATTCTGCGCACTTATTAGACCCATCCTGCTTCCGGTGCTCCCTGAGCTACACCCGCAATCCTATCCCATCCCGGAGTGAATGCCGAGCATATCACATCACGACTACACAGAGATGGACACAGCGAAAAGGCCAACTGCCCAGATTACCACCTGCTCTGGCTCTGGCACTGGGATCGAAGAGATCCCGCTTGGACCGGTATCCGCCACGGCATCGGATGTCGAACATATCGTGATCGCCCGCGTAACCCGCGCAATGATTCGAACCGCCAGCTTGTCGAGGACACGCCGCCCTTGAGCCCGATCAGGCCCTCCGATGCGTAATGAGAATTCCCTGACGGTGCACGAGGTCCTGGCTGGTGGTGCTGGGCTCCTTCCTCCTGCTCATGGCCTCCTACGGGCTGATGAACTCGGTGGGTGTGCTACAGTCCTACCTGGAGAACCACCAATTGTCCGACTACTCCAGTCGCGATGTCGGATGGATCTCCGGTCTGTTCGTGTTTATCTCTCTGGGTCTGGGCGTATTTGTCGGGCCCATGTTCGATACCTACGGACCCAAGGAGCTGGTCTTTGCCGGGGCGGGCCTATATACCCTGAGCCTGTTTCTGACGGCCGAGTGCACCCAGTATTGGCATTTTATCCTCTGCTTGGGAGTTCTGGCCGGCCTGGGAAGTGCCCTGGTGAGCACCGTAGGGATGGCCTGTGTTCCGCATTGGTTCCAGGTGCGCGCCGGCATGGCCCTGGGAACAGCCATGGCTGGGGCTGGGTTTGGCGGTGTTTGTGTTTCCGTATCTGCTGAAGGGGACGTTCTCAACCGTGGGTTTTAAATGGGGCATGCGGATTCTGGGATTTGTGATTCTGGTGGACGTGTGGTGTGGGTGCTTTTTTGGTGAAGTCTCGTCTGCCCAAGGGCAAGCAGCTCAAGGCGGCGATTGATGTGCGTTGTTTTAAGGACTCGCGATTTACGTGGCTCACCGTTGGGATCTTCAGTAAGCCCTTCGAGTATTGGTGTATATTTCTGGGATGTGAAGCTAATTCGCAACAGCGTTGGAGCTGGAAATGTTCGCGCTCATTGGTCTGTTCCCAACGTATATCGTGAAACAAGGGTTCAGCGTGGATACCAGTGTCAATCTTGTCGTTGTACTCAATGTGTACGTGGTATACACCGGTACATAGGCACATATGATACAGAACTTGCTAACATGCAGACAGCTGCTCGTGCCTCGGCCGTCTGATCGCCGGTCGCGTTGGAGATCGCTATGGTCGATTGAATATACTCATCCTATGATTGCGTCGGCCATATTCTCCATCTTCGTCATTCTATACCCGTTCAGCAAGTCGATGGTTGCTCTGTACATCTTTAGCGCGTTCTACGGCCTCTGCTCGGGATCCTTCATCAGCCTGGCACCGGTTTGCATCCGCCAGGTCTCCCCGGCCAAGGAGATTGGCATGCGATTTGGCACTGCTACTGTCTCGTGAGCTTTGCGTAAGTTGTCATGATTCTGTTCTGCAGGCAGAATGCTAAGTATATGAACAGGACCTTGATTTGTATCCCGATTGGCGGCGAGATGCTGGAGAAGGTCGGCGGGGGCATTGTAGTCGTCTGGCTGGGTTGCGTGCTTTGCTTGTCGACTCTGTTCTTTTTGACGGCGCGATGGGCATGTCTAGACTATAAATGGCAGTGGACGATGAAGGTGTAGGTGGTGATCCTATACAAGTCGCGGGTTAGGGCTAGCTAGCATGAGGGAGTGTATAGCCTTCTTGCCACCGGATACTCCAGACAGATAACCGGATCCACTATGGAGTATAGTAATAGAATTTACTAGCTATGCTCTCCCCCGAAGATCATGCAATTAGCGCGATTGATCTGGCGCTGTAAGCTGCACCCCGCATCGCCAACCGAAAGCCTCGGACCATCCGCATTGCCTCGGGGCCGCATCCTACTTGACTCTCTATATCAACTCGACCAACCACCCCGAGAAGATCAAGTAGACACTAACAGTATACCACGACGCCAACATGACTTCTCAAGCAACCACCCCCACCTACGTCCTGGGCGTCGGCATGACCGAGTTCCTCAAGCCCCGACGCACCAGAGAATACCCCGAGCTGGGCTACGAGGCCGGCGTCAAGGCCATGCTGGACGCCCAGATCAACTACGACGACGTCCAGACCGGAGTGGCCTGCTACTGCTACGGCGACTCGTGTCTCGGCCAGCGCATCTTCTACCAGTTCGGCCTGACCTCCATCCCCATCTTCAACACCAACAACGCCTGCGCCACGGGCTCCACCGGCCTGTACCTCGCGCGCACCATGATCCAGCGCGGCGCCGCCGACTGCATCCTCGTCGTCGGCTTCGAGCAGATGCGCCCGGGCTCCATCAAGAGCGTGTGGGACGACCGGCCCAGCTCGGTCGGGCCTTCGACCGCGCTGATGGAAGAGGTCTATGGGAAGCATCCCAACAGCCCGCGGAACGCGCAGTACTTTGGCAACGCCGGGCGTGAATACATGGAGAAGTAAGCATGCCCTCGCGATATAGACCCTCGGCTATTCTTCGAGCCCTCGCTAAGACAAGGTAACAGGTACGGCGCCAAAGCCGAAGACTTTGCGGAGATCGCACGCGTTTCGCACGAGCATTCCCAGCGTAACCCTTACTCGCAGTTCCGCACGGCCTACACCCTCGACGAGATCATGAAGTCGACCTCCATCTACGCTCCCCTGACCAAGCTGCAGTGCAGCCCGACCAGTGACGGTGCTGCGGCCGCCGTCCTCGTCTCAGAGCGCTTCCTCAACGCACGCCCACACCTCAAGTCGCAGGCGATCCTGATCGCCGGACAGTCACATCCAAACCGATACACCAAGCGTGTACTCGCGCAGTGCGATCGACCTGATCGGGTTCGACATGACGAAGCGGGCGGCGCAGGCGGCGATGGCAGAGGCGCGCATCACGCCCAAGGACGTCAAGGTGTGCGAGCTGCACGACTGCTTCTCGGCGAACGACTCATCCTACTCGACGGCCTGGTTTCTCGGAGCCAGGCAAGGCGCACGAAATGGTGCGCCGCGGCGATTATCACGTACGGCGGCAAGGGACCGGTCATCAACCCGTCCGGCGGGCTCATCTCCAAGGGCCATCCGCTGGGTGCGACGGGCGTGGCGCAGTGCGCGGAACTCACCTGGCAACTGCGCGGATGGGCGAACAATCGACTCGTCCCTGATGTCGATGTGGCGCTGCAGCATAACCTGGGCTTGGGCGGAGCGGTGGTGGTGACGGTGTATAAGCGCGCCGATGGGGGGAAGAATGCGCCCGTCTCGCAGGAGGAGATTGCCCGGACGTGTCGTCTGGGCTATAATCCGGCGGTTGAAGCGCGGTTTGTTACACCGCAGCAGGGCGAGAGTGTTCGGAGCAAGACGCGGCGACATGACTATGTGTTGAAGGATACGGTGACGAAGCTGTCGGCGCGGATATAATCTGTCTTTGTCTATATGAAGTATCTGCTGTGAAATAGGACGATCTCAATTGACCTGCTGGTGGGCCTTACTGGATTGGTAGAGTAAGATGTATACTATCATCGATGTATGACTCGAGTGTATACCGGTGTGGATGACAGGTTGAACGGACGCACAATTCTCAGCTATCGTAGTCCTACCCACAGCAAACCCACCGCAAACAAAGAGAAGAGAACAAAGAGAAGACAGCAGACCGAAGACAGAGACAGAAAACCGAAGACAGAAAAGACAGATGAGGCGCGCGACGTGTCAACCGCAGACCAAAATAGGGCAACAATAGGGCAACTTCCACGTAGCCCTAATGCATAGCTGAAGATGCCAGAAAGCCTAGACCAGCAGCACTCCTGTCGATGTATGTATGTACGATGTATCCTGACACACACCAAGTCAAGGCACCGACTCGATCAGGCCATCTGCAGACGCGTTGATGCCGGGAACCTGGAACCTACCCTTCTCCTGCAGGCTTAATCGGTGGACCAAAATACGAGCGTCTGGCCGAGGCGACTGGTAAGATCGATCACCGATCACCCGCTCGGGAGCCGTGCAGGACGGTAATATCAATTAGGGTAGTGATGATCTGGTCGGGTAGCGATGGTGATCTCTCGCACAATTGCAGCGATGGCGTCCGTGTCTCTGTCTCTGTCTCTCTGTCTCAGCAGATCCCCTGGAACTATAGCAGGCGAGTCGCAGACGATCAAACCAAAATCGAATTAAACATGCCAGCGAGATCGCAGCCGTTTTTGAGACAGGTACCAGTACATCGGTGGAACCGTTGCGCTGGCTAGGGACGATAGTCTGGCAGACGAAGGATCTCCTCGGCACGGAAGTCCTTCCGGATGGATCCCACTAAGAATAGCCATGAGAGTCTCCATCAGAGGGACATCTGCTCCACTGGGAAAGGGATAAGGGAAAAAGTACATCTTGGGACGGAGGATGGCTGGCAGGTCCCGGTGCGGCTCCATCAGGACCCAGAGGCACCCGACGGGGATCGAGGAAGCATTCTAGACTCTGGCGCATTGCGACGGCTGCAGGGTAATCCTAATAATGGGCTTCGTCTGCATATGTCGAGCAATCTGGCTTCATCTGGGATCGAATCGACCCACTCTAGCCAAGGCTGAACAAACGGTGTACCAGTACTTTGTCAGTATCCAGTCGAAGCTTGTATCGCTCTCTCCGGTACGGACGGAGTACATGGATCAAAAATCGATCCTCGATCGCTGGCAGGATGGACTGACTTTCGGACTTTACTTTATAGACCGATAGGCCAGGGGACTCCGCACTACGCTTTTCGGTGGCAGTCGACTCGGCCTCGTGGAAACATTGCTTTCTTTTCTGGCCTGGGCGTTTCTTTTTCTGCTTGGATTTCCTTGTCTGGTCTCCCATACGACAGGTCTTAGCTTGAAGAGTTTTCCGCGTCTACGATCAGATTATGGATTGTTTCCGAGCAATCGCCGTACTTTTATACGACGCTAGAAAAAGGGTAGAAATGGGGACAACGGGGAACCGACAGCTCCAAGTCAGTATATCACACTGAATTAGACGCCTGGTCACATTTCAGTTTGGCCCGCTCGATAGAGTCGAATTGAGGGGCCGAAAGAGTTTACAGATCTACTCCTGCCTTGGCGGTGCTTTTGCGGGACAGAAATTTCAAGGACTCCACAGTTGACAACCGGTAATATTCTAGGACGAATGCAGAACAGAATTCAAAAGAATGCGAAAGAATGCGAAAGTAAATGCAAAAGATAATTCAGAAAGAATGCGATACAGAATGCAGACGGTGCCGGATGGACCCTCGCAAACAACCCAGGTAAACAGATCCACCTGGAAATCATGGAAAAGAACAGACCAGAATAGACTCGCGAGAGATCACGATGGTATCGCCGATTCCACGCCAGATGCGCCAAAGAGTCCATATGCCGCGCGATGAATGTAGGAACAGAAAGAACAGAACTCCAGCTACCAGAAGGGTGCCTATGCAATCATGACAAGGGTCGTAAGAGGAGAATTCGACTCGCATCAGTTGATGGACGGGGAACTCGACGATTTCGATAGTTGCTGGGCACCGCGCAGGTTTTGTTCTTGCTCTGGAGGGAGTTAGTCCTGCATTTGAAGTGTCCTAAGTGTCCTCAGTATCCTTCAGGATGAACTCACCACGCGCTCGCTCTATTGTCGGATAGTGTCATTGTGAATCTTGGTCCACTGCGCCTGGTAGGCAGCCAGATCTGGCGGCGACGCATCCTTGCTGGGGGTGGAGGTTCCGTTTGTCGTGGTCTTGTCCATGGTGTGATGGTCGATGTTTCGGATGTGTTGGTTCGAACAGCCAGAGGTCAAACCAGGTGCGAACCGTGTCTGAAGAAGAAAGTATGCTTGTTTCTCTGCAAAGTATCAGACTGTCTGAAGGCGTCTGGGAGCTATTTAATAGCCGCGGTAGACGCAAGCATGCACGGTTTGGACGAGGTTACCAGGTCTGCGTGACACATCCATAGTCTGGTTGACACTGATAATTCTCTTTTTTATTCCATTATTCTGTAAATCCGATTTAATTTAATTCACTCTTCTGGATTTAATTAAATAAAAGACCCGGAGTATCAGTCATCCATCGGATATGTTCTTTATGACTTCCCTTGCATTCCGTAGGGAGGAATAATCCGCTACATCGGACGCCCCGTCGAATGACGATGGAATGTCTGCGAAATCACTGTCCACCCGGCATCCGATTGGCCTCTTAGATACAATCTCAGGCAGCCTGCCGAACACGTAGTTCGCATGTTTAGTCTGTGTGACGGACTCCCGGGATGGCAGGGTTCTGGCGTGATTGGATGTGGAACTCTCCGAGCGTTAACGCGGATGCCGTTCCGTCGATAGCTGGGAATTGGGCACCGATAAGTCGGGTAGACCCTCTGTACTTTGCCCTCTTGACCCTCTTGACCCTCTTGACCCTCTTTGACCCTCTGTGGGGAGGCCATGGGGTGCTGGGAGACGCTGGATGTACTCCGTTATGCGTGTTAGTGTTGGGGCCAGGGCTCCTCTGGTAATTTCAGCTGGAGAGCAGGAAGGACAATGACTGGAACCAGCAGGCCTTGGGCTCTTACCGTCACCGCCTCTCTTAGTCTGTGGTCTGTGGTCTGTGGTCGTGGTGTGGTTGTGGTCATGGGTGGTCGTGGTGTCATGGTCATGGTGGTCCGTGATGTCCAGGACAAGATCTCGTTACGCGCTGTACCAGGCAGGAAAGCATCACAATCGGCCAGAAAGCCAGTCGAAGACGAGCGAAGCCCCAGCAAGGCCTCGGGGAAGCACCAGCGTCTTCCGCGCATCTGGCACGCCCGGGACGACAATTAGGGCTAACCACCATGCAGCCATACTTCACGCCACTATGACCGATCACTTCGACTGCGCGATACACCGCCATCACCCTCCTGCCTAGCTCTTTCGAGCAAATGGTCGGACAGGATCGCCCCGGAACCCATGGATTTACTGCCGAAATTCACCCTAATGGCTGCACGCCGCCCGCGCTGACCTTGATTCCAACTATCATCTGACAGCCGCGCTGGAGCCATTCGCTCGCCCGGCGCCCCGACGCCCCCAACGGAGATCTTTTCCACCCGGCACGCTGGTAGGCGAGGAACCTCAGGGACCTCGGACTTTGACCTCTAGTCTTTGCCCTCTGGCAGCCGGGGGTTGTCTGGCAGTCCTCGTCTACGGCCACGACACGACACAACCCGGCACAACACTCGCGCTGTCACCGTTTCATCCTGTCTCTGCCCGGCGCAAACCACCGCTGACATGCTTTCCCCGTTTGTCACGGACCCTGGAGACCTGTGCAACTGTCGCGTCTTTCAAACCCACCGTCCCCGTTCAATCGGACGGCCGGATTTCGATCAGGAGACCTGCCTGTCCTGCCCGTCCGATCGGTGAAGAAAGACCCATTACCTCATAGTACGTCCGGAACCCGGGATGCGCGAGGGGGCCAGGGACTGCCATTTGTGTACGTCTCGCGTGGACGTTGGTGTCCACTGCGTTGTACATGATGTCGGTTGGATTGCGCTGGGATAGCGCATCTCCCAATCCCAGGCCCAGGGGAGCGATCCGTCGACGGGACGGCCTCGTGACGACCTCGTGACGATGTCCTGTCCTGCAGCATTGACTTTCTTTCTAGAGCATGAACGAACGAACCACTGGGAGGACGGCGACGGCGGACGGCGACGGCGACGGCGGACAGGCGGCCGGACGAACCCAATTCGAGGAGATCATGATCAGATCGATCGAGCGAATTTCCCCCTCCGCGCTTGACGCTCGCGAGATGACAGACTGGCTCACCGTCTGTCTGTCGCGGCCGGTCCTGCGCTGTGCTGCCCTGGCCTGGTTGACAGATGAGATGCGATGCTCGGAGAAACGGGTCCTGCCGACCAGATCATATGGCCCAGCATGCTGGCCGGCTGCATCTGAGCGTCAGGTGGAGCGCAGTGCATTGTTTCAGGGTCTGTCCTACGGATTATTGGACGGGGATTGTCTCCTACAATTCAATTGAGAGACAGTCAACAGGGTTGTGTCGTGGTTAAGCGAGACATACATGGATCAGTGACGACAGAGGAACAAGATACAGGACTGCGGCACGTACACTATGCGATATGCCATGGAAGCAGAAAGCAGAAGACAGCCTGCTGTGGTCAGGTCATCTGGATTATCCTGGCTAGGTTGTTTGTTACGACAACACATCGCCTACACTAGAAGCAAGGCATACGATCCAATCAACCCTCCACCAACCCTGGAACCAGCGCAGCAACGCAAAAGTCCCAGCGACAAAAGTACCAGGACAAGGATCACTCCGTAGGCCACCACGACTCCGCAGACCGGTACTCTTGCTGCCCCTCTTGGTGCTCCTCCTTGCCAGCCGTCTTCCACTCCTCCCAGCCAGTCACATTACCAATCGCCTCGACCGCGGAGCCCTTGAGCAAGTGGAACTGGCCGGTCAGTTTGCTGGGCTGCTTCGGCTCGACCGATTCGCTCATGCTGTCCATGGCCTGGTTGATCCGGTCCTGGGTGACCTGGTACTGGTCGTGGATCTTGTCCGAGTTGGGCATGGTAGCGGCGTCGGGGCGGTCCCGTGAGGTTGATTTAGAAGTAGCGGCGTAGATGCAGTGGACGAGGGTTGGAACGTAATTATCCGGAGGACATCCTTGTTGGACGTGCAGGTCTTCGCCTGGGGGTTGTCAAGCGGTCGTTTATATGACGGGCGTTGCGGGGATATCATGACGCAATGCGCCGTCACTGTGTTGGTCACCGTTTTCAGCGGGAGCTGACATCATGCAAAACTAGCCCAGGAGGGGTCAATTCATACATCCGACGGGGATTTGAATTTCCGTGTCGGTGTGCTGGTGTTGGGTTGTGGTGGTGTTGGGTCTGTTCTACCAGCATGTAGTATCTAATGTTGAGGACTAGCACATCGATATCACGATACACCACGTCTACTTTTGCATTCACATTCCCTATAGAGATGTATGTATATAGTCGGTTGACCTCCAGTCTCGCACCTCACAGGAACCCTTTGACAACCTTCTCTAGTACGCCTCGACTTCATAGGCGGCATACATGAACGGCCCAGCGCCCTTGAAATCATTCTGGACAACCGGGACAGAGATATAGTACTATCAACCGTTAGCTTCCTCAGCCAGCAAACCAAAGGCCCAATAAACTCACCTCGTAGCTACCATTGCTGCTCAGACTGCCGACCTCAACCGTCCCCTCCCAGTTCAGCGTCCCATTCGCATTCTTCGATACGAAGTCGTTCTTGAGCAGGTTATACCCCCGCATCGCAACCCCCTGGTAGTCCTTCTTCTTGAGGTATCCCTTGCGAATACCCTTAAGGAAGCCATAGGTGAACATGGCGGAGGCGCTGCTCTCGATGTAGTTGCGCGGGTCACTGGGATACGGCTCGTCCATGATTAGCCACCAGCCGCCAGACTCGTCCTGGGTCTTCTTCAGAGCCCGTGCGAGCGACTGGAAGCGTTGGAAGTTGCGTTGCCAGCCGTGGTGCGTCTTGGGGAAGTCCTCGAGGATGTCCACCAGGGACATGAAGTACCATCCTACAGCACGGCTCCAGACGTGGGGGGCGGCGCCGGTTGACGGGGTCTATATCCATGATTGTTAGCATCTATCATATGAATGCAGTTCTCCAGGGCTAGCTCAGTGGATGGAGGATATAGACTGGAAAACGGGGAGGAGACATACCAGCCCACACGGCAACACCACTGCCATCGTAACCATGGTAAAGCAATCCAGACGAGTTATCGCGAGTGTGCTCCTCAATCAGATCATACTGCAACATGATGTCGTCCCAGGCGGTCCGGTTATTCGGCTGGAACCACTTGGTGTAGCGGCATAAAAGTTCGACGCCATGTAAATCCCATCCAGCCACATCTGGTTCGGATAGGTAGGCTTGCGATGCCAGAACCCACCCTCCGCATTGCGCGGGGTGATATCGATCTGCTTGCGGAGCGTGTCGGCGGCGATCTTGTACTTCTCCTCCCCGGTCATCGTCCACAGATTGAGCAGGTTCAGCCCGATCCGGATATCATCCAGCGACACGGTAGGCCCGGGATAGTCGATGAGCGCCCCATCCTCCGAGACCACCCCGTCGACCTGCGACTGGATGTAGTCGAGGTACTCCGGTTGGAGGTCTTGTTGTAGGCCAGTTCGATGCCGGCGTAGAGCACGCCCCAGGCGTAGTTGCGCGAGTACCGGACCGACTTGGACAGGAACGACTCGGCCATCCATTCAGTGTAGTTGGACGCGGCCTGCGCGGAGGCAGCCAGCGTGAGGAGCGCTGGAGCAAAGGTTTGCAGCTTCATGATGGGCACGAGGAAGGTCAATTGGGCCCGGGACTGGTCTGAGAAGGGAGAGAGAACGACCACAGGGCCATTGACGCCGGGTCTGCGGGGATTTATATCTGTTGACCCTGTTTACCCTGTTACCCCGTTTATCCGCGATTTGGAGCACCTCGGGGGAAATCATCGTGTTGGAGGAGCTATACTGTAGCTGCATGGCCAAGAGCTCCCGGAGAAATTATATCACAGCATTTCCCCTCACGGAGGAATTCACGCCGCGAATACAACCCCTGCAAGTCTTGGCAGGTTTGCGAGGAAATAAGGAGCGACAGACGTCCACGGGTGAATGGTGGAAATACGCAGAGGGGTTTTCTTAAGTATCGTGGCTAAGACGAGGCCGCAGGAGAAACGCATATCCGGAGAGCACAATTAAATCCCTTAGGTAGGTAGGTATGATATGAACAGAAGCTAACAAACAGACACGCAGCCAGATCACATAGTTTACAAACAATCGTATTCATCAAGTCATCCCAGCGCCACAATATCGGACCGGCCTAGTGGCCCAGAGCCACCTTGGTGCCGTTCTTCGAGCACAGCGTCAGGGTCAGGCCCTCCTCCCACGGACCGGAATCGCGACTCTCCAGCGTCGAGAACTGCTGCGCCAGACGGACTGTCACATAGCCGGCCTCCGTGAGGGCGTACTGCTGGCCAACACAGATGCGAGGCCCGCCATTGAACGGCAGATATTCCCAGCCCGGCCGGATCTCAGCCCAGCGCGCGGGGCGGTACTCGGCCGCATCGGCGCCGTACAGATCCTGACGACGGTGCATCGCGTACACGCTGTACGCGACAATCGAGCCTTGGGATGAACACGGGCGCCGTGCCCTCGGGGCCGCCACCGACTGGGAGGACGGTGTCCTTGACGGCGAGACGGGAGTTGACCGGCACGACAGGGTGAAGACGAAGCGCTGCGATGAGTTAGCGGGGGTCGATACAACAAGGTTGCTATAAACAGGGCTCTGGGACAACCAAGAAGGGGACGGTGCTTACATTCGTTCATGCAGTACTTGAGATAGGTCAGGTTGCGCAGCTGGTCATACGTCGGAGCGCGGCCTTCCAGCGTCGCGACTTCCTCGCAGCTTGTTCCAGATCTGGGGGTTGCGTGCCAACATGAAGAACATGTTGCTGAGCAGGGAGGCAGTGGTGTCACGACCCCGCAAGGAGGATGTTCATGAGCTCGTCACGGATGCGCTTGCGATCGCCAGTCTGCTTGGCCAGACCCTGCAGGAACATATACCGGGCCTTCTTCTCCTCGTCGCCGGTGAGCTTCTCCTCGTCATAGTTCTCGCGGATCTTCAGCGCCTTGTCGACGAACTGCTCGACGAGGTCGTGGCAGACGCGGTTGGAATCCACAGCCTTCTGGTCGCGGGCAAAGTGCCCAGCGGACCCAGACGGGACTTGTGCGCGATCGCATCCTGGGCATAGTTGAAGGCGCTGGCAAAGTCCTTCTCGTCCGTGGCCGCGCCGGAGAGGCGCTGCTTGAGGCTCTGCACGCTGTGGCCGAAGAGGAACTCGGTGGCGGAGTCGATGGTGTAGCAGAAGAACAGCTCCTGGAGGTCGACGGTGGTGCCGTCCGTCGGAATGAGATCCAGCAGGGGCTTCATGAGCTCCTCGAAGTTCTCGAGGTTGGCGACCTGGTCCTTGACGAAGTTGGGACGCACCATGCCACGCGACTGGGCCCAGTGCTCGCCGTCGCTGGTGAAGATGCCATGGCCCAACAAGGGACCGAACGAGGCGATGCGATTGCCGAGGCTGTAGTCCTTGAACTTCAGCGAGAGGATCGTCTTGATGTTCTGGGGTTCGCAGGTGGAAAAGATCGGGTCGGCCAGGCGTTGCGAGCGGAAGGTGTTGCCATGACGCTGGAACCGCGCCTGGATGAGGTCGAGGAACTTGTACTGCTTCGCCGCCTGGACGCTCTCGCGCAGGTTGTCGATGCCAAAGAAGGGGTCCTTGCATGCGAAGGGCACCGGCTGGCACTGGTTTTCTTTAGCCATGCGCGACTGGGCCCATTTGCGCTGCAGCACGCTGGCCACGTATAGCAGGAAGACCACGGCCAGCCCGAGGGCCGCCACGGAGATATGGCCCTCGTCGGTATGCATGAGAGCAGATACTCGTAGATTCAGGGGTCAGAGGGTGGTGTTGTGCTATCTCGTCTGGTAAACAGCATGAGCCAGCCAGCCGGGCTGCAGCTGCATATTAAATCGGACGGCACAGACGGCCAAGTCCGATCTCTGCGGGGAATTTCATCATAGCATCACACGCCCTGTGCATAAAAAGGGACCCAGCCTGGGCTGCGTCCTAATGAGCGCCGTGTCACTGGCCACGAGAGCGTGGAGCGGGGTGGGTCGGATCGCCATTCAGCCGAGGCCGATTTGCCCTCACACAAGGGCTGAATCTAGCGGTGACGAGCGTGAACTGGGCGCCGGAAATAGCGATTGCTCCGGGTTTGGTGGGCGCAGGGAGGGTTTTAGTGGACATGTCGGCGGACTGGCGCAGAGCTTGTTCTGGTTGCATCCGGCAGGTCGTTCTGATATCCCCCCAACGCCCGACCATCACATGAAGGGCAGGCCCGAGAGGGTCTTCGGCGGCCATGCTGAAGCAGTTCTCGGTCCTGGATGGGTCTGGAAATGAAATGCCCACTCGGCATCCCGTTGTGCTTGGCTGGAGCCGTATCAAGTGGCCAACGCCAACGCCCCTAATGGGATGTCTCTGTTGGCACTGCGCCCCTTGACCCACGAACTCTATTCCGGGCAGACTCTGGCAAACTGGAGACTGGCAGACTCTGTTAGTCAGAAGCCATGCAGATCGCGGAGGTTTCACCCGTGGTTGATTAGCTGATCGGCCGAGGTTGAGTCGCACCGATGTTGTGCACGCGAGAATGCTTCATAACACCCCTAGCGCGGCTGGGTATGCTGGTTTAATTCTTCGAAATACCCCCTGGCGTCCGCAAGAAGTGCCCGTTCACATTCATGGCACAGATGACCACGCTAGCTACGGGGTTGCCTGGAAAGGTGGACATCACGTCCACCAGCACTGTCCTCGAACCAAGACTGAGACTGAAATTCAGCTGCCTGTGCTTAGCCCAGAAATACGAGAGCGTCCTGCGGCTGACCCTTCATCCACCCGGCGAAATTGATGCGCCCAACCCCGATACGAGTGGCCAGATACACCTGCTCCGGCACGAATCCTTCCACCGAGTCGCGCACAGCCAACAACGGCGGACAGTCGCCCTCCATCCGTTTCCGAAACCTGTCTTCGGTACTCATCATGCGCTGTACAGTGGCGGGGCAGGGCGGAGATGCGGTCGAACATTGGCGTGCTAGTTGCTGGGCCATGTTTTCTGGGAGCTCGTGGAGTCTGACCAACAACGTATTGCAACTTGTCCCTTGGCCTTTCTCCTGACTGATCCATACCTGGAGGAAGGTCGCCTCCTGTTTCTGGTCTTCCTTTATATCGAGAAACCCACGCACATCGCAGTCTCCGACGCGCTGTCCGTCTGGCGAAGGATATCAGCATACCCCTCGAGCTCCAAGCCCACAATCTGGAAACGAGCCATCTTGGTGACAATTGGGAGGATTCCGTCGATCCACTCGGCGTTATCGTCTTTACTCTTGGTCACTGCAAAGGTATACCGGAGACTCGGTGTCATCGGAATCGGCGAGAAGCCCTGCGCATCCAGAACCTTCATCTCGGATCCCCAGAAATAATACGACGTCAGCGACATGGAAACCACACATTTCCAGGCCACCCACGCCCACGACGGAAGCAAAGGCACCAGATGGCCATCGTCCGAACCGTCAGCCGTGTCGCGCATCATGCGTCGCTGCGGCCAGGGCTCCCAATACGTAACCGGCGGCGACCACGTCAGACAATTGACCACAATCTTACGGGGACACGCTGATAGCATGTCGCATTTAAACAGCTGCCCGATCAGGGTCGAGATCCCGTTGAACGCATTCAGGCCGTCCGTCTGGTACGTCAGCTGGCGGCCTGTATACTCCACCACCGCGGCGCGATACATGTCGGCCATCTCCCGCGGCGTGCCTGTCGCTCCTGTCGCTTGCATGATGGAAGAGTTGCCGATCGCATATGCGTCTCCTTGCCCCCATGATCCATGCGTTTTCCACTCAATCTCGGCCTCTCTGGACGTGACTGTCCCGCAGAAGAAGAACGCCTCCGTGTCGGTAAAGAACAGGCTGCGGCGGGACAGAATCACCTCTTGATATGTCCACGCGCGTGTCAACCAGACGTAGGACTTGAGTATCTCATGTAGAGGAGGACGCGGCACTCCAACATACATGCCATCGCGGATCGCAACGCCAGCGCTACCTGGTACGGGGCGAGGGAGACTGACTCCTGGAAGACCTGCTTGCGGATTCTTCCCCGATGCAGCGATGATGTTGATCTGCGCCTCCGAGTAGATGTTATACATGGCTCCGATCTGAGCCATCTTGTCGTCGGGGTCATTCTGGACGATGCAGACCGCGTCGATCCAGAGATACTCGAGCTTCAAACCCGCCGTCACACGAATCGCATCCTCGAGGGTCTGTGGAAGAACCTCTGGAAGGGCACATTGTAGCAAGCCCTGGTCGTTTCGCCCCCAATCCACCGGATTCTTGAGCATCCACATGTTGCGACCGGACCCCAGACATAGCTCAGCGTCGCATACTTCAGCCCCGGCGTGAACCCGATCTGCACGATCTGGCGCGTCCGCACGTCGATCAGTTTGAAGCGGGGATTGCGAAAGGTCGACGTCTCTGGCTCTTTGCATCCCTCGTGGGTGTCACAGCAGGCGCGAAGCCATTGTCTGCACCTCTCCACGTCGATCAACGGCTGCAGGCGTTTGTAGACCGAGAGCTCGTGGTCCAGGAGACAGACCGCTGGATGCTTGCTGTGAATCTTTGCTTGTTCACCCCCTTCCTTGCGAATACAAGGCGTAGCATTGTAGATAATCGGCTCTGCTGCATGGCCAGCGAGATGTACAGCCCATTCGACCGATGTGGATCGGGCGCATCGCGCGAAAACATGATATCATGGGCGCGAACATACACGGCGATGCGATCGAAATCGGTCGGACTTTTCTCTTCCACCCATTTCTCGTAGTGGACGTCCAAGAGCGCATCAGCTTGGGGCGTTGCGATGTCGCGACAGAAGCAGCACCCCTGCGATGCGCGTTGCTTCACACTGGCGACACTCCCCAGGCAGAGGGCTTCCTCGGGATGCTTGCGGAAACCTGTGGACAGGTCGCCGAAGAAGAGGTAGCCAAAGTCGATAGTCTTGCAGATGTCGCATAGTGTCGTGTTCACTGCTAAGGACTGGAAGTCCCGATGGGCGCGTTGTCGGGCGGGCGTGTTGGCCTCGAGGGAGTTCACCCACCAGTCTCTTTTGTCGGCCATGGATACGGTGGAATATATTCTGTGTCCAGGTGGGGGATATGAGATTGGCCAGGGTCCAAGTTGGATATAAGATTACATTTAACGCGCCAAGAGAGGCCATATTTAGGCGTCCAGCCGCAGCGAAAGCCCGCTGGTGGGAGATTATCCGGATATTAATTGATCATATATTGATGTTGGATTCGAGGATCATCATCCTAGTTATCTGCAGTCACCATTGGCGTATGTGCATATGCATATGTGCTTGTGTGAATGGGACCGTCATTCAGTCCCGATATCCATGCAAAGCATCAAAGCAACACTGTTTATTCCGACTTCTCCGGCGTCAACTCCTCAAACCGTCTCAGATCCATCTCCTTCTCCAGCAAGGGAATGACATAAGGATCAAAAGTCTTCCAGTACGGGTTCTCGAGGTGATACTTCTGCGATCCCTCGTTGAGATAGCGCTCGACAATGCAGAAATCCTGCTTATCGTGGACCGACTGCATCACAAACCAGGACAGCGTCTCGTGGTCCTTGGAATAGACCGCCGACGCCTCGAGCAACTTGGCATGGAGCTTCGAGATGCATTCCGGATCAGGCTTTGCGCGCATGTGTGGTGCAGTTAGCTTGCGGACTATGCAACTGGGCTGGGGCACGTACGAACGACGATAGTGTACACCATGATGGGCAGGTTGCTCCGAATCTTGTTCGATTCAGTGTCTGGGAATGAGGGCATCGACTTTCCCATCTTTATAAGAGCCAGTGGGTCGTAGGAAGGTTAGGGTTCGCCGTCAAGCTGATCGGACAGGTTCCGTCGATCCAGCGTAGGATGACCTCACCTGTACCCGGATATCATCTGTGGCGTACTCGGCGCATAAATAATAGAACCGTCCAGTTGGTTGACTATCAGGGTTCGCAGTGGTAACCGCCCGTCCAATGCTCCCCCGGTCGCTCGTCTCGTGAGCTTGAAGTTGTTCGATCCGCTGTCGACATTCTTCCTCTTCAGCTCTAAGCCTCTCAAGACGTCGTTGAACTTCCTGCTCATCCTCTCTGAGGGATTCCACCGAAGATGGTTGCAGAGCTATTGATTCAATATCGTTGACGCCCTTCCCTGATGTCTCCAGCATATTTGCTCGAACAGTCTCAAGACAGACCATAGAGCCGAGACGAGCGTAAAAGGTCCAATCATGAATGGGACCAACTGACTTGTCGCAGTTAAAGGGGCCTCGCCCATGTCAATCCTGTGCGTCACTATTCGTTCGACGAAGGCGATACTAATCACAGGACAGAGTGCGAAAAGTACCCGCAATATAAGCCGTTGTTTTCTTGGGCGAGGGAGCTTCGTGATGGCTCCTCTCGGAATCACTCTTTGATATTCGGAAGCCAAGTGCCCGTCGAACAGCTGAAATGAATGGAACGACTGCAATTGCTAGTGACAGAACCGCACAAAGGCACGCAATGACAGAGAGCACCCTATTCACCGTGATGGCAGTGTCCATGGAAATGATTCCGGCACCGAGTCCCACCTCACAGCCTCTCGAGCGCCTTGATAAGGGAGAGCCCAGGCGATCCAGACTAATACTCCAATTCCTATCACAAAGGGCACGATGACAACTCCATAACTGATCGGAAAGCCATCACCGATCTGAGAGGGTGCCATCGCCAGGATCGGGAGAGTGAACATCAGAGGAAACAGAATACACCATTCGAGGTACACAAAGGACACCCGGGTTGCGTCGCGAATCAAGTTGATCATCACGGCCAGACCAACCACGGTAAAACTGTTTCTGCAGGTCGCCAGAGTTTCGGCATCCCTGGCCAGGATATGCAACGGCGCTTGCAGCGTACGATAGATAATAGCTGAGCCGATAACCGATGCCATAGATGTCGGGGTCCCTTTGATGTCGCATGAGTCGGGATCGTCAACATAATGGGTATACTGGAAGGACGTTTGAACTTGGAAAAGAGGATTAGGATGATCGCGGCAGGGAAGCAAATTTGCCTGTAAAGCTCTATGATGTTGATTAGCAGTCTTATATATGGTGTTAGGAATGTATATCTTTACTCATTGCACCAGTCGATTATCTGACAACGATTGTGAGCAGCGAATATTGTCGCAGACGCTGTCAACGTCCTAGCTCATGAAGCCCCACTAACACTGCACTTCGTATTCGCAAAAAGCTTTGTCGGCTGTATTATCGGCTGGTGGCACTATTGACTCTGTTTTATCTGAAGCCTTTTGTTGGCTTGACCACTAACAAAGGATACAACAACTCCTTATTGCAAAGGAACTCATTTTGGAGAAGCGCTGAGGAAGAGAAGAATGGTTTAAGTGAAAGAGCCTCGCTCAGAGAGCCTGGAAAAAGATTCAGGGGCTATGCAAGGCTGCGCGGTGAAGCGTGAGGCTGAGGCTCAGACTACTACATACGAGAAGGATCGTATCTGTAGACATGGATTGGTGTATCATCCTAAAAATTCCATTCTATTGTTCGCCTCCCCAAGGCAGTTCAAAGATCAGTTCCAGACGAGAACTCCTCCACTCCTCCAACAATTTCAACGTGTCATGACACTTCTTTCGAATTGTCTCGACGGCATCCGATCCCAGCACAAGCTCCTTTGGCCATTCTTTCCCAGCCGCACCATTCTCTCCTTTCACCACATCGAGGATTCGAGCGACTCCCTTGACAGGATCCCCAGCCTGCTTACCATGTGCATCACGGAAGCCCCCAAAAGACGCATCGTCACTGCCTTGTAGTCAGGAATCCTCGTTTCGACAAACATGCTGTTCTGTGGACTGAGAAGTTCCCTGCGGAAGTATCCCGGCTCGACGAGGAGCGTTCTGATACCGAGACCGGATACCTCCTTGTCTAAAGCATCGGTCACATCTAACAGTATGATCAGTCGGTGATCTGTAGCAAACATGGCCATAGACATACAGCGAAGGGCAGCTTTCGACGCCGAGTACGCTCCGACAGTGGGATACGTCACCCACGCCGCCATGGAGCCGATATTCACGATTGTGCCTGACATTCTCTGACGGAAATGGGGCAGGAATGCTCGAGTCACACCGATAGTTCCGAACACGTTCGTGTTGAACTGCTTTGCATAGTTGTCCCTGTGCATGCCCTTGTCAGCCAGCACTCGGAAAGACGGTTTTCTTGGACGATGGTCTCACCCGAGATCTTCAAGCGTTCCGAACTGGGTATATGCGGCATTGTTAACAAGAACATCGACTTGACCGTAGATAGCGATTGCCTCGCTGGCTTTCTGGTCGAGTTTTGTCTGGGATGCGGTCACATCTAGGGCCAATGTTGCAGCTCCGGCTTGCTCTAGATGGGTAATCTTGGAGATATCACGCGCCGTAGCGATGACCTTGTCGCCTCGAGCAAGGGTCTGCTTGACGAATTCAGTCCCGAATCCGGAGGATGTTCCTGTAATGATCCAGACGGCCATGAGGGGGAATATATATGTCGGAGAGGAGTATGATATATATCGATGACACCAAGTATATGTTGGTAATGGAGAGGGGGCCATCTTCTTGGAAATGAAGCGGTATTTATTACTTGATATATCTACCGGGATATACTTAACAACGTCATGCAATAGATATAATTTTCGGACCTTACTGCTACTGCCATGAGAATTGCTGCATTTCGGACTGCCAAGACTACGAGGTCCGATAATCTTCGGGGAAAGACGTTCAGTTCGGGGGACAGGAGGATATCCGAAATAGACCATAGACACTGCTGAAACTAAAACTCATGACAGAGACTATAGAGCCATATTCACGTCGGTTGTTTGCTTTCGCTTCGCTTGGATGTATATGGCGCAAAAGTGCTGGTGACCAGGTTGCCTTACACATAAGGCAGAGAAGGAATGCCTTTATCTGCCTTATCTCTGAGGCTGCAATGTCGTTGCCGCCACCGAATTAGGGAAATTTCTGCCACTGTCGGCGAAAACCCCAATCGGGTAGAGTATCCGACACGCCGCTACACCATCACTACAAGTATACAAGTTCACAAGATGTAGATAACAGAATGAATGTTGGATATATAGTCATAATCAAGTCTATCAAAGACCTCTAGTCATACATGATTTAACCCTGGTAGTCAAGCACAGCAGTGAGCTGGACCTGGCCGTCACCAGAGATGTTGCCGCCAATGCCACCAATGTCGGTCTCAGCGGTGGTGTAGGCGTTGTCGACAAAGGAAGCATCCGGGCCCATGGTGGAGCAGACACCGCTGGCCTTGTCGCACATCTGCATGCCCTGCACAGTCATGCCGGTGTTCTGGGCAACAATAGCGGAGACGTCGAAGCCAGACCAGCCAACGTTGCCGGTGCTGCCAAAGTCGAACTCACCCCAGGTGCTGGCCCACTGGCCGTTGGCGGTGGGGACGGAGCCGGGGCCGGCAGCGAAGCCACCGTTGGTGTCGTCGTCAAAGGCGACGTACTTGACCTCGCGGGGTTGAGGGTGAAGGTGAGGGCAGAGTTGCCGAACCAGCCGTCCATGAGGCCGCTGGGGCCGTACTTGTTCCAGAAGACGACCTCCCAGGCCTCGGTGTTCTTGCCGCTGATCTCGAGGGTGTGCTTGTAGGAGCCGACGTCGGCGCTGGAGATCTCGATGATGTTGCTGCCCCAGGGGTTGCCGACGTTACCCTTGTAGGTGATATCGTCACCGCTGCTGGCGGTGCTGGCGCCGAAGCCGTTGGTGTTCCAGTCGCGCTTCTGGGGGAGGGCGAGGGAACCGGTGGTGAGGGCTGCCAGCAGCATGAAGGACTTGGAGAACTGCATCTTGATTGATTGGAAAGAGAGTGTTTCGCGTCGAGCGATGGGATATATTGAATCCGAAAGAATGGAAGTGGTTACACTAGTGTAACTGGAGTGTGTTGTTGTAGGGACTGTGTGTAGTTGGAAGCACAAAAGCAAACAACAACAAAAGAATGACTGTCTGAAAGAAAGACGAATTGGTTGAGAGTGAATGGATGAGAACCAGAACGAGTTGGGCGGACATTCGAGCCCTCTATATAGGTTTGTCCCCGGGCAAAGTCTTCGACCCGCCACGCCCCGTCCAGCTCCTGAGATAGAGTCTAGAACTCCCATGGTGTCAAAGGAGATCGTCCTTGGATCCATTCAGGCGGTATGGGTCTGCAGACGTACGTCAGCTGGCATCTCAGGGTTACAGTGGAGTAGTGGATGTGCAGGGAACACGGCTATTGTCAAAGAGGGACAAGGCGACACAATGTGGCCATGGAGTCTGAAAAAGCCCGATTGGACGAGGGGTGGAAGATGCATCCACTTGGATTTCTTGGGCCACTGGCCTGTTCCTGAATATCAAGTCTTGTCCTCGTCATTGGCCACTGAAGTTGGATGTCGGACGAGTGGCTTGAGCGGGACTGGTACAATGGAACAAGTTGGGGCTTCCACGCATACAATTCGAGTCCTTTCATACTATTTTTGTCTCAAAGGAAAACCTACCTAATAGACGTCGTTGTAATCTTCACCTCATTAAGATTAAAGTAATGCTGCCTGATGAACGGACGAATGCAACTGGGAGAAGACCGGGAGAGCATGGACCAGAAGAGCGATGAAAACTCGGGAACAGCACGCCCCAAGACCCGAAGGCGGGTCCGAGACTGAAATCCAATAGACAGAGGTGGATAATACTGGAGAGTGTGTATTCACATTGGGCCAGAGTGTGGGTGTTCCCTCCACTCCGGACTTTGGTACTGTTTACCGGATGACGAGAGTAGGCTGGCAAGCCCGACACTCGCAGATATTCTCCCATAACCCGAAGAATCTAGATATATACAATCTGCGACATACAAAGCACTTGATCTGAAGTGTCTTCGACTGTATTTCCCCAGTAGAGACAAAGGGGAAGAGGAAGCCCCCAAACTCAGAGCAGGCCTGATTATTTGGCTGTGGAGCCGACACCGTGGCTCTGGGTCAGGGACAAGACAAAAACCTGAAAGAATTCATTGTAACCGAGGTGACTAATTCAGGAGAAAGCATCGTACAGCCAATCGCACTGCAATCCATACGAGTGCCAATGGTGGGTGCCACTCGGCAGTGGCCATTCTGCCCTGAACCATGGATCGTTTGATGACGGCCCCGAGAAAGGAAGTTCGAAGTGAACTTTCATTACCCAAGAGGGCTCGGTGACCTATTAATCTTAGGGCTACTTGCAGACTCAACCATAGTTCGGAGCCGAGCTCGTTGTTGGCGTCTCCCCTGCATCGTGAGAAATAATGGAATGGCCTCAAATTCAAGTGGCCAAGCCCACCAGGTACCAGGCCCGCACGAAGGGCACAGAATTCACAAGAACGTGCCAAGTCTGAATGCCCCTCTATGGCGATTCTTCGTGCGAACTCCCCACAGAGCCCTCTACGGACAGACCCTGCAATGGTTCATGGGGCTGCTGCCCTGTGGAGCCTCATACGACTGGGTGTCGCTCGTCGCCTCCACCACCGCTACAATTTGTCCGTGGGCAACATTGCCGAGATGTCAAACTTTGCGGAGTGTTTCTCGGCTCAGAGAGATAGCTGGAAATGGCCTCGTGGCAATGGCGATACGCTCAGCATTCGGCTAAGAGAAAGGCTCAGATTGCCGCGCGGATGGATGCACCTTCTGGGCGAAAACCACGATACTGTTCCGACGGACAAGGGCCGGTGTGACTGACATCCCAGGCCAATAGGAAGGCTGTGGATAAGAAACTCTCGAGAGGATCCCATCACAGCCTGTCAGTCGTCCTTAGAGTTTGCACCAGGGAGGAGAGCCTGGTTCCGTGCCTCACCCAGGCTTTGTCGTCCGAAATGCCTGTGAAAATACCGGATTCTCACTGAAATGGCGAACTCAGCTCGGTATCGAGACGAAATACCCCGGACATGATTCGGAGGCTATAACTCAAGCCGCCTCTGGCGTCAGATGGCGATTATAGTCCACTTGCGTCGCTGGAAACACGATAGACTACTTCTGCATCTCGTGCGATCGCCAGATTGACCCCATTGACCTCCACACATCATTTTCATTCGCAATAAGATTCCACACTAGGAATTTAGTCTGCCAAGGGGCCTTTTTGATGATCTGGCCACCCTGACCGACCGGTCGAGAGCGTTTCGGCATCCACTGCTTCATCCTCATCCGACTGACAGGCATGACATCATGTGTCTCTGGTTGAAACTCTCTCCCTTGTCCAGTGGTATAGGACCCATCGGCGACTGTTCAAGTTTCGTCCGAGTATTTGTCAGGAGGTGTGGAAGACGAAGTGGTGGCCAGTGTCTCAAGGCAGTAGACAACCATGCCCTTGACTGCATCTCTTGTGACAGAAAATAGATATGGCCCGACAAATGAAGATGAAACCTTAGTCATGCCTGGCCCACTATATTATCAATCAATCAGTAATTGGTCTACTTTGCACTGTTTCTCAAGATGATGGGGAAAATGTACTACTACGGAGTAGAGATCACGCCAGCATCAAGGCCCACGATGGCATTCCACCATCTGCTGTGTCGACTTTTCACGACGAACAAGAAGAAAATACTCCACTATACTGTAGCTAACGGGAATCCAAGAATGGGCAGATTCGCTAGTGGCGATCACCGACGGTCATCGATCAATTGGTTCTAAACCAGGCACTTGAACACCAGGTCCCGGGCGACGTCGTTTATAATGTTCTTACATATCTACAAAGGAAAACACTCGCATGGCTTTTACCGTCCCTGTGATGATTCTAAAACTTAGTTGGACCATTCAAGCCATTCGCATTTTAAATGTGGTGAAAGTCCCTCCATATACGAAAGCACCAGCCGACACATTTCTAGAGATGCAAACACCCCCAGAAGTTCACCATGCACATCAGTGAGCTTTTCAGCCGTATGTAGGGAATTGCAGATCGTTTCCATCAGCGACCTTCCTTGCCAATCATGATCATGCGGGATCCTGCAGGAAACCAGTTCCACCGAATGCTGAACTGAAATGCCCCTCCTTCCAGTGCCTCCTCCGCCATTATCATGCTCATAACCCTCCTCAACGCAAAGAACTAGATACCACACCCAACAATGACCTCCGAAAACACACCGTATCCGTTCGACTTCAGCGACCGAGGAACAAACAAAGTCACAGATGGCACCACACAATCATTGACCCTCGAGCTGCCCAACGTTCGCGGACGCATCCCATCTCTCCAGACATCGCGTCTCCGCACAATGATGCTAGGAGCCCAACAAGACCCAGAGAAAATCCTCGCTTTCCCTTGCACTTACGACGGATTATCATCCCGACTAGTCGAGGAAGCCGGATTCCCCATGTTGTTCCTCTCGGGGTTCGCCGTTTCCGCTTCCTACGGCCTGCCAGATACGGGATACATCGCGATGGAGGACATGTGTTCGAAGATCCAGGAGACGGTTCGAATCAGTGGTCTGCCGATCATGGCCGATGGTGATACGGGATATGGCAGTCCGATGAATGTTCGTCGGACGGTGGAGTCGTTTGCAGCGGCTGGGGGGCGGGAGTGATGATTGAGGATCAGACATGGCCGAAGCGTCAGTATTCGATATACATCTTACTGTCTCGCTGTATTCAATGGACTAATGTCTTGTATATCACAGGATGTGGACATACAAAAGGAAAATCGGTAGTATCCCGCGGGGAGGCCTACGCCCGTGTTCAAGCTGCCTGCGATGCCCGCAATGAAGGGCGCGATATCTTCATCTTGGCCCGCACAGATGCCTTGATTCATGGATGGGATGAGGCAATGACGCGAGCTAGAGAGTTCAAGCGGATCGGTGCAGATGCGGTGTTTGTCGAAGCCTTGCCGGATAAAGACGCCATGCAGCGGTGTGTCCAAGAATTGGATATGCCTATGCTGGCGAATATCATCGAGGGAGGGATGACCGAGAATCTTTCTGCCAAGGAGCTGGGACGTCTAGGCTTTGCTGCCGTAGCATATCCGTGGACGCTTGTTGCGGCGAGGCTGAAGAGTATCCGGGACGCGCTTGAAGGGCTTAAAAAGAGCATAGTAGATGATGGACCGCCACCTATGATCCTGGGGTATTCGGAGATGTGTGGAGGGTTTGGGTTCAACCAATACTGGGTAAGTTGAGGAGTAGAATGATGAGTGTTGTCTCTCCGCTAACATATGGGATAGGACCTGGAGAAAAGGTACGAGTATAATGAAGAAGGTTTGGTCAATAAACCTGGTGAACGCAAAGATTCCTGAGGGCAGGTACGCTGGTTCACTATGCAAAAATAAAAGAGAGAATCCAGAACGCTGTATCTGATGCAGTGCAGGATCGAGCAAATAAAACAGAGGATAAATTGTCCTTGTTTACTTTCCCATCACGACGGCGTCATGAATGGCTGTCCACCGATGAGTAGTCACTCGGAAGAGCTGCTTCGACACTTCACCAGGTCGGCCAACGCTCAGAACCAGAAGATCACGATCATCAAAACGGAACAAGAATCCCTGCGTATAGTTAGACTTTGGCCGGTGAGCCACGGGCAGCCATTGACATACCATTTTGAGGGGCTGGATTGGAAACCACATCTCCGGATAGTCAAGCTCAGTCAATACTGTAAGGATAGGAAGACGGATGTCCTTCAGCAAATCGGTGTGCCCTAGCTCTTTTCGAAGCAGATCATGGAACTTGGATTCCAACTGGCCCAACGTCCTCGGCGCAACGTAATGCCGGATCACTGGAGTGAGGAGATCGTACAGATGCTTATATCCAAGCTCACGAGCGATTTCCACAGCGGACAAGTCGGCATGGCTGAATTCACCTCTTGTTCGGCGCGTGGGAAGCGTTCCTAAGATCGGTCAGTGGATGCCGCGAGAGTTAATATAAGATGGGACCCACTAAATGCTCCCAGCTGAGAGTTTCGATGACTGTTTTCGGCGCATTATTATAAGCGGCCTGATGCAGGGGAGTCCACAGGGACAGTTTTCTGGTTTCCTCCGTTGTGCCTAACCGGGTTAACTTGGACATACAAGGCGCGAGGGCACCTACCCAATGTCACTGCATTACACCAATCTTCGTTGAAGCGGCTGGACCCGGTTTTGACAGCAGAAAAACGGCATTCCATTTGCCCCAGTACGCTGCATCCGAGAGTCTTCCTCGTTCCTTCACATACGAGTGATCCAGGCCGTTTCGTACTAGGTATCCAAGCCAGGATACTGCCTGAGGCGGAGAAGGCGATATAACCGAAAACTGCGAATTAATGCTCCCCTTGTCCTTCCCATGTGTAGAATGGTGTTTATGATGCGAGCTATGGCCACTAGCACTTGGGATATGGCCGGAAATTTGAAAGGACTGGTCACATTGGCTCCCTCTTCGGCACGAGCTTTCATTGCCAGTATCTCACGTTCGGTGATGACACTCGATCGGCTAGATGCACAGGGTAAGAGTGAGGCTCGGAAGAAAGCATTTAATTGGTCTTACGCTGCGATAAATGTCAGTACGAGGTTAAGATCTTGCTCGCGTGCCTCCAGCTTCTTCACAAGTGCTTCCACGTCGCTTTTGTAAAATACCCAGTTGAACTTCATCCAGAGATCGGAATGTTTGGAGGAGTCGGCCACCTTGCGGACAAGCGTCAGCACCTCGGACCCGGTTGTGGAATACGCCGAATCATTGAACGAGATGGTCATGGTCTTCTGGTCCTTGTCCACGAGCTGCCCGGCCAACGATCGGAAGAGTTCGAGGTTGAGTCGAACTCGTTCTGACCGACTGAGCAATTCGACCAGGGCATCCCGCGCACCCTGCATTGTCTCTATAAGTTCTTTCGTCGCTTTGACAATGTCCAGGAAGAGTCCTGCCATGTCCCCGGCCAGCTGAGCAGCGGCAATCACATCCATGGTGGGAAAATAGCTGATTGCTATTGAAATGGCGCAAACAAGATGGGAAAATCTACGAAGCAGAACAAGAAGGCAATGGCATTGTCATGATTATTTTCTGCAGAAATGAACTACCTATTTCTGCCCCTCTTTTCCCTCGTTGCACGGCCCCATGTTAGGGCGCCTGGTCTACTCCCAAATCTGACGGGCGCTACAGGTCAGCGTCATCTGCCAAGACAGCTGACACTCAAGTGAGATGGGATGGTTAATGACGTTCCTAATCTGACAATAGTATTACGGAGTACATGATAGAAGACCAGATTGACCCGATATCTCTCTTGATCAAGTACACTGTCTAAGAGATATCCTGAAAGATCCTGAGTTTCCTAATTGGGGACGAATTAGGCACGGCTAGTCCAGACGGGCTAGGGCCATGAGTATGATTACATAAGAGGAACATACCCGTGTCGGACCAATGAGACGACGCAAACGGGCCGTGATGATGGTTGCATTGCCCGATTGGGCAATCCTCCTGGAATGCGCGATGGCAGGCTTTGATATTAACCTCTCCACCGGCCATCACGGCTCGTAGTACGGTAGTGACCCTCTTTCCCTGTTTCTCCTCACCTGCTACCAATCGAAGGACTCAGATTCACCATGTTTCCTGGACTGATGATGGGTACACCGCGTTTGATACGTCATTGACTCTGGCTTTATGCAGGCAATCCCCGGATCCGGTCACTCTAACGGACTAAGAGAAGATGTACACGTCAAGGCGATGTACCCTGGCGCGTCTGCTCATGCAAACTGCCCTTTACAAGGAGAGCGTGCCCCTGTTTCACTCGTCTTTCCCTCACACTTTCCAACCAGTTTGATCATCGACATCACTCAAAATGGCGTCAACTGTGGGAAAGAGCAACGACCCGGAGATCGTGGCCTATGGAAAGGCCCGTTCGACAGTCCAGGGCCAGCCCCTGGATGCTGAGGAGATTCGCAAGACCGATGCCTACTTCCGCGCCAGCATGTACCTTTGCTTGGGCATGCTGTACCTCCGCGAAAATGTCCTTCTGAAGGAGCCGCTCAAGACGGATCATCTCAAAGCGCGCCTGCTCGTCATTGGGGCTCGGATGCTGGTCAATCGTTTACTTGGATTCACATGAACCGTCTGATCAAGAATACGACCTGGATGTCCTGTTCGTCTCCGGCCCTGGCCACGGTGCCCCCCATCCTCTCTCAGTCATATATCGAGGGTGTCTACTCGGAGGTCTATCCCGATAAGTCGGAGGATGCTCGCGGAATGCAGAAGTTCTTCAAGCAGTTCTCGTTCCCCGGTGGCATTGGTAGCCACGCAACCCCCGAGACCCCAGGCAGCCCACGAGGGTGGTGAGCTGGGATACTCCATCTCCCACGCCTTCGGAACCGTCTTCGATAACCCGAACCTGATCACCCTGACCATGGTTGGTGATGGCGAGGCAGAGACCGGACCTCTCGCTACCAGCTGGCACAGCACCAAGTTCCTCAACCCCATCCACGATGGTGCTGTCCTCCCTGTCCTCCATCTGAACGGCTACAAGATCAATAACCCGACTCTGTTGGCCCGTATCAGCCATGAGGAGCTTGAACAACTGTTCCATGGATACGGATGGACTCCATACTTTGTGGAAGGTAGTGACAGAGAGACCATGCACCAAGCAATGGCAGCCACCCTGGAAACTGCGTGAAGGAAATCAAGAAGTTCCAGAAGCAAGCCCGGGACTCTGGAAAGCCTTTCCGCCCCCGCTGGCCCATGATTGTTCTGCGAACCCCCAAGGGATGGTCCGGTCCACGAGACGTCGATGGAAAGCTTCTCGAGGGCTTCTGGCGCGCTCACCAAATTCCCATCCCCGATGTCTGGACCAACCCCGCGCACTTGAAGGTGCTCGAGTCGTGGATGAAGAGCTACAAGCCCGAGGAGCTCTTCGATGAGAATGGCACAATCATTTCTGAACTAAAGGAGCTTGCGCCCACTGGCAACTCACGAATCAGTGCCAACCCAGTCGGCAACGGTGGTGTCCTCCGGAGACCTCTGGATCTACCAGACTTCCGTGACTATGCTCTGCAGAAGATTGACCCCGGTGTTTCCATCCGAGGCAGCATGATCAACATGTCCAAGTGGCTGAGGGACGTAGTCGCCGCCAACCCGAAGACGTTCCGTGTCTTTGGCCCTGACGAAACCGAGTCCAACAAGCTCGCTGAAATCTACAAGGCTGGGAAGAAGGTCTGGATGGGTGAATACTTCGAGGAAGATCAAGACGGCGGCAACCTGACTCCCCAAGGCCGTGTCATGGAGATGCTCAGTGAGCACACCTGCGAGGGTTGGCTGGAAGGTTATGTCCTCTCTGGGCGTCATGGACTTCTGAACAGTTACGAGCCTTTCATCCACATTATCGACTCGATGGTCAACCAGCACTGCAAGTGGATCGAGAAGTGTCTGGAGGTCGAGTGGCGTGTTAAGGTTGCTTCGCTCAACATCCTGCTCACTGCTACTGTGTGGCGTCAGGACCACAACGGCTTCACTCACCAAGATCCAGGATTCCTGGACGTGGTCTCCAACAAGAGCCCCGAGGTGGTTCGCATCTACCTCCCTCCCGATGGAAACTGCCTGCTCTCCGTGATGGATCACTGCCTGCGCAGCTCCAACTACGTCAACGTCGTCGTCGCCGACAAGCAGGACCACATCCAGTTCCTCGACATGGAGGAAGCCATTCAGCACTGCACCAAGGGTGTTGGTATCTGGGACTGGGCCAGCAACGACCAGGGCCACGAGCCCGACGTCGTCATCGCCTCCTGCGGTGATGTTCCCACCCACGAAGCCCTCGCTGCCACCGGCCTGCTTCGCGAGCACCTGCCACAGCTGAAGGTCCGCTTCGTCAACGTCGTCGACCTCTTCCGACTCATGTCGAAGATCAACCACCCGCACGGCATGAGCGACGGACACTGGAAGGCTGTCTTCACCGAGGACAAGCCCATCGTGTTCAACTTCCACTCGTACCCCTGGCATCCACCGTCTGACCTACAAGCGGCCCGGACAGCACAACCTGCACGTTAGAGGATACAACGAGAAGGGCAACATCGACACTCCGTTCGAGCTTGCCATTCGAAACAAGACCGACCGATACAGTCTTGCGATCGATGCTATTGACCGCGTGCCCTCCATCCACAACTCGGCTGCATCTGTGAGAGAGAAGTTCGTCAACGAGCAGCTGTCGGCGCAGGTGTGGGCCTTCGACCATGGCATTGATCCCGACCATATTAGAAACTGGACCTGGGCTTATCCTAAGAAGAAGAAGAGCGATACTGTTGATGGTGTCTAAGTCACAGGCCGTCATAAGACTGAAGAATACGGTGGGAACATACCCTGAGAAGGGTTATATTCGATTGGACCAACATACGTGTGCATCTTTGTTTAATAATAGTTCAATACAATAGTAGTTTAATTTGCTCTACTGAGTTCTGGTACGTAGCTTCGATCAATACAATCCTCAGCTGTTGGATGGATATTTGCACTTGATCGACAGAAATCACGGATCAAATGAGACTTGAAACGAGCTTTGTGAGATTTCTCTAACAGACTGAACCCTTCTCAAGGCAATACTTGATACGAGGGTCGAATCCACAACACTTTGTGTTGGCAGGTTATCAGCGAAGGTGGAACTCTTTAACTGGCATGAATTATGACTTACAACAGGAAGATCAGCAGGACAGTCACTCTCAGACTCGCATCGAACCTGTGCCATCGCAGAAGACACAAGGAGCGCGGAAATATAGACGAAGGCAGTAGAAAGCTTCATTTTGGAGAACTTAATGGGAGATCAGCTCAATCAGCCCGGCATCAAGACTCCAATATATAAGTCGAAGCGAACTTACAGATATATATTCCAAATTCTTTAAAATAAAGAAGTTTCTTGTTGTAGACAGTTCGCCAGGAGAACGACGAAATAGACAGTGTCAAGCCGGGGGCCCACGGCGTTTATATGCTTCGTCGGATCTCGTATTGGTCGTGCCTGACAACCTCGCATTCCCTTACATTCCTGCATCGAATCAGAGACACAATGCGGACAGATTGTGCCGGTCACACCGATATACGAGCCTGTCTGACTTGATATAGGGTCCTGAAATTACCCAACCTATTACAAGCTATATCTGTCCAGCCATCCGGGGTAGAAGGATGCACAGCGCCGACGCCCTGCATGCTCCGTGCCGAGTTTGTCATCTGTAACAAGCTCTCTGAAATGCGCTCATGGCTGATTGGCACCGACGTCGGCGGCCAGGATGGAAGCATGTATCAAATACGGGGGGTGCAGATGATGGCTGTCATCGCGAGTACCCGAGGGTTGAACGACCTCTGACATGGCAATTCGGTTCGTCAGAGTCAGTCCAGGATCAGTGATCGATCTATTAAGCATAGCAAGACTTAGTAGGTCTCTTTCAAACTCTGCAAAAATCCCACTGGTACGGAAGAATTGCCACGTCGATTGGAAGTACACGAACCGAGGTCGGCATGTCTGAAGATCCCAACTCGGCAGGTACTTGACTTTCTGCAGGATCGTCCACCTATCATGCGAAGATGCGGAGACAGATAGTGTCTCAGATTGTTACTGAGGGTGCCGTGGAACATATGTGTGAGCATCATTTCCTGATTATTAAGTATCTACGATGCAGCCGACATGAATGTAATACACCCATTATCTTGGCGGTACATTTATCTCGAAGGGTCTCTCTTTTGATTTTGAGTATATTTAGCAGTTTAGCTGACAAAGATAGTAATCAGACATGTTCCATATGAAGGAAGTGCTCAGTTTTATACCGTCAGCGGCGCTCGTGTTCGTGAAGAGGGGTGAAGAATTGTTCCATGAGTAGTGCGAAGGGAGCTACAACATCCCGAGAATTCGACAAGCATGTGGTCTAGGCTCCTCTTAGTCTGTCTGGCTATCAGGATAAAAGGTATTCTCGCGGCTAATCTATGGTTCCCATTGTCGATCTTCGAGGCGATTCTAATAAGCCGAGACTCGATACTGCAAGCTTTCCACTACTACAAAATCCGATGGTTGGATAGAAGTCTGCCAGTACATATATATACATATGAGTCTGGGGTAGAGCAGGTGTCTGGGGTCGATCCATTTCTCAGGGTTAAAAAAACCGAAGTTCAACCTCGTGATATGAGTTGCTTGAGGAATTCCACGCCGAGCTTATTCTTCAACGGTGCGTTGTGAATCATGATCCTAGTGGAAATGGTCAACTGGCAACAAGAAAAATCGTCAGAAACAGCTCAATTCTTGATCATCGCCTTTTGCCGCGCGTATTCCAGATGCGAGCGAATGGTCGGGGTGATGACAAGATGTCGCCTAGGAACAAAGTGTTGATCTACATACCTGATGATGCTAAACGTGCAGTCGCATGGGCTAGAGATCCAGATAAGTGAGGTATTTTCCATGATGATGGACAATGATTGGTCTTCTTAAATACCAGAATGCTTGAGGGGTTGGTCATTCACATTCCTGGGCAGGAAGATGGCTGTGATCTGCGGCGTGACTGATAGCAGCATCCCCGCCAAGGAAAGACTTCATTATCACCGAAAGAAGGGATAGGGCTTGGGCATGTCTTTTATATGCTAGTTACAAGAAAGTGGAGACGGTGAGGTCAGTCCTTATCATGGCTGGGATGATGGGCTGAGCTCTCTTTTCGCTACTTCGTCTGCCCCCATATCAAGACCTACAAGTCTCGAACTCCGCCATCGAGAACATATGTTCCCTGGACAGAGGATGCTACGACTGCAGGATGGCTCAGGATACTGACTCCAGGGATGTTGCGCGTCCGGCCTGCTTTTCCAGCACCATCACTGAATGTCTCTTCGTGTTGACGGCGACATTTGCCTTTGCACAGTCAACCATCTTCTCTGGAATGGCAACCGTGATGACAGACTCAATTGGGCGAGACCTCAACATGGGGAACGAGTTGACATGGGTTACTGCCGCACCACTGTATGTATAATCATGCCTCGAAGCTGACTTGATACCGACTGACTCCCTTCTCATTATACAATGAAGCCTGACAAGCGGTGCCTTCGTTCTCCCGTTCGGAAACCTCGCGGATATGGTCGGTCGAAAACCCATGTTCATTGCGGCCATGACCTGCTCGACATTTGCCGTAGCGGTCGCTGGATTCGCTCCAAATGGATTGACATTGATTATTCTCAACGCATTCTTCGGACTCTTCTCCGCTGCCGCAGTCACACCAGCTCTAGGACAACTAGGCTCCGTGTACCATACACCATCAAAGCGACGAAACCGAGCATTCGCGTGTTTCAGCGCAGGAAACCCAATGGGATATGTCGGCGGCTCGTTCATTTCCGGCGTGGTCATGCAGCTCTCAGGATGGCGCGCGTGCTTTTGGGCCTTTGCCGTGCTCAATGCGATATCACTATCTTAGTCCTGTGGACTGTACCATCACACTCGGCACCTGGTGGGAGGATATGGGATGTCCTGTCTCGGTTTGATGTCGTCGGTGCACTCTCAGTGACCGGTGGAGTGTCCATGCTTTCGAGTGCTCTGACGTACGTACTACTCGAAACTTCAACTGGTGTTCATTGACTTATTGGATAGGCTAGGAGGCACTGCACCACAGGGATGGGCAACGCCATATGTTATCGTGCTCCTCATTCTGGGGTTTGCAACAATCGCTTTCTTCATCTGGTGGCAGTCCATCTATAAGTACCCCCTAATGCCTCTTCATGTCTGGAGGGATCCAGACTTTGCCATTGTAAGTGATTCCCAAACGAACTCGGGGGAAAATGGAGTGAAAGTTCATCTAACAAGACAAGCATATAACGAGTATATCAGCCGGTAATGCAGGGTTCACGGCTGCAACGTTCTGGCTCTGCCTCTATCTCCAGCGTGTCAAGCACCAAACACCCTAGCACTCGCCCTTTACCTCCTACCACAGAATATCAACGGAATCCTAATGAATGTGGTGATCAGCTTTATTATGCATCGAGTTAGTCATATGCTTTTGACTGGGATCGGAGCTATTGCATATATCGTCAGCTTCCTGCTGCTTGCCCTTATCCAGCCGATCGGCCAATACTACTGGGCATTCATATTCCCGTCTCTGATGCTGGTGGTTGTTGGTTCGGAGCTCCAGTTCAACGTTGCTAATGTATGTTTCTTTGCGTTGCATTGATGTCAGGAATGGTCGCTAACCGATCTATGAATATAGAGCTACGTGATGTCTTCTTTACCAGAGGCGCAGAAGTCTCTCGCAGGAGGGATCCTCAGTGCAGTCAACAAGGTCTTTTCCAACATCAGCCTCACTATCTCGACGGCTGTACATACCGCTGATCTGCGTCGGAGAGGCGCCGGAATCGGACAGCTACATCTCGAGAAGGGATATTCGGGGGCTTTCTGGTGTCTGTATCTCTGGCGGTGGTTGATTTGGTGTTGGTATTCTTCTGAAGGCCGATGAGGAGGGTTATGACAAGACATCACTAGCGAAGTCCCAAGATAGTGCGACATCTGACGAGGAGGTGGTGTCAGATGGAACCGAGCGATCGAAAGTGTGAATTGTACTCACACTGGATGGTGTATATTTACTAGGCCGGGTACTGTAGATTTTCATGGACAGAAATACTGACGATATATGCTAGATGGATATTCAGATACTAGTAATACAAGAATGGACAATCGCTGACATGAGACGTTAACCGCCAAGCCTTCCCTTGCGAGGACGTTTCGACCCGCAGATGGTATGCATTGGTTTCATTCCATCGTAACCTGAGGCCTCCATGACCGTGTCTATTCTCCCAGTAACGGCAGATAGTCGAGGATCCTCTGGAAGGAGTCGCTTTCATCATTCGCCTCGTCTCGCCCCGGCGAAGAGTCAGACCCGGTATCTGAGGACGGCCATGACAGCAATAACGACGAAGACCAGGCCTGTAGCTCTTCTGGCCCAATGTATGTCGCCTCCAATGACTGCATCCACGTCGGTGCTGCCGGGCCTATCTTCTCAGCTTGATCCGAAAACGCTAGATCAACAGGACATAGCATCGAGACTTTCTCGACAGGACTATCAAGCGTGGACATGACTTCGTCAATGTAGCGAAGGAGTCGCACATACTGTGTGAGGCGAAGCTCGAAAAGATCAGGGCAATAGTCTGTACGCAGAGCCATCGCTGTCTTGCTGGTATCGGCGTACGGATTCGTAGACTTTTGGCAGAGCTGCAGTGCCCGCCAGGTGATGTCCAGAATGCGTTTGGTGTAGTATCTGGAGCTGAAGATGCGGTTGATCTCGACAAATAAGACGAGCATCACTTCGTGTTTCTGCTTGTCCTCCGGGGACTGCGACAACTCGGTTTTGATACTGAGAAGGATCTGGGGAAGCATGGTGTATGCCACGCTGTGAGGGTTAGCAGTGGTCGGGAATTTGAAATATCCAGGGGAGGTCCAGCATACGCGCTTATTGGGAGCTTATCTGCAACACCGTTGATAATTAGCTCCTTGACCTTCCTCTGCTAGATCCGATGGCGGCCATCAGCTCTGCCTGACAGGATTCGACGCGCTTGAGATCTTCGTATCGTAGTGAGCCTGCGGCGCTGATCAAGGCACATGTGTGATTTGACAGTGCCATGCGAGCAGACCTGAGTATATGTCAGCTCCTTGTCACTTCCCAATAGGACGACAATGGTCATACTGGTAGTATATGGAAAGAGATTTGCGCAGAGGGCGAGCGAGGAATGGATGTAGAAATCCTTTCCTTCCATATGCGCCATCCAATTCAGCTCCCACTGCAAAAGGGCCGACTTTGCCTTTTCGAGTTTACTCAGTTTCACCCTGCATTCTTCCGGGCTGGGATATAACGGTTGCTCCGGTGGGTATACGATCTGAACGAGATCGGTCACATCGATTACAAACTGGCAGAGGCTAGCGAGCACCTGGCATAGGGCTGTCTTTGTATCTAGGCCGTAGACCTCAGAGTGAAATGCCTCATCTTCCAAGTCATCGAAAGTGAGCCCTTGTTGATGGTGGTCGAATTCATCAGGCGTGATTTCAATCGGCCGTCGCATACCCAGCGAGAGGAGGCGATCTCGAATGAGACAGCACCACCACACGCGCTTCAAATCAACGAGTTTCTCCCTGTCGGCGATGGAGCGATGTAGTAGAGATGGGCATTCTCCTTCCTGCATGCATCAATTGCAATTTTCAGCCACATTGAGTTTGAGGATGTATCGGAGTCGGTGGAATAGTAGGATAGTAACAGGGCCGTGCGGGCGATAGTCAGCGGATCAACTTCAGCGCCACTTTCATAGAGTAGCTGAGCAATGTTAGCACTATCTTGGATGCTCCTCTTGGGGAAGTGAACTGTGCATACCTTGGCCCTTTGGTAGAGATCATCTCGCGCGAGAAGTAGCGTGTCATGTCCACATTGCTTGGCCACTTCGACGGGGACAAACTACAGCGAGTTAAATGCCATATCCAGCCCATATATGTCCATTGACACTTACTGGGGATGCGGCAAACAACATCGCCCGAAAGAGAACAATTGATATCCCATTTCCTCCGGCATGCGATCGGCGATAATCCCTCCAGAAGGCAGCTTCGTCGAGTACTGGGAGACACGGATGTACGTAGAGGAAGTAGTGTTTCACCAAAGCGTCCAACGCGCTTTTACTGGGAATGCGTAGGCTGCCATGGGTTTCGAGCAGGACGATCTTCTCGGGGGTCAATCGTTTCAGTCCGGATGTGTCGAGAGAAGGGTGGTCGAATAGTAAGGAGCCTTTGGTTATGGTGCCTGCCAGACGTTCCAGTCAGCCACATCATCACCATCGAATCTTTTCCTGACCATGAATCATATCTTAGACAGTCCTGGGACATCCACTCACCCGTACTGGTCTTTGGCTTTGACTGCGGGATATTTCCGCGCACAGCATGCTGCACCGGAGCTTTGAACAATTGCTTCACCTCGGATGGCTGCCGAGTAGTCGGCTGCAGAGTGCAAGGATACTGATCTAGACGACAATTCGTACACGGAAACCCGTTAATGACTCCATCGCAACGAACCTTGCGACGATGACAGCGCTCGCACGCCCGAGACGAGCGTTTCGGGCGTTTGCGCTGATTGCCATCCAAGGGCCCCAATCTCTCCTCTGCCGACCTTTTCGGTGGAAATCTCGACCTGTCCATGTCTGAATGAGCGTGAATATTCTCGAATTGTGCTGATCATAAAAATGATAGCGAAGAGACACGGGGAAAGATGATGCAGCTACGATGGCACGGCACGGGGAGCAACGGCGCGGGGTCTGGGGTCCCCACAAAATCCACCGGCTCCATATCGCCTATATGCATCGTCATAAAACATAGCAGGCAGCGCATTGTGGTCCGTCTCGGACCGGCCCCGATCCCATTGGACGTGCTGGGCCCCTGACTCGACTCGAGTCAGTGCGCTGACTCGCCCCGAATCCTTCCCGGATCGGACGGATGTCGTTTGCCTGTGGAATCCCGAGCTCATCCGCCTCGCTGTGTCGGACTCGGTTCAGTGGGGATCTTCAAGCTATGGAGGATGGACTGGCTATCGCCGTATAGAACCATCGATCCATGCCCGGTGGGCCGTGGGGAGGTGTTGCTTGTTTATAGAGAAATGGGCCAGGCCATCGAGTTAGGGTTAGGTTCTTGGTGCCCTAACAGCAGGCCAAGGGGACGAGTAGACCACAGTCACTAGGGGATAGTTTGTGTATTTATTACTTGGAAAGCAGAATAATCTGATTTATTGATAGCCGAGTACTTTACAATATTGTACCCACATAAGTTGGCTAACTGTGCCTTTAGACCGCTATATTTAAAGGTGAGATCGGACCGAACGTTCCGGATGACATCGCGATATACGATATGCTCTCTTTCTCGCCCATTACAATTTGGGAGTATCATAGATCTTGCAGTTTCAATGCATCCAAAGTCGTTAGACCAGGCATCCGATCTCAGATCACACCGCAGAACCAGAAACCAACTGAAGCAAGTCCCCGAACACATCTCTGATAGCATCCCGCTCATCAGCCCAGATACAATCATCGCCATGTAACTTCAGATCTACCCCTGTAGCTGCCTGCATCAGAACACCCTTATCAGGAAAAGTCATAGAAACCATCCTCTCCGTCGGGTTCATGCGCACACCTTCCAGAACCTGACGAAGCTGCGCTGCGGCCTTCCCTCCTCCATGGCCGCCGTAACTCACAATGGTCGCCGGTTTCCCCTTCCATTCATTGTACAGATAGTCGATCGCATTTTTCACACTGGCAGGATAACCCCAATTGTACTGTGGTGTGACAAAGACGAAGCCATTGTAGGAGGATATCTCACGCGACCATGCCTTGGTGTGGGGATGTGTGTATTCTTCTGGCGATGTGATCTGTGACGGAATCCCCGGTTCATCATACAATGGGAGGTTCCAGGTTGCCAGGTCAATCAGGCTTATGTCGGCAGCTGTAGGTGCAGTTTTGATAGTGTCCAGGACGAATTGTCCGATCTGCAGCCCGGCTCGGGGACTCCGTTGACTGCAGACTATGAGGCCTATCCGAGGGGCTTCCATTTGAGTGGATTTGATGTGTGCTATTAGTTAGTGTCCCAACAACTGTATTATGGACGAAAGACTAGCTTTTAAGGATCTTCGGGTGTGTTTGGGGTCCACGTTTGACTTGACTCATCCGAGCCCCGATGTTATCTCCGAGTGGAACCAAGAGATGTGGATTCTGACTCGTTGCGTTTCTCGGGTTTCTCTGAATGATATATGGGTTTATGATGAATATGGCAGCCTGGAGCAGGCTTGAGGTGCTATATATAGACAAAGGATGCATATGGAGCATACTGGGCTATCTACATCTGCCAAAGCGAGATTCCATCTATAATGTTCCCTATGACTCTTCTGCTCTGGTCATGTTGTAGTCAGACCACCCCATCTTCTAGTTGATAACAAAAGAATGCTGTAGAAATGTCTATGAACTCGCGTTCCACACAATGGCCATAGAGTAAGGCAATCATTGACCCCGAGACCCCTCCCCCAGAGCAAGAAGATTACTCCACGGCAGCATCATCCCCAGCGAATGAGGCTCTGTGTACACAAACCCATTGCGCGCATACAGCTTCCGACCCGGCTCGTCCGCGAGTAAGCTCACATAAGGCTCGAACTTCCCCTTCACATCTCCTTCGTACCCCTCATCTGGACCCACGGGCGCAACGGAGCGAATCTTCTCGAGAAGGGTCTTGAGAACGGCATCCCCGAGACCTTTTCTCTGGTGGTCGGGGACACGGCCATGTCGGCAATATGGAAGTACCAGCCTCCATCCCCGATGATTCTTCCCATAGCGACGACGGCCCCGCCCTCACCGTCGGTTTGACTCTCATCGGTGGGCTCGCTGGCCTTGTTTTCGGTGGAGTGTGTTATGTAACAGCCGTACCAGCTTCCTTGCAGCGCGCCGGCTGCCTGGGCTGAACTCCGAGGGCTTAACCCCGAGATGCGGCGAGATGCACGTACGCAGACACAGGCGGGTAGCCTATGTGGAGGACATAGCCTGAGGGAAGACGAGAGTTGGTTGACATGGTTTTTTCTTGGGTGGGTGTTGAGTGTGATGTATGTGGGAGGGAATGGGTGGTGGTTGGATACGACGTGGGATGTTGTGAGAAAATAGCGCGGTTGCAAAGGCTTACTTACTGCACCGAAGATAACCGAAAGCCTGCCGTGTTTATAAATCAAGACCTCGTTTAGTGACCACCAAGTTTAGCAGGGTTGTGTGTTGCTGTGTTGTCCCTATGGTATCTGAGGGATCAGGAATAGTCCTGCGCAGAGATGAATTACAAGGTGATGATTGTCTGAATGGATTGTTAAATAGCTCCTACGTGTTAATTTGCGGCATTTATAATTAATTTCCAGACTGTTTTGGCTAGTCCCTCAACCTATGGTTGAAGCATATCACTTCGTGTATTCGGTATGCCTCCTACATTACCCTTCAGGCCAGATTCGATTCCGTCTCCTTCTCCAGTCTCTTTCCAAGATCACAATCAACGCGTGAGAACATTTCTACCCATTTTGTCAGCCAGATGGACTTCACGATGGAACGAAGGACCTACCATAGACTCGCTTTCTCAACTCTGGATGCTTAATCTCGCGCACACGGTCGGCCACGTTGCCCACAAACCGATCCTGGTGCCCTTCCTCTCGACCCAGCACCTTCCAGAGACCAGCAGGCTGTTCGTAATCTATATCTTCAACACCGCTGGCGTAGCTACAGACGCTCCCGGTCCATTTCTCATGTTCGGTGATAGTGCTGGACACGGGCCGGCGCCGTTTCGCGATTTGGCAAACGTCGTGGGTGCGAGGCTGGACCCGACATAATTGGGCTCGTCGCCGTAATTCGTAGAGACGTTCATCCTGCCGTTTCGCTCGAACGGACAGTGGACTGGTGCGCGGGCTGAGTTGACTGGAATTTGCTGGTAGTTGACTCCTAGACGGTAGCGCTGAGCGTCGGGATAGGAGAACATTCTCGCTTGCAGCACTGCCATTTTGTCATCAGATATACACTTGGAGGGAGGGTGCTGGATGCACATACTCGGATCAGCTGAAGGGGCAATTCCAGGGACCATGGTGGAAGGCGAGAAGCTTGCTTGCTCGATATCCACAAAGTAGTTTTTGGGCTTTACCATTATTAGTTGTTGACAGAGGATGCTAGTGGATGGACACTTACATTGCGATTCAGAGTCAATTTAGCAATCTGTCTGAGAGGGAAGTCCTTGTGAGGCCACACTTTGGTCATGTCGAAGATGTTCCATTTGTAGTTCTCGGCCTGCTCGGGCTCCATCACCTGCACGAACACTTTGTAGACTGGATAGTCTCCGCGGTCAATCGCCTCGTACATGTCTTGCACGAGGTGGTCGGGGTTCTCGCCGGCCAGTTTGGTGGCTTCCTGTCTGGTGAGGTTCTTGACGCCAATGGTGGTCTTGATGTGGAATTTGACGTATTTGAATGAGCCATCCTAGAAGAGTCAGATGATTGTACAGAATCATGTACAAGTAGAATACGCACCTCCTTGGTCAGCTTGTAGGTATGTCCACTATACGCGTTCATATGGCGTAGTGAGGCCGGGGTTCCTCGGTCACTGAAGAGGTGCATCAGTTGATGGATGCTCTCCTGGGCGCCAGTGTGGAAACTACTATCATCAGTACTATTGCGTATGGTGTCAATATACTCACAGGACTCACTCAAAGAACTACAACGCTGTTAGCAAAATCCAGTACCTTGGCGCATGTCACTTACCATGGTCGCATCGGGAAGATTAGTGGCTGGGTGTCTCTTGTGCGAATGATTCAAAGATGGGAACTTCTGAGGGTCTCTGATGAAGAAGACGGGCTATTCAAACATCAGCCAGTTGTCGTTTTCACAGCACCGAGAGACCAACTGTATTGTTGAACACAAAGTCCTGGTTTCCCTCGTCGGTGTACAGCTTCATCGCCCATCCATGGACATCACGAAGGTATCCGCAGACCCAGTCTCTCCTCCGACCGTCGAAATTCGGAGGACACATTCTGTCTTCTTTCCGACTTTGTTGAGGAAACTGGCGGAGGTGATATCGGTGCAGTCATCCGTGACTTCAAAGACACCGAACGCGCTGCGCATTGTCAGTTAATTTCCTCGTGCCGAGTAGCTTCTACATACCCTGCGGCCTTTGCGTGAACGACGCTAATCCCTATAGTGTCAGCATGCGAAAAGAACTGGGCAACATGATGGGCTCGTCATTACCGCTCTGGAATTCTCTCGCGTGCAAAATGCGCCAGGCTCTCCAGCAACTGAGTATCTTGAAGCAGGTTGAGGCCTCCCCCTTGTCCATTGCGGACTTGGACACTGGATTTATCGTTGGGAACGGGGCATCCTGAGTGAGAAGTAAGTATCAATACAGCATAAGAACTAGAGACATTCATACCCTCAGCCAAGGTGTAGTAGGGTGGTGCCATTGCAATTAACGATTACACTATTAATCTGAGAAGAGAATTATGATTGCAGATTGTTTGATTCCTTTTCATCAGAGCCCAGGGGATAGCTCTGGGTATTTGTTCTGGCCCTGCCGACTCTATGACGATAAGGGTTGCATCTAAGGTTTGTCCGACGGGCCGGGATCCAAACCGCAATTTTTATCCAGGTCAACTCGCAAATCAGGTTGTATTGATTTGATTCGTCGGTAGATGGTGATGTCCTCTCACTTCATCGAGCGAAAAGCTTATGTTACATGGGCAGGGCGCAACGTCATCACGTAAGTATGCACTGGACTTGCCTGAAGGCGGGTAAGGCGGTCCCGCTACGCAACCAAAGAAACAATATGATGTGGACGGTCGATAATGATATCGCAATGAAAAATGTACTCGGCTGTCATATGGAAATGGCGATGTAAAGGGGATTTGTCGTGGATATTGAAGCTGAATTGGCTATCCAAGTGGAGCAAATAGGGCAATAGTCACATACTACTCTGACCAGCCTGCTCCGTCAGTGAACGAGGATATAACACTGGGCTCACTTGTGTACGATTTCAATGGGTGTTACAGGCTGCCCAGGCTAGAATTTAGTTCCGACATGCTCCTGTTTGGGAGTCCTGGTAATACGATTGGTATAGACATGGTGCTACCCGAAGAATCGACTGGTAATTGATATCGGGAGGTTAAGTTGGCTAACAGGGTATAATACCCCATACCGCGTTGAATGGGGTGTCTTATTAAGCCACCGATGAGGATCTGCTCGTGGATACAAATGATACGCCTCAGACAAGGTGAGGGTCAGCAACTAAGATATCCAGTCCGAATGAATCTTTCTAAGGCACTCCGAACCACAAATGCCAGCCGAATCGTTGGACTAATGCAAGGAACCTGCAGAGAAAGCCGTTGATGCTCCGACAGCCTTGTTCCATCGGTGATAGGACAAAGTTAGATATGCCAACCACTTCTGCTGAGATCCACTGGTGTGTTGTGAAATCTTGGACCTAGCAAATATGATCAGAACTTGGTATTTAGCCTTAATAAGTAGTCAGATACCTTTTCACAAATAGTAGATAGCCTGTATTCCGTTTGGTTCGTCATTAAAATCAGCCATCGCATGATGTCGCCCACTCTTGGCTAAGGCCTGAGATAAACGCACAGCTGAGGATAAATACACCACAGCCGGTAATCTCATCGCAGCTACTGCTTGTCAGGCCCTCATTTTTCTGAATCTTGCCGAAGGTTCCTCCGGCCCCGTCCCGAGAGCTGTAGACTAAAAGTATCCGTACCGCGAAGGATTCAGCCACATAAGCTTATCAACGATGAGTGGCACCGGTTAGGACTACATATTATCTAAGATATGTACCAGTATTAATCCACAAATTGGCAGATATGGTACGACCTCACTGGTGAGAAGGACCTGGGCCATAACCGAGGCCAGCAAAGATCAGCGCACATCATCATCTCCCGGCGGGCGACGCATGCAGCTTGAGACAACCCGGCGGGGGAATCTTGGCGCTGATGATTCTCTCCTCCGTTCAGCCTGGTCAGGGGCTGGTCGAACATGGGCTGCAATCCTCACGAATGGCCTCTTGCCAGATGTTGTGCAAGGCAGAGCTGTCCTGCTGTGGTCCTCGGCTCCAACCTTCAGCAAGCAACGACCTACCCAGGATGAAGACTTTTCCGGGGTGAGTTTTACGTACCTCGCCAAGGGCCATTTCGAACGCTATGCACGCCGCTGACGCGAATGACCGAGGTAATTAAGCCACCTGTTGGATGGCTGACACGCCCAGACACGCCAGAGTGCCTTAGCACGCACCATCAGGACGCAAGAGCTCCCAGAACACTTCTACTTAGCCTAAAATCCCTCTCTTGGCTCGGACCGCCATGACTCTGACTTTTCTGGGGAATGTCTGGGCAGGAATATCAGATCTGGAGATCGTTCGATCGTTCGACTTGGATAGGGGCGAGGTTCAGGTCTTGTCTGATATGTAGAGTCCCACGCATATCCAGCTAGCTGTGCCTCGCACTGATCATGAAGCTCACTCGAAAGAGCTACCTGCTGAAGAGCGCTCTTGACAGACCCTTGTAAGCCAAGGACGCTACCTCCAATAAGAGTTACAGGGCTGGTACATCAGGCTAAATCATGATGCCAAACCCGATCACCCAACCCGGATTTTGCGGAGTAATATGCTGCATCGCGCCCCTATTTAGCACGCCGAGTCCCACGTTTTGCCCAGGGATCAGCGTACTCCGAGTAGTTGTCGACTTTCACTGAAATTTGGCAGCGAAGATGGCTCCAGCTACTTCAGGACAGAACCTGTCGGACAAGCGCGCCCAATACGCTGGACCGGCAGGCATCAAGGGCATCATTCGGAATGGCAAGACGACGGCGATCGCAACTTTCGCGGCCCTGGGCGGATTCGTCTATGGATGTGAGTCTGTTCGTTGCAGCGACAGTGGTGACCAGAACTAACGCTCCGGCTCAGACAACCAAGGAATGTCGGTCAGATCCTGACCATGAGATCGTTCACGGCCAGGGTAAGAATCCTTGCATCTGGTTCTGGTTTCGCATTGCCGCTGACTTGAATTAATAGATGGAACCGTGGTATACTGGAAACCCCGGTACTCCACAGGCTCTACTCACTGCAATTCTCGAACTCGGTGCCTGGCTTGGAACCCTTATCAATGGATACTTGGCCGACGCGGTCGGACGACGAATTACCGTCGTGATCGCTTGCGTTGTTTTCACGGTGGGTGTCATTGTCCAGGCCTGCACCTTGAACAAGGACTACGTTTTGGCCGGTCGGTTCGTGACCGGTATTGGTGTCGGGGCTTTCAGCATGCTCGTCCCCTTGTACGTATCTGCGCATCCTTTGGCCCTCCGTTCATACTGACTCTGATAGATATAACGCCGAACTGGCGCCGCCGAGGTCAGAGGAGCACTGGTCGCTCTGCAGCAGCTGGCCATTACCTTTGGAATCATGGTGTCCTATTGTCAGTATACCTCCAGCTATGCCATGTGCATATCAAGCGAATCGCATACTGACCACGTCAGGGATCGGATATGGCACCAACTTCATCGGAGGCACTGGAGAGAGCCAGTCAGACGCGGCCTGGCTGGTTCCTATTTGCATTCAGTTACTCCCATCAACGATTCTGGCCGTCGGCATGGTGGTCTTCATGCCGCAAAGTCCGCGTCATCTGATGAATCGAAACCGCGAGGAAGAATGTCTGCAGACTTTGGCCCGACTGCGCAGCACCACGACCGAGGATATACGTGTGCGCATTGAGTTCCTCGAAATCAAGGCCCAGCGCGACTTTGAGCGCGAGCGTCTCGCCCAGAAGTTCCCTCAGTACCAGGATGGCACCTTCAAGAGTAACTTCATGATGGGTTGCAACGATTACATGTCCCTTATAACGAACAAGGGTCTGTTCAAGCGCACTGTTGTCGCGGTCCTTACCATGGTGTTCCAGCAGTGGAATGGCGTATGTCCTTCGAACTTCTATCTCTCTGTCTCAATAAGTATGCTAACGGAATTCTCAGGTCAATGCGATTCTGTACTACGCACCGTTCATCTTCGATGGTCTTGGTCTCGGTGGTACCACCACTTCCTTGCTGGCAACCGGTGTCGTCGGTGTTGTCATGTTCCTGGCCACCATTCCAGCCGTGCTGTGGGTGGATAACTTTGGTCGAAAGACGATTCTCATTGCAGGTGGTATTGGCATGGCGGCATCCCATTTCATCGTTGCTGGTATTACCGGGTCATTCAGCAATGACTGGGATAACCACACCAGCGCTGGTTGGGCTGCCGTCGTCTTCGTCTGGATCTATGCCATCTGCTTCGGATTCTCCTGGGGCCCGGTCGCTTGGATCATCATCAGTGAGGTCTATCCTCTGGGAATGCGTGCTAAGGGTGTCAGTATTGGTGGTTCGTCCAACTGGCTGAACAACGTGAGTTATCCTGGTGTACTATAATCAAAGCTAATCTGTCTCATGCTAACGGTTTTCTAGTTTGCTGTGGCCATGTCAACGTCGCCGTTCATCTCAGTCAGTCAATTCGGTGCATTCGTATGTCTCCCCTAGCTGTCCTGCAGGACGTGTCATCTTATGGCGGTCCTTGTGTCTATTGCGCTCGTACTAATCGCTTAATAGATCTTCTTCGGCGTGATCACAACGATTGGCACCATCTGGGTCTACTTCTTTGTCCCGAGACAAAAGGTCGCACGCTGGAAGAGATGGACGAGGTCTTTGGAGATACCGGACTTGCCCGAGCGGATGAGGAGCTCAAAGAGAGGATCGAACGGGACATCGGTCTCTTGGCTCTTTTGGATGGCGAAGATACGTCTGCTGGTGCGAACAAGCCGGATACGAACAATGACTCGGGCGACAACCATACTGAACCTGAGCCTGTTGAGAAGACAAACTCGTAGGCCGTTCTTCCATCTCAATGGGGAAGCGCCTATCTTGTTGGTCACTGCAGGGACAATGGGGCCGAGTAACACAGCTTAGTATGATTAGTATTTAATTTGTAAGGATAGTGAGAGAATGGTATTATTATTGGCACATGCCGAAAGAGTCGATTCGTTTGTCTCTCCTCTCTGTACTCCCTGAGAGTCAATATCCAAGGTAAACATTTGAGTAGCGTTATTACACTAATACTCTATAGATTGTGGCAGTGGGGTTTGTAGATGTTACGACTCCTGTTAGACAGATCGTATAGTTGTGCATGTTTCAGTTCCTTTCCACTATTGGAACTCACCCAAGGGGAGAATATTGATACATGACGTCTTCGTGTAGACTGAGCTTACCTCGGGCAATGTCGAGTCATGAACCAGCGTTGTAACCTATACTGCATGACTCACAAGAACCGTGGCCAATGAAGATTTGAGATCATTCAGATCTATTGATCTTCCGTACCAGTGGCCGGAAATGTAGTCCGAGGGGAAATCGGATTGACAACATCGATCACTTGGTAGATGAGACAGGGCCGCCCTGTCTCCCTTCTTTCTCCTTTCATCTCGTAAATTCACCGAACACAGCATTCACATATTAAAACAAAAGAAATTCTCAATATTATGGGAGACACCACAAAAAAAACACGGCGTATTGGAGCCGGATTTTGCGGGACTGTATGGGCAGCAGTAGACCATGGTTCAGCCTTCAAGCGGGAGGATGGAGGCCCGGACAGATCTATCATAAACGACTACAACATGCATCGACGCATTCGGAGCTGCATGGACGAGTATTCCCGCAGACATTCGGCGGAATCAACCTTGCACATTCAGATCCCAGTGTGCTATGACCTACTGAGTCCATCCAGTACGTGGTGGAACGACAATCTCAGTCTCTTCCCGGATGGCTATCAACCATGCAACATGATCCACGCACAGCGAATTCCGCCTGTCTCAGAGAAGAGCCGCCAACTTCTCATCAAAGCAGATTGCCCACCGCAGCTGGCTTCCGAGATCATGTCCAGCGACACGAACCGCGATTGTCTTATCCAGCCGTACTTGGTCGACGCCGTTCACAGGCCGCCACAGGTCGCTCCAGATTCAAAGCCTTCTCACTATGTAACTTTCCCTTACACCTAGATCAGATGGAAGAAATTAGGATTCCCACCGATAGCATCATCGGATATTCTAGGACCATCGCGGACGCTCTAGCGGTCATGCACTGGGTCGCTGAAGTAGACGGGAACGACGTGGAGTTTGTTCTCGCGGCACCAAATGATATACGCGAGGAGGACAAGCCACGTTATTGGTCCGGTGTGCTTAATGAGCATCAGATGTGGCTTCTCGACTTTGATATAGTCCGAAGCATCGACATGAACAGTCAAGGGGTTCAACGGGCTGTTCAAGCGTTTTGGAAGAACGACCCCTTTTTCCACGGCCTGATGGGCATTCACCATTGTGGGGATCCTTTCGAGAACACTACTTAGACACTAGCAAGCGATGCATTCTGGGAAAGCAGGGAGAGAACAGGCATCCGCTGGAGTTGCCTCACATGTTTATACACTCAATTGAAATATGGAAGCCCATCGCGTTGATTGAACTTGTCGAATGTTCTATCAATATGTTTTAAGCGAGTTAAATTGGGTCCTGGGTTACTCGGACTTTGACAAACGAGAATCATTGATAACTAGAGGACAGTATGTGCCTTGCTAGGAAATTCGATACAGGAATCAAGCCGCATTGTCAACATTTCAAAGATCCCAGAACAGTCCCCAGACATGTCTTGACACGTGGTCATCAGTAGACAGTGATCGAGGACGATCCACTCGACTGGTAACCCTCAGTGGCAACAATCTGGTAGTTGTGGGTGCCCAGGCTCATTCCGTACTGAGCCCAAGCATTGAAGTGGTTGGCCATGTTGACGGAGCCACCGGTACGCTTGGAGGTCCGCACAGACCAGAACTGGGTGAAAGTCGCAGTGCCAATGATCGAGGGCGCGTTGTAGCGAGTGGAGGTATAGATGTTGTAGGTTCCTCCGTCCGAGTTGACGGTACCTCTGTATTGGCCTCCGCTGCCGGGGTTGTAGTTGCCGTACGACTCCACGACGTAGTACTCGATCAAGGGGTTGGTGGTCCATCCATACACGGCCAGGTAGCCGTTACCACTGGGGTTGAAGCTGCCGCCGTAGTTGATAGTTCTGCGGAGTATTAGTAAAACATCTTTCTCCCTGATGGGTGAGATGGATCGACTTTACCTGGCAGACCCGGGGTTCCATCCTTTGCCACCGACAAAGTTGCCGACGTTAGACCACTGCACGGAGTACGAGCCAGCGTTGCCGTTGGTGTAGGTCACGGAGCCACCGCCATCAGTCCAGAAGGAATAGTAGTAGCCATTGTCCAGCCCGTGGAGCTGGGAGTGGAACGCTCGGCCAGTTCGTGGAGAGTGCCGTTGAAGTCGGAACGCTCCTCGAGGGGCTCCAAGGGAGCTGCGAGAGCTCCGACGGTGGCGAGACACGTCAAGGCGAGGCGGAGGAAAGACACCATTGCGATTGCTGGGGTGAGATTGTTGGATGATTGTCGAGTGTGTTGTGCAGTTTGGTGGATGAAGTTGACGGTATTTATACTTCTTCAACCCCGCAAACGAATCCTTGACAGCATCGGTATAGCGGGCCCGGCAATTAGGAATGTCAGACGAACTCAATGGATCATTAGGATGGGACTAGATTAGGCTGATCTGTTGATCATTTCTCTGTTGTGATTCTTCAGGAACATCACGATCGTCCTATTTGCCGGCAAGTCTGGGATGTTCCCTAAAGCCGATATGCAAGGACCCCAGGGTCTGGATGATTGCCATCCTAGTCGAGCATGTTGTGAGAACGGGAAATACTGAACAACCCCTCTAAGGTTGTTATTTTATCCGGCATAGATTCTTGGCCGGTCTAGCGCTGAAGCCCAATTGCGAGACGTGGCGCACATGACAAGTGCCTCCAGTAGAACAGGCCTCTCCTGATGCCACCTCAGGTCATCTGAACACGGAGACCGGCTAATAGATTGGGCTGCCCCTGAAGAATTTCCCCACATCGGCTAATTCTGCAAGTTGTCTTGTATGGCGTCCTTGGATTCGTTGACACAAAGCCATTGAATTTAGCCTCGGAACCCCAGACTGCGGAGAAACCGCCACCACCGCCAGGCACTCCGGCTGATTGCTTCATTGTCACATATTAGAGGGCCTGGACTCGGAGCAGTCTTGGCTGTGTGGTTGCCATAACCTAAATGACACTTCGGATCCCTATAGTGAGGCTTTTATTGGCGCACGATGTCAATAGTGCCATACCGGATGTTTCGTTTGCTTCATGAAGCCAGCCCGGCAAACAACTGCGACGGACTTTGCCGATAGCCGTATGTTTAGCCTTGATAGTGGCACATTGGAGCTCGATCCGACATTCCGAGTAGGCGCTGAGTGCCACCTCGTACCCATCACGACGATGCCTTCTCGAATGTCCCCATGGAGAGAACAGAGCTGGATGTGTAAGACGGTGGCGCATCATCGTCCGCCTCATTAGCCGCAGCACTTGATCCGACAAGCTCTGGCCTGGGAGGCTGGGACAGAAACATGTCGGTTTTCTCTCCCTTCAAAGAGACACCTGACACGATGACGATTGGAAGATCTGCGAGGCTAAATTCCAAGGTCTTTCCTGCACATTCGAAGGTGAAAGATGCGCATAGTCTATATGTCCGAGCGATATTGAACGTGCTGAACGACAAATCCATGCTTTTGAGGGCCAGCAGTCCAAAGACTCTTCCGAGATCAACTTCCCCTGAGACCGGTAACCCTACCGAGTTCTTGCAGAGCACCTCAATACGCTCATCGATTTCGCCGGACATCGATCCCATCAGCGACAGAGCGGTTCGCGCAGCGGTACGGCCAACCACAGTGACGGAGACACTCTGTAGGATTATGTCCGGGGCAACGCTCACAGACGAATACTCCATGAGAGGGCTGATTCTCAGCACGCAATCCAGTGGCGTGGACTGCATGACACGTGTCGAATATGAGAGAGATGCCTGAAAGTCGAACCGGGGCAGTTGACTCGGTGACAACCAGGATTGCATCTTTTCTCCGAACTTCAGACTCCGTCCCCGGTTCTCAGGGAGTAAGAGCAGGCTTCTCACAGTGAATAATTGCTCCTTGCGTTCCTGATACGGGGTCAACCGCATATGAGCTTCTAACCGGGCGGTGCGCGGTACGACTTGTAGACGCAGCACCTCATCGAACAGCGGAGACTTTCTGAAAATGTTATTCTGAGGTTTGAAAACTTGCGCCCGGACCTGATAATCAATGGCACAGTCCAGTCGTCGCAAAGAATCGCCCACCTCAGCTGCGAATGTCGGTGGTAGCGGATGATTCGCATCGCTACGAAATGGCAACGCCTCCGGCCATTTCGTGCTACACTGCACCTCCGAAGGAAACGTAAATTCAAAAGGCCATTCGTAGGTGTCGGGAAGCAGGGTGTTTCCAGCGAGATGCAGTTATTCTCTTCTTTTCAAACAAGACACAATTGCTCTTATAGCTGGTTGAAGGAGCAGCGGCACCTTTGACCTTTTGGACTTTGGCCTTTGCGCGCCCGGAGAATGTCACTGAGATCTCATCAATGTTGACCGCAGTAGGATTCAAAGATGACTTTGCCAGTGATGCGCTCATCGCCTGCATAGACAGGTTGGCGATTATCGAGATGAATGGTAAGAGGCATGGGGAGGTCCATATATAGACGATTTCAGGGAGAATAATAAAATCGGAACACGTTCTTGCGATATTTGGTCTTTATCTACTAATGGCCTAAAAAAAGATCAGATTTTGAACCGCCGAACCATGAAGGCTGTCCCAGTAAATGATCGCCGTGGTGTATACGAGTACGCGAGAATTGCCCGATACGGAAGTCCTGGTGGAGTTTCGGCCATTTTTCCACGGTCCACCATGAGCTTTTTCCGCTTTTTCTCCCGTTGGATGAATCTCGGACAATTTTGAGTGTTTGAGTGGGACATTTCTAGATTTCTTCCGCTCCAGTTCCATTCAGTTCAGAAGTCGAGAGGGAGCTCAGCGGCGATAGTCAACCATCGCATGCTGCGAGTCCGGCATCACCACATTAAAGTGACTAGCCTATGCTACAGAAATCTTCACTTATTGCCCTCGTTACTTACCATTCATATATCTGGCTATTTTGTTTAGTATGCAAGAAGGGAGACCTTGTACATAGGGCGGGTCTGTTGGTTGTCCTTCGTCACCATTCTAATGTAGGCCGAAGATACGGGATTCATGAATGACAGATCCTATTGAGCACTCGATGATTACTGAGGCTGATCTACCAGTCATTACCCTTAGTAGGTATGAAATCTTCGGGTCTTTCTCCGAATGTTCCATTGAGTTACCTTTGGGTCATCTTGCTATCTCCAGAAGGCAAACAAAAAATACTCAGATTAAAGAAATTAAAATCAAATATACGCACTCCGCGCAAAACTCATTGATTACAAAACTATACACCAAGAGGTCACTGGTCCAAGCCACTGATGGTCACGTTAACATTCACCTTTGCATTAGCATTGCTGCTCATCGAAACCAGCCCCATGCTAGTCAGGTCGTTCATATCCACGTTGACGTTGACCCCATGAAACCTTCCGTTTGGTTCATGGCCCAGAACTCCACGTCCACGGGGAGCTGGGCCATCATCGAGTTGATCATCTTCGTGGCGGAATCTTTAGTCCAGTCGATGTTGAACATGCTAGAGCGCGGGTGAATGGGCGCAGCAGCGGCGCAGGCGAAAAGAGTGAACGCCGCGGGGAGTGCAAAGAAACGCATGATGGCGGGGAAATAACGAATGGATGACCTAGAATATGTCAGTCAGGTTTGCCTGGGGTTACTTTCAGGCGTAGAGCGCACTTCTATAGAGTCAAATCGAAAGATCAGAATAAAGAGTGACTTGGTTTGGGCGTTAAACGAATGACTGGACATGCATTATTGCCTGTACGGTAGGGGAGTGAAGCTGGCGATGATGTCTGGTTCAGGAGAACTGCACCCAAAATAATTTATCATTGCTTTCCCAGCTTGGGCGCGAGATCTCGATCAGATCCAGATTCAGTCGGCTCCACTTCAGCCGCCATTGCCTGCGATGGAGTTGCATCGTGGATATAGACTGCATCATTGGATGCAGGATACACGCTACTCGAGTCAGAGATCCACTTCCACGGCTCAGTTCCTCAGCAGACGGGATGCATCTGCCCCAGAGTTCATTCCTTGAACTTGGCGTGGTAGCCTACGGTCGTGAAGTTCTTAGAATGAGGATCTTTGGTTATGGCATGGGTGAAGTGCTTTCTGATAGACTCAATTGCTCAATCTGGATGGAGCAGGTGCATATCCTTGGAAGATAGTTCCTGAATGCCAGACCAACATTCCATGGACAGCTCACCTCGCTTATCCCAGGCGATCGTCCTCACATCGAATCACAGCCCCGAGAAAGGGGCGCAGGTGGATCAATCTTCCGGCAATGCATATCCATACCTCATGCAGTATAGCATCAACATCAAACATTCCTCTCAACACCCAGGACATCGTCAACATGGTCCACTGTCGCGACAATCTCGCAACAAGACTGGAGAAATGACAGTTCATTTGGTCAACGCTTGAACTGACAGCTGTGGATCAAATAATATTCTCCAACGGCCTGCTAATCGATTGCCCATGGGGTTTTTCGGATAGGCCGGAAGCGTTGGGTATATATCATGAGGATCAGGAACCAATCCTACATCTCAGAGAAAACAACCACACCCATGACTTATCACAATCTACAATTGCTCGATGAAGCTATTGATGTCAACATAAATGATGTATAGATCTTCGGTAGACTGCAAGTCGCAACTGCGGGGTACAATCATAATGCCGGGAAAGGGATTCCGAGTGTCTTGGCACGAGGGACGGATTCGCAGTGGATGCGCAACAGACAATCATTCTGTCGGTATTTGTCCGCTAATCCGGCATCCTGTCGTATTGATTGATAGGTGGATCACCTGAAAGTCGTTCAGCTTGATTGCCCGCCATATGCCGACTGAGGCTCTACGCAAGCTTCGATATAAAACCACCCGACACCCCACCTAAGAGGGTTACACCAGACTTATTGCACATCCTTCTTCATATACTCGCCCACAACAACATAATGATCACAGGACTCGCGCATGCAAACCTCTTGGTGCCGGAGGGTACGCTTCAGAATGCTTATGAGTTCTACGAGGGCACGTTAGGGCTCACAGCCGTCCCAGTGCCAGAATTGCAACGAGAAACCACAGCATGGTAAGACTTGGAGCGACAGGCCAGATACGCACACGAGAATGTCAAAGAGAAGATATCTGATAAGGAGCAGGTTCAACATTACACCCGATGGAAGCCAGCAAATTCACATCGCCTTTGGTACCAATGAGCCAGACTCGTCTCGTCATCCGTGTCTCAGAGTCAGCTCCCTCGATGCTCTCCAGACACTACGACAGAGAATCTGGGACCACCATGTGAAAGGAGGTCCCGCAGCCCCCATGGCAGTAGATAAGCCTGGAGAGGCCATTTCAGGTGAGTTATTTGTTGCTCCCACGGATTTATGGCGTGATTCGCTAATGACAGGCTAGGCGAAACGAGCGTGGAATATCCTACGCGGTTCTTTGCTAGAGACTTTGCAGGCAACAGACTGGAGTTTAGCTTATAATAACGATTCTATCTCTAATGACAGTCTGCACGCGACGTTGGTGATTGTCTAAGACTATCGGTTGGGAAGTTTCTAGACTGGGGCCAGAAAAGGGCAGTAATTCTCGCTCCAAGGTTATCTGCCAAGCAGAGTTCCACGCGACAGCTGCATCAAGGTTCTAATAGCTCGATCGGAATGCCGAACAGCAGAGTCGACGTTCGTTAAGGACGGATGGTCTAGTTGGCAGCAGCGAGTGGAGCGCGAGGCTCAGATCCTGCGGCCATTCGAGGAAGAAGGAATGCATGAGGGGCGGGGCTTGCTGCAAAATTACTGTAAAGATCCAGGGTCTCGATATAGCTTCTCGACGATATTCACACCAGAATTGAAGATAATAAAAACACAGGTGTCAGGCGGGGTCTTTGGATCAGCGCTCCCGGCTTGTTGGGCCACCAATCAATACGAGTAGATTAATAACTCAATCTCGTATTTCCTTCAACAAAAGGCGAGTCACTTGAGTAACACAGGGGGAAATCGCTGGCGGGTTCAATCGGCTGGCCCATATATCTCATCTCTATGTGCCACAGCCGTTTCCTTGGCTGGCCTACCCACAAATTCGAACTATTCTTGATCTTGAGCGCATGAGAAATGAACTTATGTACCCATTGTAAGAACATTGATTTCAAAAATCTTCCTTCGGAAGATAGACCAGCTGTTCCTCATCAACCCAGCCTCGCAGCCTTGAAATCATCCGCAGACACTTGCCGGCTCTGTCAGTTACTCCTCAAGGTCATTGGCATCATACGTGATGATATCAGAGGTGAGAGTAATGGACAGAAGCCGAAAACTGCAGGCTACGTCGCCTATGTCCCGAATCGCGGTGCTGTCTACGAGGGAAGGGTTGCTCCAGGGAGTTATGCAACTGCACTCGGCTCCTCGAAGCAGCAAGATGCATCGGTGCATAGGCAGATCACATTTTCTCCGGACACGGATGTACAACCATGGCTGTTTGGGAACTGGTGGAGACATCGGAAGCCGGAGGAAAGAGTGATTATAGCGATGTTGACGAGTGCGACCTACGCATCATCATCGGCTTGGGTGTTCGCCTAAGCCAGGCACCTGAAGTTGCTCATGGGACCGGCAAAGGCCGTATATATCGCGGCACATATCTTCGCATTCGAACAGATGATAGTATGCATAATTTTTGTACCCGGGTTGAATTATTCTGACTGACGTTCTAGAAACCGACATCGCGTCCATTGTTCCCGGTCGTCTGTGCATGGCTGATTACACATCTGATCTCTCTCTGCAACGTATACAACGGTGGGTTTTGGCTAATGACTTGGATCGCAATCAGTCAATGCAGTCGCCTCGCCTCCCATCACGGGTGATTGACGTTGACCCGGATACGTCTGCCTTCGACGTCCGACTCGTCGAGACCAACGGGAAGTGGGCCCGTTATATTGCATTAAGTCATCGATGGGGAGGGTCAGAAACCCTGACTACCACCAGTTCAACCCTAGCGAGCCGAATATCTGGTATTCGCTGGAATGAATTACCAAAAACGTTCCAAGATGCAATCCAGATCACCCGACTACTTCATGTACGATACCTATGGATTGACTCGCTCTGTATAGTTCAGGACGATAAGAAGATTGGAAGAGAGAATCGTCAAAGATGGCAGACGTTTATATGCAGTCATACCTGACCATTGCCGCTTCCTCCTCGACCAACTCGTCAAGCGGTTGTCTTCCTCGGTGGCAAGACGTATCAAAGTCTACTGGCCCCTCGCCTGATGAGAGAACATTAGGGGTACGGATCAGCCAGACCAACCGTCCGCGGCTGGCACACGATCCTCAAGAACGGGGTGGAATTATCTGGTATGCAGCAGGCCCATTTGTTCACATGGATACCGTATTCAGACGGAAGGTATCGCGCATTTATGTGACCTTGGAATGGATGCCGTCTTCCTTCAAGGAGCATGCCTCTCTTTACTCCATTCCATCATATGGCCGGCCAATTGACCCCTTGGACAGGAGTGAGTTGAGCAAGAGAGGCTGGGTGTTACAAGAGAGACTCCTTTCCCCGCGAACTATACATTTTAGCAGAGATCAAATGTATCTGGAGACGGAGAAGTCGATCATCGCCGAGGATGGCTCAACAATCCAAAACCAATGGTTTAACCTTGGCTTACTTTTGCATCGTGAGCGCCAGTCGTGGTCTGAGCATGGGATTCCAAAGGGTAAAGACATGTCTGTGATTGAAGGCTACCCACTGGCGAACCATCATTCACACGGCCGCTGGCACGGTGGATGGCTACAGCACATTGAGAACTACACCATGCGGCAACTTACAGTACCTGAAGACAAATTGCCTGCTCTGTCTGGCGTGGCCAGAGTTATTGCAATGAACACAGACGATACATACTATGCTGGGCTGTGGAAAAGTCACCTCCCAGAAGATTTGGCATGGAGAACCTACTCCCGGATTGAAACGAGAGTTAACGAAGAGGATGGGTTTTGCCACGAAGTATCGGGTGATTATTACCCAACACCGTTCCTGCGCAGTATCGCGCACCTTCGTGGTCGTGGGCATCACTTGATGCTCGCATTCGGTTCATCCCCCTGGACTATGGGAATCTTGTCGCCGAGATTCTTGATTGCCAAGTGAATGAGTCTGTTCCATTTGGAGCAGTTTCTGGGGGTCAAATAAAGATATGGGTAAGATAGAACCTGGTCTACTGCGACCTCAGATGTGGCCACATACTGATCCTTTTCTATCAGGCACCGCTCGTTGAGATTTTCCGATGCCCTCCTGGGATCAAGTTCGATAAGGGTGATCCAATTGGTTTCGGGACGTTTGTCCAGTTTCATCTCGATGCCGGGATTGTGCGAGATGGAAGGCATTATGATGGCATCTCCTATGGCGAGGCTTTCTTTGATATAGCTCCAACCTTTCCCTGTTGGGCTCTCTTCCTAGACGCATCAAATGCCCTTCTTCTGCATCCCTACCAGCAGAAATACGAGCGAGTGGGCTTTGGGAAGTTCCTCCGCACGAAGAAGCAGAGGCTGCTCGAGCCCCTTCGTTACTCAGATTCTGGCCCGCTGATTGATGGCGACGAGAACAAGCCAGAGCATTCTGGAAAAGCATTCTTTAGGCGGGATCACATTCCTTATGGTCCAATTGGACGCGGATACCCTTGCAGATCTGTTATAATTGTTTGATCAACGACTGGAATGATTCAGTCGCCCTTCACGCGGTTTCTGAGTATTCCACGCATGATGTAGACGTTTGTCCGATATATGATACATAATCAATGAACGAGACTCCTATAAATTTTCTGTCGACGAGAGCCCCGGCTTTGTCTTGGTACCATTCCACCACATGGGCTATAGTCTGTCTTGAGACATCTTTGAACCGCGACGGAATCGACTGTGCAAAGTCAATCAATGCATCATCCGGAACCATAATCTGGCGAGGACTGTCGCCCTTTGCAACCGCGCGGCGTCTCTCCAGATCAGCCACCATTTTCTCTCCAGGCGCAATCAGCAGGACAGTATCATTTCCCGGTACAAGATCCAATATTCCTGGCGGAGACCAATGATCATCCTTGACACCTGGGACCCTCCACCGAATGTCTACATTGGTGCACAGATAAATGCTCATGTGTCGTCGTGGATCAATTCTCAGGCTCACGGTGACAAAATTCTGTAGATCCGCGCTTATCTCTCGCCTTCCTACCACCAATGGGGGTTTTGTAGCTGCCCCTCGGCGGAGGATGCTTTGCTCGAACTTTTCGAGGGCCGGGGACATAACCATCTGCGATTTTATTGATGTTGCCCCCTCGATGGGGACGGATGGGCAACAATGGTCGCGGTGGCGAGCGGCATCTCTATCATGGCACTGTTGAGAGCAGTAGTAAATCGCTCTGCAAGCTGTTGATAGTTGGTAAGACATGTCCTGATAAATCATGGTATTGATCAGAGTAACACACCTAGACACATGGTATCTGGGATTTTATTTGCCCCACACGGTTCGCACCAGTGCAGAGTCATGTTTGAGAGTGTGATGTATCTTTCCCCGAGGGCTTGTCTCCAGCAAGACCCAAGAGACAGGGAGCATGTGCGGGGTAAAAGAGTATGCCAGATTAATACCTGCTGATCAATCTAAGGAGGCTCCTGATCACGGGAACCACCGCACAGCGGCTGTTGTTGGAAGAGTACGCTGAGGCTCTCAACCCTCATTCAATCTTACGGCCACGATGTGTTAAAGGCCCTATTGTAAGAGACAAAGTATTTGCTACCAAAGTCCGAAACACTGACTGAAGTCTGATAGGTGCAAGTCCAATATGGACATGATCCAGGAATGCTGGGGGCCAGACGAACAGACCATGACTCAGCTCTGAGTCCAAGATATATGAGAGGAATCCGAACATGCATTCAATCCTGCGCCAAGTTGAGCATCTATCTCGTTCTGACACGGTGTCTGTCTTGAGTCACCATTCTATCGTCAGTCTCGTCTCCTGATTGTCTCCTGGAAGGTGCTTTCCAACAAGCTACCGCAAGACGACCCAACTAAGCCATTTCAAGGATAGACTTCAGCCTCGTTATCAACAGAAGAAGAGCCCGTTTGCTCCGGAACATGATGGATGAGGCTCAGGGGCCGATTCTCGCACCATGCGTGGGGGCAGGAAGATCGGCATCCACTAAAAGCCGCGGAGGCTGAACTAAACGACATTAGATTCCTGCCTTGTGATTGCAATCGACGGCTTAGGCGTTCATTTAAAGACGACGCGTCCGCAGGAGTCTGTGGAAAAGGATTCTTTCCGGTGCAGCTTGCCAGCGTCTTCCTGATCTGTCTCTGTCAAGAAACACTATGATTGCCTTGGTCTCACACTTCGCCTATAAAAACAGAGGGAATAAAACCAGCCATCAGGAATGCACTCTACGACACGGATCAGCCACACGATTCTATTCTCCCCCATCAGATCATCAATCAGCATGTCGCCCACGACACCAACATCACCAGGCTACGGCCCAACGACATCGCCCCGGCGATGGCAGCGGCGAGGCCGAAGCCCTCCGCAAAGCAATGAAAGGATTCGGCACGGACGAGGCTGCTCTGATTGATATCCTCGCCTATCCGGATCCGTTCCAGATGGCCCCTCATCCGACATACATACGAGGACATGTTCCAGCGCAGCCTGGAGCGGGACATCAAGTCCGACACGTCGGGGATTTTCCAAACAACACTCGTCAATCTCGCTGTGGGTCCGCTTGGAAACGACGTTTATCGGTTGAACGACTCATTTCCGATGATTGGGACGGTCGCAGATGCACAGAAGATCATCGACGTCATTGCTGGACGCTCCAATGCTGATCTCCAGGCGATCAAAAACGGGCTACGCGAACAAGTACGGCGAGTCATTGCTTGAGAAGACTCAACGGAAGATGGACGGAACTATTGGAAGGCTCTGTGTCATGCTGTTAGAGTGCACCGGCCAGTGAATTATGCGTGTTTCGAGCAGGACGCTGTTGATGCGGACGCACAGAAACTACACGACGTGATGTCTAACAAAGCAGCCAACCAGATGGAAGCATGTCGGATCTTTGTACAGTCGTCGGATGAAAGGCTAAAAGCCCTTGCAACTTCGTTCGAGAACAAATACAATTGCAGTCTGCTGCAGTTTATCCGGGACAATATGCCGGGACATCTTGGGTCTGCACTGCTGCTGATGCTTCTGAATGCACAGGATCCAGCTGCATGCATGGCTGAGCTCGTCTTGTCCGTTTTACCGACGAATCGCATCACCCAGGCGCTGGATTATAAGCGGATTGTATATCTACTGGTCCGGTTCCATTGGGATCGGTCGAACTTTGAGCAGGCCAAGCAAAAGATTGTGGATCAATCTGGCCTCAGCCTGAGGACTGAGCTTCGCAGCGCAGTGATATCCGCGGATGCGCAGACTCTGTTGTTGAAACTGCATGATGGTCTATGAGCTCCTTGATTGAAGAATCACTGTAATTATGTTAGTCAGACCTTTTCGTTCAGAGACGAGATTCCACGGAGATTCGATCCGGCGTGGTCCCATTGTTAGCGTGTATATAATCCATATCGAGACTTTGAGCAAAATCCAGTCTTACAGTTTTGTCGTTTTCTGCGTTTTCTTCTAATGTGTAGTCATGCAGCTAGATCAGCTTTCTGCAACCTGTAGCCGTGGTTCGCTTCTTTAATTTAGGAATGACGACACAAGAAGGAAAGAAACAATGGGAGCTTTTATCGCTTCAACTATGATTGCCACTGAATCATTTATGATCAAAATAGCAAGGCACAGGCTAATGTGTCCAAAGCAAAGTCAATTGAACTACGGATCATCGGATCAAAGCGAAAACCCAGCCCTTCAAACCAGCAAATCCTATTCTTTCCATCTCATTCATCAGGCCCTGTCAGCGGCTTGTTGGACATAGGAATCATCCGCGCGGTAAGGTCAGGCTGCTTGGGAAGCTAGTATCGAACGGCCACATCGGCCGACGAATTCGATGATGTCCGAGTCGCTTGATATCTTGATCGACACCCCCGGGGGTCAGAGCGAGGATCCAATCAGCCGCCATATTGAAAAGGTCTGGTTCTAGATATCCTATCTTGACGATCACGATCTGAGCGCTGCGAGGTTTCAAATTGAGATCGGTAAATGTCATGCTCATGATGATAGGGTTTGCGCAGCTGCGTAAGAAGAATCAAAAACACTCCCAATCTGCAACACTGCCTCTACAACCGCATCCTTGTCCCCATGCTTGATTGCATGTACCTGTCCAGTCATCGTGATCGGGCCAGAATGAATGTTATCGACTTCTGCACCGCAGTGACGGTGACGGTGGCACCAACCCCTACTTCTACCATGGTCTGCACGGCCTTGGGTCCAGGCAGACTGGCATATATGACTGTCGGTCCGACGGGATCCTTGAACTCGGGTCTAGCGAGTAGCTGTGTCAGTCCCCAGGTCACGTCGCCAGAGCCTCCCGCAGTCGGGTTATCCCCGGAGTCAGAGATAAAGAACGGATGCGCAGAAGAAGTCAATGCGGTGTCGATACTTTGACCAAAGGAAGCTGTTGGGCCCACGAATTTGAAATCGGCATGTGAATCCCAGAACTTCTTCGCGAGACGCTCTGCGCCGGCTGTAACGTTTGTCCTGTCCCAGCCGGTCACTATAATGGCTGCACGATTTCGAGGCTCATCGGCCCAAGGGTATCCAACCCATATCGCAGCGTCAATGACACCAGGGAGTGCTTCCACTTCTGGGACGGTCGCGTACAGGCTTTTGGCGGGCTCCATTCGTGTTGACGTTTGCTCCCCGGGCAGCAGGATAGGCACGGGAATCCATGCTTTCAAGGGCCGTCTATCTGTGTCTGGGGACTGGCTACTATCAGGCCGGGTCAGGACTTTGATGAGATTGCGACACGCTCGCTGTTTTGTTTCGAGCTCATCTTCGTGTGGTGCTGTCCGAAAGCAAGTAATCAGGTCCGTTTCATGAACCAAATCCCTCGACACATTCCCATGCAGGTCCATTGACGCGGAGACAATCACCTCCGGCCCGATGACAGCTCTGATCCGACGGAGGAGATCAACTTCCACATCGTCGAGTCCTTCAACACACATGGCACCGTGGATATCGAACCAAAGGCCATGGATGGGCGTCGAGGACACTATCTCCTTCGCACGGGTTACAATCTCCCCCGAAGCTCCTCATATGCGTCGTGAGTAACAATACCCCAGGCAAAGCATGGCCGATCAAAGACCCATGCCAGCTCGCTGAATTCGCCAGAGGAGTGCCAGGTTGCAGGAATGGGAACTCATCGATGACCTCTTTACCCCGTCGGGGGTGAAATGCTGGCGCGAGAGTTCGGGAAGGCGTGAATGTTGAAGTCTCGCATTCTAGCCGGCAATCAATATGCTGGGACGGTGGTGCATGTTGGTGTCTGGAGACTATCACGTCTCCTTGTATCCCTTGGAAGAGTGAAAGAAGGTCGTTACTCGGAGGGTTTGACCGCCAAGAATGTTGAACCCCGCTTATTATGCGTTGGGCCAGTTCGAGATGTCTGATATCTACATCTACGCCAGGATGTACTTCGATATACATGACTCCTATTTGCAACCAGAGAGAAATTTCAAATGCTAGTCTTTCTTTGGGCCTACCTACAGTCTTGGTGAATGTGCTGGACTACTAGATGGCTCTATGGCTTGATCGGCTCCAGAAAGTTCGAAGCTACGTGACTTTACTACTATTGTATATTTGCAGATAATTTGTTTCAAAGTGCTATCCAGAAGATTCCTTGTCACTTTGCACTTACGTCATCTCCACAACAAAGTATCTCCCGAGTAACCCTATACGAGTCCTCAAAAGCCCCAGAGATAAACCCACGCCACCCTTCAGCCCAGTCAGAACCACAGAAGTACAGATCCCATGCGGTTTTCGCAACTCCTCCCAGTACTTGGACACAAAACCTGGTTTCTATTGGCCATTACACCACCAGCAAAAGGATCTTTCGACCAGAGATGCGCCGTACCGTGGTGATGTCCAGTCCGGGGGTGACACATCTCAAGCAGCTTCAAGCCGTCTTCGCAAGAATCCAGATCGATGTCCGGTTTCGAGAGCATGGTGATGAGAGATGATCTTTCCGCTGCACTCCGTCTCCGAATCCGCTCAGATAAGGCATATCTCCCCCTTCACAGCTCACACTCATGCCGTCCTGGAGGTCCTTGGATGTGGTTACCAGGACCTTGTTATCCTCGCAGGGCAACTCCCTTCCGCCAACCCTTGGTGGCGAATAGTAGACAATGAGGCTCATAGCGAATTGAGAGTGAGACATTGGCCGGGATAGTTGAGATGACCTTGCTGCCAAAGAACTCTTTGCCCGACGATAGAGTCACCTTGCAACCGTTTGATTGTTGGCCAATGGCGGAGACAGGCGATGAAAACATTCGATGCCCTTGGAAGTCAGAAAGTATCGCAAGAGCTAAGGCGGTGGTTCCCTGGGAAATTTTGTATTTCATAGTTGCCTCTTCGACCAGAGCATCACTGAAGTAACACAGCGAGTTCATGTGAAGCAATTCCAAGAAAGAGGCATCCTCTCCTGACGACCCAAAAAATGACGAGGCATGTTCAATGAGTGATTCCTTTTGTTCTGCACTTAGCCGCTCTATTTGCCGAGCTCGTTCGGCGATACTGAGCTTATCGGCCATCATATACATGGGGTTTGTGGCGATACTGGACGCAGTGTTGAATGGAAAGGCGATGACACTTCGACCACCTTGGCCATCGATATTGAGAAGTTCTACCATTGCGTTTGTCATATCTGCCATGGCTTCTTGTTCCTCTCCAGTTTCGATTTGCACCGGCTCGTTCCTGTGCGTTTGACAAACACCTCCCCATTCTTCGCGTGGGGGATGGTGATATCAAACTCATCCAAGCCATATCGCTGTAGCTCAGTGAAGACGTGAGGCTGTGACCAATGGACCCAAGCTCCGCCCATTTCGAATTTGGCACCTCCATCATCATAGCTGGTCCAGGTGCGTCCCCGATTCGGTCTCGTCCTTCGATCAGAAGAACATCTTTGCCCGCGAGTGCGAGGTCCCTCGCGGCAGACAGGCCAGCGAAACCAGCTCCGATTACGATCACATCATACTTAGAACGGAGTTTATTTTCGGGGGTGGAGGATACCACAGCCGGAGTACGCAGCCCTAGATTGACATTAGACGATCTCAGCACGGTGCGCGTGGGAAATTACCTCTGCTGTATCCACCTTTCGGTGTCCATATGAATCCTTCTGATGATCTCGGTAAGGTCTGCGCCATTGAGAACAATTGGAGAGTTTTGGATGAGGGTCTGCCCTGGAGAGAAACAGCGGACCATGGCATCATGACTTATACTTCCCTCCGGGTTCCGCGGATCCCGTCCACGTCCTGCCCTCGATTCCGCGGATCCAGAGCCAAGAACTGCAAAACCTTTGTAAAAGACCCTTTTAGACGGCCAAAAAAGTGACTCTACGGAAGTATGACTATACAGATCTGGTGCAGTACCCAGCTACACATGTAGGAGTCTATATCCTCACCAATTTGGGGAGAAACATTCACGTGATGATTATCACCTACACAGGACTAATTGATTGTTTGAACTACTAGTAATGCTATAGTTTAGATTGCCCTCTCCGGGTTAGAGCAATTCTATGTAGAAAGCTGAATCCCTACACACTACGACGGTCTGCAGGTCCGTAAATCAATTTGAACACACCCTGTTCCGGTGCTTACACGGTGGGTGTTCCTGGGTCCTTTTTGCACAGGGTTTGCCGTTTACTCAGGTCATGCTCTAGTAATCAGACTATCCATGAGATCACATATGTCTCGGACTATCAATCTTAGCAACTAGATAGCGCGGACCTCCCGCTTGAGTAAACCCATTTGATCTGTAGAGTCTATAAGAAGCATACCCACTGTGAAAGAGTCAAAGAGCGTGATGAATGGTGCGAGAATCCCTTATGAAAAAGTCCGACAGCTGGACTGCGGCACATCCCCTGACCCACTAGGTCTGCCACGGTTTCGACCGACTCAGAGGCAGCTGATAGTACGCTTGCAGTTTTCACTATTGTAGTCAACCAGTTTAGATTGACCAGCCCTACATTTCTCGAGTTGACGTGTTACATGGTTCTATCCAATTGTACATTGTTTGCCTGTGCTAATTGAACGAGGCCCCTGCAGCAGCGGATACATACCTGCTCAGTCTAACAGGTACTGAGTACCAACATTCACACTTGGGCCATCACTTAAAATCAGCTTGCCTATCTAGCCAAAGCTCTGAATTCGCAACAATGTGGCGTTTCAAGACATTTGGAGGTCGAAATTCGCGGTGTAAGTATGGCCCATCTCTCGAACATGCTCCATTCCTGTGGTATTCTGATATGACCTTTATCCGGAATTTACCGAGGCTGGCGCGATACTAGTAGCAAGATGAGACCGCCCGTTAGCTGGGCGGGTTTCACATCAGTAAATAGCCACAGTGTCTGCCAAGGCCTTTCGTGTTCCATATAACGACCCCTAGAGCCCTCCGATCCTGTGGTCCATGCGTTTCCTGTTCTTCGGTGAGTTTTGAAACGGCCAGGGACTAGCCGGGCGTTGGCAGCTGTTCTAGATTGGGCACATCTCCACTATGACAGACGGCCTGGTCCGACATCTATCTTCCTCCACAGTCCCTGACCAGGTCCAGGAGGCGATGACATGCTTGTCAAGGCCGGGTCCGCTTCGCACATTGTGTTCATGTCTCAAGGTGAATCAGTCGGCTAATGCTCTCGCCGTGACTACCGCTGGCGGAAGACAGGCCTGATACCGGACCCTTCTACTGTAACCAGATATGGAAACACGGTTAATTTCGAGCCACTGCCAAACCATATGTGCATACACGCTAGAGTCACAGATATAAAGATTGATGGAGCTCTCTAGCATCGAACCAGGCCGACTCGTTCGCAGATCACCTGGATCGCGATGTATAAATTCTCGCTCTGCTGCCATGTCGTTGACACTCTTCTGTCCATATCATTCATTATCGTCTGTCGTTTTAGATTTACATAGAGCCGGTCTCTTGCTTTTATCACTCTTTTACTTTCTTGATATTTCCATTCGATCTTCAAAATGAAGTATCTCCCCGTCGTCGTGGCAGTCGCAGCTGGCCTGGCTCGCCCTGCTGCTGCCCACTACATCTTCAGCAAGCTCGTCCTCAATGGCATGCCCTCCGAGGACTGGCATATACATTCGCCAGACCACCCGCGCTGAGAACTACATGCCCACCAAGTTTGTCAACTCCTTCGACAATCTGACCCCAACGACAACGATTTCCGCTGCAACCTGGGCTCGTTCGGCAGTGCTGCCAACACCGACGTTGCGGTCGTTGCTGCCGGCGATACCATCGGCATGAAGCTCTTCTACGACGGCAACATCCAGCACCCTGGGCCTGGCCAAGTTTGTATGATTCTATTTACTATAGCCATCTAATGTACGCGTGTACTAACACTACACAGTCATGTCCAAGGCTCCCTCTGGCAATGTTCAGGAGTACGAAGGCGACGGCGACTGGTTCAAGGTCTGGGAAAGCACCATTTGCAACGAAGGTGGCGACCTTACCACCGACGCCTGGTGTACTTGGGGCATGGACCAACTGGAGTTCCAGATCCCTGAAGATACCCCGGCTGGAGAGTACCTTGTCCGTGCCGAGCACGTTGGCCTTCACGGCGCCCATGAAGGTGAGGCCGAGTTCTACTACAGGTGAGTTCGAACTCTCGTCGTTGGAAAGGAAAGGCAATAGCTCATCAAACGGTGAACAGCTGCGCTCAGGTCGAGGTTACCGGCTCTGGAAACGGCTCGCCTAGCGTGACTTATAAAATCCCGGGCATCTACAACGACAGCATGAAGCTCTTCAACGGTGCCAACCTTTGGATGGACTCTGCTCAAGATCTTGAGGCTGACATTTATGAAACTCCTATTGGTGATGAGCCTTGGACTGGAGGTTCCTCCGCCTCGTCTCCTGTGGAATCTGAGGCCGTGTCGAGCTCTGTGCAGCTTCGAGCTCCGTTCCTTCGAACTCTGTGCCTTCGGATTCTGTGCCTTCGAACTCTGTGCCCTCAATCTCTGTGCCTGCCCCAGCCACTGTATCCACTGCCGCCGCTGTTCCTCCGAGCTACCCCGACTACCACTGCAGCCCTCAGTACTAGAGGCGTCTGACGGAGGGTGATAGCCTCCACCCCTGTGCCAAGAAAGCTTTGGGTCAAGCCCGGTAAATCTCCGAGAAGGACGGGTCCAGAAGAATACAGGGATGTTGTGGAAAGAGGGCTTGCAGTCGAGATCGCGAGACGATGGGCTTAGTGTATGGCTTCGATTTATCGCGTGCGTATGTACAATTATTTGGATTGCCGGTGTCAAGGTGTTTGCCTCGGCGCCATTTTTCTAGCTATTGGACGAATACAAAGAAGTCATCAGAATCTGCTTTCCTACACATGGCCTCGTGTAGCAGACAGTACCTAGAGGCATGAATGGAGAACAGCCCCATGGTTGTGGCTATGACCAATCCATCAAATCCCATTCCCCTTAATCACGATACTTGTCTGCGATGAAGGATATCATGCTGTCATTCTGCAAAAGCCACCCAGACAGATGCTGAACCCTCCTGCACAGCTGAACTGGGACGCTAAAGCTTCACCTGGACCGAGGTCGAAACCAGGTGGCTGATTGTGGAAACCGTCCAAAGCCTCAACCCGTAAAAATGGGGCCACGGCCCACCAAGGATGAGACGAAGCGAAACCTTGACAGGGGTCCAGCTCCACCTGCCAGGGGAGAGCGCATGATGATCAAGATATTGGTCATCAGAATCAGCCCTGCGCTCCTGAGTGTTTCTGGTGAGGATCCTCTATATCCACGGCAGTTGCCGGTAGACCTGGCTGCCGAACCTACCGATATGGAAATGTTCGTTCGATCAATCCCACCGCAAGATTACTCTTTGAGACACGGACCTGTCAGGGGCCGCTTCCTGAAACCTGCAACCAATCCATAGAGTTCGTTTAGTGTCCCTTTGGTCTCGTTGACGGACCTACCAGGGACCACCATGTATAATTATAGAACTATAAGGATTCAGGATACAACGATAATAACTGAGCAAAAGTATCAATATGAATGTCAATTTCAACCCATAATCCTCGATTTATTGCTTGACAGCCGAGGTTATATGGCAGTCTTTCAAGCCAAGGACTGTTGCGCGACGTTTATGAAACCTGGCAGCCTGGAGCTGAGAATGGAGGAGATCCTGACATCTGCTGCGTCGACGATTCTCCGACGCCTGCTTCCGGCCCTCTATGCCCAGAGAGTCGAGCATGTCTCGCACTCTGGTCATCGGACCAGACAGGTTGATTACCGAACACTGGCCCAAAACAGCTCGCTGGAGGTATCTCCACCCAGATCCGATTGCGAATGACAGCGCACTCTTGTCTCAAGGATTGACGGATGATTTAAGGGCGCGATGGCTATGAGAAAGACTGTTGGAAGACCCCTGAAAGGACCCCTGATCGCACGATGATTGTAGACAGGATCTCGCGGGCAAGCTACCAGCTCCTTACGGGGATTATGGCCACGGTATCCGCCGTGGACTTGATGACCACGGTTTCTTATCTCATGGAGCCAGCCAGCGCTACAGTAAATGAGTGTATCATGTACACCTTGGAGTAGATTTTCGTAAAACTAAGGATCGTGCCGCCTCGAGATCGCATTGACTCATATCAACCTCGGACTATTCTTCCGCTCGGATATGATGCCATAGAGATAGACATCGATGCGCCGTGTTTCATGCAGATGAGCAGTCCAGATACATCAGTCGCGATGAGGCCAGTCATGTTAAGGTGCTTCTTCTAAGGTGGTAAGCACATGGCTGAGAAAACCGCCAGCTCTGGTGATGATGATGACACTCTTTGGCTGAGATGTTCTCATGGATGGACTCTCATCCATCATTCCTTTACTGCTGATAGAGTATAACACCTACCGGAGATCTGATTATATATAAGCGATCTGCGTAGGAGGTCTTCAGTCTGTTTCGAAACAAAAGTTCTTACCCAGCATGCAAGGCAAGTACACTTTACTGTCCTGTGAAAACATAAAATTGAACCATGTTGGTGTATTGCTGACTGCGTATAGCTAGGCTATCCGCGGTGATTTCACTTTCCTGCTCACTGGCAAAGAACCAGACAAAGCTGAATCAGATATCCAGACATACAAGGAGAAGATAAACGCTAAGCTGACCCCTCACAGCCCCTTCCAACCTCATTCTACGGATCAGTTCAATCCTCTGTTCTCTCAGTCTTTAAGTTTACACATAGAACATGACGCCACATAGCAAGTCCCCGAGAGCGTGGTTGGACGCGTTGATATCAGGACGGCAATGCCACGGAACTTGTGTGGGTGATCAGCACCCTCTGCAGTATTCCATTTTCTCATTCATTGCTTCGGCTTTAAATGCTAATGCTTAGTGGGCCCTTTCCAGGCGCTGTGGTAATTTACTGGTATGTCTTTTTGACTCTTCCACCAAGATTCTCCATGGTGCATCGTAATTGCTTGTATAATCTGTTGAGTCTGACCTCCTGTATACTGCTCTGCATCACTGGAACGTGATTGAGGCCTATATAAGGTCCTCTACAGAGAATCAAATCTTTCAAGCCTCTCATTTTGCGCGCTTCAAGCCCCCACATTATTTAACTGTGTCTCTCACAATCCAAATGATCCAAATGCGGCGACATCTGCTGAGGTCGGGGTGATCACATCGTCGTTGATCTCTTGTTTAAGAACTCGAGAGAATCCAACGAGATAGCTGTTGTTTTGATCAATCTCGACTCTCTGCAGACATAATGATCGCTCAAACTCACATCTGGCGGGACGTAAGGTCATAGAAGATTTGGTCAGTCTCCTCATCGCAAAATCCCCAGCCTCGAAGTCTTAGGAACCTGCTCGGAAGGACCAATAGTCAGCTGGAAGCTAAGGACGTACAAACGACCAGGAATGATTTCACATACTCCAGTATCTCGGCCATTTGTTGACGGATAAGTAACCTATCCTCCCAGGTAAGTATGCTCCACATGTCCACCGTGGGCTGTCCCGGTGCAACTGTCATCACGATCCTGCGAAGATCGCCACGGGGGAAGATATCGGCTGCGTCCTGGACGATCTCATCGCTTGTAACGTATTCAGGGGTTCTGCTCGGGCCAGATATTTCTTTAGACAGTCGCGCTCATCGTTAAAGCATGTTCTCCCAGATTCCAAACTACAGATCCTCTCCTCAGGATCCAGTACAGCGGCGGTGAGTCTGGGAAGGTTAGTTAGGCCATATGTAAGACCACTTTTTGAGGATGGTCAAGTCGGTTGCACACTAGTATCTCAGCTTCAGGATATAATCATTACCAGGTTCTTTCGTACGGACGCGAAAGACAGCCCAGTGCTCATTGACGACATTCTGGCACTTCTCTGCGAGGATCTCTGTGAGGGTTACTCGGATTCCTGAGATGGTCATCTGGCTGCCAACCAGCTTGATGAGGATGCATCCATTGGGGAAGTGATATTCCCGGTCCCTGGTCATGGTTTGGATCTTTCGGCGTGGTTTCTGTTGGGTAGAAGATGTAGTGGTCCTGCCTGTGGCTGTGCCATCCACTGCTCTGCTTCCTTCGGCACTCAACTGAGGCCAATATGAGGTCTAGTCTGCTTGGCTGAGGCTTTCTCCTGGACAATCAAGCCCTTCAAGCCTCTAGTTCTGCGCGCTTCAACGACTTCATAGGATGATATGAGACGTGTTTGACGAAGAAGGCTTGGCGAGCAAAGAGGGAAGATAAAAACCAGGGGAGGAAATATTGAGATATCGCCTTTACGGGATAGTGACGTGGTTTCATATTCACTCGGAATTCACAACATGTTTCCAGCCACCCAGCCATGCGCAGTCCCACCCTTCACAAAGTTCAAAGTCTGTCTTATTGGGATGGAGGCCGAAATTTGGCAGGTCCTTGGCCAATAATCACACAGTTTTCGCCGCTGTTCTCACATCACAAGGATTACTATACGGACAGTGAAGACCATGTCACCTTCACCTTATCGAAAGAAGCAAGGCTGAACTGAATGGGATCAAAGTGAAACGTTCATGGGTCACATATGAGAATGTCTCATTTTTTGGCTTCTCTGACATTTCATATCCAATCAAATTGAATACCCGCATCATACAGAACACTGGATGATTGGGAAATCCACCCTGTCGAGTCTAAATTATCCCTCAACTGTGACTGCGAAGCTATCCTCTGGAGTACCTCTGTTCCTGATCCTGGAGGACTATTCCACACTTCATCACTGTCCGGTAAACTGAAACTAAGATCCGCCAGAGTCAAAAGCTCACTTCTATCCCTGTCGGCATGTGCACCCGTTGACTCCACGCAAGTAGCCATTCGGCACACCTTATATAGCGCTATGCCAAATCGCTTGATCTCTTCAACGCTCACCAGAGCAGAGCCGGCGTTGTTATCGAGCTGTGATGCGTGAGCATATTGGGGTAAGAGAAGATCCCACCCAGTCGACAGCTTCGGACCAGAGCCACGAGCAGTTCGTACTCGTCGGGCTGAATCTGATATCGGAAGTTAAGGTCAAAAGTCCTCGTTGTCCGGCACGGAACAATGCGAAAATGGTCTGTAGAAGTATACTTTGGTATGTTGGCATAGGCCATGAGGTCCGCTGTGTCAGATCTGATATTTGCCATCGATCCTAATACAATCAAAGATGTTATCATCTGGTCGGTTCGTCCTTACTCCGTGGTGTCACTGATCCTACCATCTGAGAACGGATCGCAGCGCACAGGCTGGTATGAAACTCGATTGCTGAATCCTGAGATTTTTGACTACCTTCCACCCATAATCCCATCATGACAATGGATTGGATCAGAACACAAGGCTCAGTAGACAAGTCGAACGTGCCTCGGTGAAGAAACGGCCATTTGGGTGAAGTTCGTTGAAATAGATATCAACATAATCATGAGCAATCCAAGAAGGCTGCTGATCAGCTGTTGTTTCTGAGCCATTCGACGGGGAGGCTTCTGGACCCGGTTCAAGAATCGCAGGTCTTTGCATCATTTGGACGTTGCCCACGACGCAGGTTCCCTTAGCCTCTGTGTCCATGGGAGAGCAGTCAACATCCCGCTTTCGACAAGAGCTGCATGGAAATCCACCACTACAGCGTTCTTTCCTCTCATGACAGGCGAGACAAGCCTTCTGGGCCCGAGACGAGGGAGGCTGTCTGTCTGGGTGATAGATCCGCACATGTCGGCGCAAGAGGTCACTAAACTTCCATTAACGGAGATCTGATAAGCATGAAAGCGGTGTATAGGACGGACCTTCTTGTCAATGTGCTCTCGCAATATGGACACGAAATGAATCTCCCCGGGAATGGTGCGCCGCATGTCGATTCAGATGCTCTTTGCGCCGGTATGTTGCCTTGCAGCCTGGATAATCGCATTTGTATGGCCCACGAATGTGACCAGTGAGGCTTTTGGTGGCATTCTGTTTCCGAACATGAGTTACTCCGGATTATGATGTTAGGCGACACTGTCGCGGAAAATCCATGTAGTGGCGGTTCTGATGCTTTAAACTTTCCGGCCAGTCCGGCATCCCACTCGGTGCATCCCACTCAGCTATGCACGATGACAAACAGCTATTCCCACATAGCATGAAGCCACGAGACTGATCGTACATCACGAATGTCTTTCAGTTGATCGTGGCTTATTCATTTCCGGGTCAATAGCCCGGCACCGATTTTCGTGGGCTAGATAGTGGAACATCGTGTTGCCTTTACAACATTATCGAACAATGCAAAGCTGCGTAATACACATTTCAACTCTCTCTTCAGACTACCTCAAATGTATTGGGGTCACAATAACTATGATGACACAATACTGATGAGCACCACAGCAATTACACTCCGCATCAGTACACCTTAGTAGGAACGCCGGAACTGTCCACACCACCTTGTCCATGAATCCCTCCTGCGTGAATACCTTTGCCAAATCCTCCCTATCCTCGGTGAAGTGGTCCCAGGACTCGAAATGTATTGGGATCATAAAGTCCGCGCCAATATCACGAGTCAGCTGCACCGCCTGTTCTCCGTCCATCGTGATCTGCACCGAGCCATTGGGGAAGTCGAATGTAGCCTTGCCCAAGTTCAGGAGCGCGGCAGTGATATGCCACTTCTTTCCAATCTCCCGTAGCTGGTCAATGTACACCGTGTCGCCTGAGAAGTAGATTGCGTTGCGTTTTCCAGATGAATGAGTCCCGAACGAATCCGTCTCGAGAATGAAGCCGGTGACCTCTCCGATTGGGAAGTGCTTGCAGGGGTGCCGGTAATTCGAAACACCTTTCCACCGATGGTTGAGGTGACCGTTTCCCATGGACGCAGGCCGACGACTCCAGGACGAGGGCGAAGGTTGGATGCGCCGTCCATCGTGGTGAAGACCTTTCGGCCGTCAAGTAGTTTGCGGCCTTCGGGGTCCAGGTTGTCAAGGTGGTCTTCATGGCTCAACAGGACGGCATCAATTGGGGGCAGATCATGAAGACGAAGGGCTGGTCCTTGCTTGTTGACCAGATGCGGCGGTGGTGGAATCTTGTCCAAGCCAAAGATGCTCAAGTCCGCATTCTCCCAAACCTCGGTGCTGTCATACTGAGTTCCCTCGATTGCGCCAAAGAATGGGTCTGTCAGGAAATTAATCCCGTCGACGTTCAAAATGGCAGTAGCCGTGGTGATGTGGGTGATTGTAAGACTCGGCTTGGAAACAGTCATGATTGTAGGCGTCAAGTTATGAACAGCGTTTGTTTTCTCGCGTTCGTTTTCCGGAATACTGAAGGATATGAGAAAGCTTGGCTTGATCAGAAATCGATGAGGGACGAGGACACAAGGGGCAATGATTGAGGCTTTAAGTACCTCTGGCGCAGATAGGAGATTATAAATTTCTTCTCGCCGCTGTGGTCATCATCCAGTATATCCCACTCGACCATTAGTGGACAACGGAATGTCATCAGGCTCTGGAGTATGAGTAAATCGGCATCCCACCTCGCTGAATGGATGAATACCGCCAGGGGCTTTTTACACATTCGCCACCGGCATCCCACTTATCCCACTCAGATCTAATCAAAAACACAGGTCCGTGTAAGACTAGCAGTCCACTGAAGCGGACTGACAAATAATCGTAAATTGTCTGATACAAAGCTTCGTCGGCATCCCACTTCCATGTAATAGGGGCATAAATAAGTAGTATGCTGGCCATGTAAGTACAAACCACTTTCCCACGAAACCTGCAACCCCGTGTACCTCTCCCAGATCAAGCTATCATGCTTACTTCGCAAGATGTGGAGGCCTCGCCAGCCGACGGTAAACCATTGCCCGGTTTCACATCGGCAGCAGAAGGCTATTATACCCAACATCGAACCAGTGATATCCAAGTCACCGAGCATCCGAAATCCTCCAGAATTCGAAGTCAATTGGGAAGACAATGACCCAGAGAATCCTCGTTTGTGGCCACTTTGGTACAAAAGTCTGACCGTCGCCGTTATGAGTCTGAGCACCACAGTAGTCAGTCTATCAAGCACCCTATACACATCCGGCATTCCTGGGGTGCAAGAAGAGTTTGGGGTTTCTAAACTCGCGGCGCTTGCCGGTGTCACCACTTATATGTTTGGTATGGGTATAGGAGGCGTGTTGTTTGCCCCGCTGAGCGAGGTAATCGGTCGACGGCCGGTCTATATCGCCGCAATGACGATCTTCCTCCTATTCCTGCTGCCTCCTGCTTTGGCGCATAACATCGAAACCATTCTTGTGAGCAGGTTCTTTGGTGGGCTCTTTGGAAGTGCTCTGATGTCCAACTCGCCCGCGTCTGTGAACGACATCATATCGGATGATCACCGGGCTTTGGCGTTTGGCTTCTGGTCGATTGGCCCTACCAACGGTCCTGTTTACGGTCCAATCATTGGGGGATTCGTCTTTGAGTATCTCGGATGGAGATGGACTCACTGGATTGTGCTCATCATCGGGGGGGCGTCATAGTGGTTTTGGCCTCTATCAAGGAAACCTATGCGCCGGTGATCCTGAGACGACGTGCGAAGAAGAAGAGAGCGGAAACGCAAGATCCAAAGTGGTGGACACGATACGATGTCGAACAAGACCTGATGTCATCCCTGCGAGCAAGTATGAGCCGGCCATTTCTGATGCTTCTCACAGAGCCAATTTGGTAAGAAACTATATACTCTCCAGATCCAAGACTTTGGTCTCACCTCTCGCAGTATATTCTGGGACATCTACGTCGCACTCGTCTACGGTATACTCTATCTATGTTTTGTCGCCTATCCAATCGCCTTCCAGCAGGAACGCGGATGGTCTCCTGGAATCGGCGGTCTAGGGTTCGTCGGCATCGGCGTCGGGGTACTGATAGCCATTGCGTGCGAGCCACTGTTCCGCAAAGTCATTAACTCGCATCAAAAGTCTGAAGATGGCACTGTACCACCTGAGGCTATGGTCAGTATCGTCAGTCTTGGTGCGATCCTCCTCGCCGTTGGGCAGTTGTGGTTCTCTTGGACGTGTACACCAATATCCACTGGATCGTTCCTATCCTGGCCGGTGTTCCCTTTGGCGCTGGAAATGCATGCGTCTTCATCTATGCCTCTAACTACCTCGCCCGCTCCTACAGAATCTACGCGGCATCTGCTTTGGCGGGGAATATGTTTTTACGAAGTGTTATGGGGCATGCCTTCCCCTTGCAGGTCCGTCTATGTACGGAACTCTGGGTCTGAACTGGGCCGGCACGCTTCTTGGTCTGGTGGAGACCGTGTGCATAGCGATTCCTGTTGTTTTTTACTTCTACGGGCATAGAATTCGGAAGGCTAGTCGTCTTATCACTGAAGTGGAACGGTTTGTTACGGCTTAGTTGGGATGGGCTCTAAGAAAGGGGATTGCATAGAAGGCATAGACATGGGAATAGTGACATTAATCAATAGAAGGCAAGAGTACCTGGTAAACCTTTTGACTTTTTGGGGGGTTAGCCTCCTGCAGGGTTCTGCGTCGCCGTGTAGTTCATACAGAGCTAAGAATATAAGGGCCATGTTGCGCTCCTCGATATCCAGGTTCATGTCCTCCCTACTTCAGAGAGGACCAGTTCTTTACATTTTTCTCAGTACATTTTCATATTAGAGTAGTTCTTTGGCCAAGATATTCAGGTTCCACTCCGAAGAATGCTTCGGCAATTCAATGAGACAGGTCATGCTGTGTGATACAGTTGTCCCAGCAACGCAACCATCCCTTTCCCAGGAGTCACGATATTGATATTCTGGTCTCCATGGACCTTTTAGTTCAGGTTCGCAAACTCTTAAACATTCTATCCCCAGTCTCATATTACGCCATTGGAAGCTGGGCTTCAGAACGCCGCGATCATGGTCACTCAGGCGCTCGAGACTCGGCTCCGGCATATGGCCATCAATGATGAGAATCAAGAGAACGATGCGCAAGAGAAGACGAAAGTGCAGCCCAAGTCCAAGGTTCGTTCATTTATATCACTCTCAGTATGTTTTGAAACGTTGCTAAATGACAGGAGTTAGCCAACAACATCCTCCACGCCCCTTCAACCAAGAAGCAACCACTCCCTACGCCCAAGTCTCAGGCAAAACAAAAGCATCCACTTTCACAATCCGTCTCGCAGGATTCAGAGGAAGTTTTGGACACAAAATCATTGCATGATGACCGACAGCTCGCTCGAACAAAACCCAAACAACCTTCTACCCCTTCTCGACGCCCTCTCGCCGTTCTATCACAATCGCCCAATGCAGTGATCAAGGGCCAGCAGCAAGAACACATCAAGCTAGTCAAACAACCCCTCCCCAGAGTCTTCCATCTCGGCATGTTCGAGGTCGGTCGGGCCCTGGGAAAGGGAAAGTTCGGGCGAGTATACCTGGCCCGGGAACGAGACAGCGGGTTTGTTTGCGCACTGAAGGTGCTTCATAAAAATGAGATTCAGCAGGGGAGGGTGGAGAAACAGGTGGCCCGTGAGATCGAAATCCAAAGTAATCTACGCCATCCGAACATCCTCCGGCTATACGGTCATTTCCATGACAAGAAACGCATATTCCTGATCCTCGAATATGCCGGCAAGGGAGAACTATACAAACACCTAACAAAAGCCGGTCGGTTTCCCGAGTGGAAAGCAGCACAGTATATCGCACAGATGACAGATGCCTTACAGTATTTACATCGCAAACATGTCATTCACCGGGACATAAAGCCGGAAAATATACTGGTAGGACTGCATGGAGAGTTGAAGATGTCGGATTTCGGCTGGAGTGTGCATGCCCCCAGTGGTCGTAGGCAGACCAAATGCGGGACACTAGACTACTTGCCTCCTGAGATGGTCGATCCTAAGAAGTGTGATAAGCCGTATGATGAAAAGGTTGATCTATGGTCTCTTGGTGTTCTCATGTATGAGTTCCTGGTTGGAAGCGCACCGTTTGAGGATACACCTTCCATGACGCAAAGGAAGATTGCCAGAGGAGATATGACGATACCTTCCTTTGTCAGTTCAGAAGCCAAAGATCTTATTAGAAAGGTGAGTCTGACCCTTGGCTTAACCCTCGTATATACACCAATACTAATAGGGATACAGTTACTTGTCCTCGACTCACACCCGGCTGTCCTTGGAGAAGGTTCGCCAGCATCCCTGGATTATCAAACACTGCTTAAAACACGTAAACGGTGAAAAGCAGGATCGATTGAAATGACTGCAAAGAAAGCTTTGATATTCCAATACATGTAATAGTTCTTGTACATCATACTAATTCAACCTATGGACCATTCTCTTCTTTTGGGTAGAAACGCTTTCTATGGATCACATAGTCATCTTTGACCTTCAAATGGTCTCTTACCCGCAATGTTGAATTCACTGCAAATTTCATTATTCACTGGCCTATTCACTCCCAGAGCTGTCTTCCAGCTGCCTGTTTGACAGTACGCAAACGCCTGGACCCCTTCCCACTTTCCTGTTACTGCAGTTCCTCGCCTTTCTGGTCCCAGCCAACTGTTCTCAGTCTTCCCATAACTCCTATCTCTCCTGCTGCCTCCAGCCCTTTTCCGCCATCTTGACAGATGCAACAACAAACATTGCTGGACGTGCTCCCCGCTGAGATACTAGACCTGATTATCTGCCAGGTGAGTCCTGGCCCCTGCAGTCTGTTATTTACGTACTCGTTGATCAAGGTTGCCTTCAATCGTCAGAACCTGAAGCGTCTCTGTCTGGTCTCCTCACGACTGTACGACTGTGCTATCCGCCATTTGTACAGGTTTATCGTATATTCCAGCGGCAGGATGATCCCAATGCAGCAGTTGACTAGAACGCTTGAGGCAATCCCCAATAAGTATCTAGTGTATACCCAGAAGCTTGGTTTCAACACGCCGCCCTACGAAATGCAGCGGGACCAATGCACAATCCACGATTATGAGTCACTTCAGTACATAGACTATGATATTTCAGATCGTGATGTTCTCAGGAGGGCAGTAAAGGTAAGTAGAAGCGTCTGGTTGCCCAGCTCAACCGCCGGCTGACTAGCGGGTCAGAATGACCTCGATCGCTTCATGCGAGCCCTGAGTTCTCTGCGACTACACGACAACCACCTAGAAAGCTTTCGGTCAGTACACAATACAGCGGGTTGTTTCCATATCTAATCTCTCATTGCCGTAGGTGGGATCTCAAATCATGCATTCCTAAGGATCTATTTTCAACCGACAAGTGACCTCTTGAGAATCAAAGCAACATTCGGTCTATCTCCATTCATACATACCGCATGTGTCTCGACTTAATAGGCATGCAAATCCGCGTGGATCTCGTTCAATTCAGAGCCTTGAGGAGTCTTTGTTGGCGATCCCTGGCCAGAAATCAGGATTTCGAGTCTGTCAAAGACTGCTTTCGGGAACATGGTCATCAAATTGAGAGAATCACACTTGACTTTGTCAGCTGCATTGAGGCAGAGAGGGTTTGGTCCAACGGATTTATAGATATTGCACAGGCTGTCCCTGACAATTTCTTCGCACGAATCATGCTGAATAGTTCGTCAGGAAGCGAAAGGACTGTCTTCCAGCACTCCAACATCTTGATCTGTCGGCCGCCTCATTCAAAAACGCCGGCCCGGAAGTGCTCTATGCTTGCAACGTGGAAAACCTCAAGTCGCTCAGGATTTGGAACTGTCCTGGATTTCTCGATATCCTACGCCACTCGGAAACATTCAATACATTGAAGTTAACCATCTTTGGAGCTCGTTTTCGATGAGGATTCTGAGGGTATCACAGAACCAGTCTGCCAGTTTGTCCAGCAGAGTTCTAGATTGAAGAGCCTCTTCCTCACACTCCCTGGGCGAGTCAATTGGTCTTTGCTTATCAGCACAATCTCGAAATGCCGTCATCTGGACCATTTTGTCATGGAACACTTGGAAATCAAGTACGGGTCCTCCGTCAAGAGAAACATAAAGTGGCCTTCTCGATTTTACGAAGTCCTGCAAGACATCCAGCTAATTTGCTTTGGAACCACCACGTCACCGAATGTCTATTACGTATCGAGCACAATAATTAAACTCGCATGATCACTAATTGATGGCCCAGTCCCACCATCTAAAAGAAATCAGGCCAAGACCTCCTTGCAAGTTGCTCCATGACAGGAAGCATGTAGAGCACCACGGTATGAACGAGCTTGTTCGGTGGGTATTCGGTCCCAGTGGACTTCCAGCTCTTCAGGTACTCGCTTTCGGAGAGTTTTTAGATGGTGGAGGAGAGAATGAGAAAATGAGATTGTTGTTCTCAAGATCTGCAGGTGGCTATCAAAGGCTGACGCTCTCTGAAGCATTATCTTTGGACCTTGTTCTGGACAATATCGACGTGCTGAGAGCCTGTTCTTGCTTTGACTTCGAATCGCCATAGCACATACTACAGTACAGAGTAAGAATGAATACGGATAGCAAAATCACGATGACCATCTCTTTGTGCCTTGCCAGATTAAACTATCATGCTTTCGAGTATGATATAGACAAAGTCCACAGGCGACTCCTAGACTTGAACATCTGCTTACCCAAATCAATCCCAGAATCACTGAATCATGCAAAACGACAAACCAACTAAGTTCGATGTCTGCTACGGTTTGTAAACTCACGGGCTGTGTTGTTTTTATGCCCTTGCTTTAGATGTCTACAAATATGTGTGAAATAAAGATTCACCGCCAGACCACAGAAGCCTCAACACACCAGATTTGCATAGTACAGCACATTTCATGCCTTTCTATACTCTTAAAAAAATGGCCTCATCGTCTTCATAAAGCTCCTACAGTCCAAAGTCTTACACGGCACTTGAAGGAAGAATCTGCAGAAACCTTTGCATATGCTGCCGCTGTGACCGCAGCGTATTTCTGCCATTCATCATTCTTGTGACTGTCGCAGTAGTCAGAAATGCCCCGGATTACCAGGCATGGGAAAAAACCCATCAGTCCGGCTGCTTCTGTCTCAAAGCAGAGACATCCCTTGCCCCAGGTGTCTCTGATACGATGGTCTTTGACGACGACATCTCCCGAAACAATGGTTCCGTAATGAACATGAGGATGCAGAGAGTCCCGTTCTTTCCGTCGCACAACATCATCGACTGAGCAGTCCTCGCAGTCTCTTTTCCCACTCGTATGATCAGAGTTTTCTGCGGAATAGACGATCTTTATGCGGACCGGGGTGAACCCACCCCGGTCCATTCCTTGATTGTGCCATCCTTGGGTTCGCATTGTACAGAGCTCTCAGTATATCCGGGATCCTGCTACCGCGTCGCTTGTGCTCTCTTCGTAAGTGTTTCATCGCGTCGAGTAATATCCGAGGTAGGGAAATCTGCAAGTCGCAGTACCGAGTCACTTGACCGGAAACATGTTCAGCATAATACTGTCGGATACCGCCGAATCTGCCATTTGGCTTGCTAACCACGACATCGCCGAGTCGGATATCGTGCTTCTCATTAGGAATGCCGCCTCCGATTCCAACCATCAGTCCGAGCTTGATGTTCGGGAAGCTGGCGATCATATGTTCTGCTGCGATGGCGGCGGAGGCAGTTCCATATGCCCCGCTGGCAAGGTGACCAGAACGACATTGTGCTCCGCGTTCTGGCATTTGATAGAGCCAAGAGTGTAGATGTTGCTGTCGCCCGTGCAAAGGGTTTGAGGAGGGCTGTGTATAGTGTCGAGCATGGCCTCCGCAGCGGCTCTCTCGTGTGGCAAGGCTGAGATCCATCCGATCGTGTAATGGAAATTGGGAAGAGCAATCACTTCCGATAGCATATCTGAGACAGCATATGGATGCCAACGTAGAGAACTGGTGATGGGAGACTCAATAGGTGAGGATGTCGAGATATTCTGTGGCAATCGAGCAACCACTTGCTTGTACTCAGCGCCAGCAATTTAACAGCAACCTGCTCCCCTTCCTTGGGCCACTAAAAATACCCCGGCTGCCTTCCTGAGGTCAATTAAGAGCGCTTATGCAGGGGCCATGGAGTCAGCGCTTATCCAAACACCATGTGTCTGCACCGCTGGGCGCGTAACATGGATGATTGGAAAGGAGATAACCAACTGGCTTTGATCCAGCGAATCAAAATCTTTCTCGCCTTGATGAGTTGTCTACACAGCCTACTAACACAGAGTTGGCTGTTGATATTTTGAGGTAACCCGGAATTGGCTGGTCATGGTTGTAGTATCGCGATACTACAGGTCCGAATGCTGCTTCCTGACGCTTGAAACGAGTTGCATTTAATCATCCAATGAAACTTGCCGATCTGTATTTCCAGAATATGCTCTGGAGAAAATTCAAGGTTCTTGGTCATTTTCTAACAGTCACTATGGAGGAAACATCTCAAGGGGGTTCCTTACTCCTCTACACATCAGTGTCTGCACGATATGAAGTCAACATACTAGCACTATAAGCATTTCAAAGTCTCTAGAAGTAGTCAGAACAAGCAAGATAGCCACTGAGTCTCTTGTCATGCAGATAGTGCTCACATGAAGTATCCTTAGCATCGGGGATAGCTGTCCTCCCGAGGACCTGCGGGGAAAACCGGCCCAACAAGGTACGATGCGGGGAAGAAACCACCAGACGACGAAGGAGCCACTGGATGAAATGCGAGGGCTCCCATTCCTCCCCGTCCAGACTTCCCCACCAGCTGGTTCTCCATGTGGGAGCGCAAGAGGGAACCCACATGGGGCAGACAGCCTGCTGGCTGATGTCCGACTTGGCATCAACACCATCACCCAGACGCCTTGTAACCATTTCATAATCCCTTGCCTCTTGCTCTTGCTTCTGCTTCTTCCTTAGACACCGTTGTAGTCTCAGTAACCTTACCTCGCATCTCGCTCATCTCATATCCCACCCGCGCAACAATGAGTCGCTGCGACCCGCCGACGTCACTGCCTCCGATGAAGGACCTCACGACCGAGAACATCACAGAGAACGTCCACTTGGTCAACTCGCAATGCACCGATCCGCGCCTCCGCTACCTCTTCGAACGCATCGTGACGCATCTGCACGACTTTGCGCGCGAGACCCGTCTATCAACGGAAGAATGGCAGGCCGGCGTCCAGTTCCTCACAGAGATCGGACAGATCAGCAACGAGCTCCGCCATGAGATGATCCTCCTCTCCGATACCCTCGGACTCAGCATGCTCGTCGATGCGATTAATCACCCGCGCATGCCGCCTGCGACGGAGGGGACGGTCTTGGGGCCCTTTCATACACATGATGCGGAGGATATGGCTCACGGGGCGGTGCTGCACTCCGATCCGGACGCAACTCGATTACTCTGCGTGTGTTCAATTAAGGATTCGCAGGGGAACCCGGTCCCGGATGTGAAGATTGATGTGTGGGAGGGAGATTCCAAGGGTTTCTACGACGTGCAGAACCCGAACCGGGATGGGCCTGATGGACGGGGAGTGCTGCGGTCTGATCCGACGGGGAACTTCTTCTTCAAGGCGATTGTGCCCGTACCCTATCCCATTCCTATGGACGGTCCGGTGGGCAAGATGTTGCAGAAGTTGGGTCGGCATCCGAATCGCCCGGGACATGTGCATTTCATGCTGGACAAGCCGGGCTATGACTTGCTTATAACGTGAGTGGTGCGAGGTCTATCGGTGTAGAAGACAATGCTAACTGAGTGATAGGGCACTGTATCCGCGCGGGGATCCGTATGAAACGTCCGATCCGGTGTTCGGGGTGAAGGAGTCGTTGGTGGTTGATCTGACGACTGTTGATGCGGAGATGGCGGCGAAATACGACGTGCCTGAGGGAACGACACTGCTATCGTATGACTTTGTGCTGTTGACTGAGGCGGAGGCGCGTGATCTGCGCAGGAAGAATGCGATTGAGGCCATGGAGAAGCAACGGCGGAATGTTGTCTTCCATAATGATCTGCCAGTACCGGCAGAGTAGCTCTAGGACCGTACGTGCGTCGACTTACGAATGATGATGCGTCAGGGTATGCAACTGAATAGTTTGTATGATGGTTTGATTCTTGTACTTCGTATCACATCTTGACATCCATATCTGGTATGGCGGGTTATAAACCCAAATTGTAGGTGCCCGCGAACGTACGTGGCGTCCTTAGGTCAATATCAAAGCCTTCTTCGTGCTGATCGCTCATCTCCGGCCATTGGCGCAGGAATTCTCTCGTGTCCCCTCCAGCGCCTAGTCAAGACGCGATTCCTCACTGTCTGGAGGGACGAGACTCGAATCAAAGGAGACGTAGAGGCGGGTGTAGTCGGACATGCGTCGCCATGATCGACTGTAAGGTAATGTTCTGCCATCCATCAAGCGAATCCTTCAGTCACTATCACTCGCATCTTCGGCGGCCTGGCTAGGCATCTGGGAGCTTGGTCCAGCAGTGCTCTGGCGCTGCGTATTGGTACTCCTCCGCTTCCCCTGCTGGTAGTTCTCCGTCGTAGTGATCGCTCTCTCGCCGACAAATTTATCACCCGGCCAATCTTCCTTACACACGGGACACCGCTCTGCCTGCTGCATTCGAAAGAAGGTACGGACGCAATGATCGTGGAGTCGACCGGCACAATCTCGCTGGCCACAACGTTGACCCTATCCTCAGTCAGCGCCATCCCTATACCCAGAACCGAAAGACGGGGGAAAAGCAATATACCGAGGTGATAATGTCTCTGCAAGCAGCACAGAACTTAATCTTATTCGTCCTTCGCCCATCCTCGCCCTCATCGTTATACGTCGCAACCAACCACCCCCTCAACTCCATCAATCCCCGCGGACTCAACGCATAGAACCCCTTGCGACTCTTCTCCAACCACCCATCCTCAACCAACTGTTTCATCACCGTCTCCGCCTGCGACATGCTCAGCGATTGCGCCGCCCCGCCCTGGGTCTGTTGTGTCGCACTCCTGGACTCGCGCCGACTCGCCGCATCCCCGCCGGACACCCGCGCCAGCTGCGTTGCCTGAATGGCGCTGACGACCATTGCCTCCGAGCGACGGGTATTATTCGTGTCGAACATGGTGTCGAGGACGCGCTTGACGAAGGCGATCTCGTCGGCGGTGTACGTTGTCGCGAGTTGCGTGAGCGCGTCACTGGTCGTGTTGACGAGCGCGTAGACACGCTCAGGAGGTTGTCCTGGTGCGTTCGGGTCGACGGGCACCTGGCGCAGCGAGCTGCGGATTTCTAGGTCGAACGGTGAGATCGCGGTGTTGGCTGCTGCGATGTAGGATGATAGGTCTTCTTCAGACACATCCTCGGGGGAGACGGGCTGTCCTTCTATCCATGGAGGTATCAGCTTTGCGACGTAGTGACTTTGAGACGATCATGAGGGATTACCGTGTGCGGAGAATATGGCAGCCAGGATGGGCTGAGCTTCGAAGGTCAAGGTTGAGCGGGCCATGAATGCCTGTAAAAAGGCGCGATTGGAGTCGTTGTATCCATTGTCTGTGGATTCAGCCATTGAGGGTATGACGAGGTGCGAAGTGGGTGAGAATGAAGAGAGGGCGATGAGGAAGTAAGCTGGAAGTGAAAGAAAGTCGATATCAAAGTAAACGCGGTCGCGTGTCGCGCCAAGGCTCCCATCAACTACAAAGTAGATTACCAGCACATACTTCGTACATCTACATCCACACTATTTAGTACTTATTTCTACAGCATATCTTCAGATCTACTGATCTACTGAACCCATTGTCATGCACCATATATGTCATTAATCTCGCAACCACAGCTTGATATCATAACAATCTCCAATCAAAGCAAAAGTACAAACGAATCGAGATGGATCTCCCCAACGCCACAATGACTTAAGTACAGAGAAACAAACCCCAAATCACCCTCCTAGTATCTCCGGCGGGTCGGCTCCGGGCTGGGACTGCGACTGACACTGCGCGCATCCCGACCCCGTTCCTTCAGCCACTTCTTCGTGCTCAGTCGCATCTCGCGGTCCAGCTCGGCGCTGGGGTCTTTCCGGTGATGAAATTGCAGAACCCGCCACGGACACACCCCTCGCCACTATTTAATCGACAACAGGCTTCTCGGAAATCCGTGACGGTGATAGCTCGCAGTATATGGGACGGGCGGCGTACCAGCGGGAATTGAGGGCGTCGCAGGCGGCTTGTGCGTCTTCTTCGTATTTGAATCGGGCGTAGACGTTTCCAATGAGGTCTGGAGACTTGTAGTTAGCTAGCCGTTTCTAAGGGGTACATTGGCAACAGGGAGGCAAAAGAAAGACAAACATACGGTCATTATTGTTGTCGCACACTACCAGCTCCTCCAGTTCGCCGTACTTGCACATCTCGCACCAGACATCCTCGTAGAACGCATCAAAGTGGTTCTGCAGCTGGCTGGGGTTCATCTTGTTCTTGGGGTCGTAGGCCGGGTTCTGGTACATGTTCGGCATCAGGACGGTCTGCGAGTACGACGGCTTGACGTGTTTGCGCGAGCATCGGTCGCCATGTCGGCAGGCTCCGATCTTGTAGTAGAAGGAGCAGTTGACCTTGTCCTGTTCGGTACCGAAGATGGAGGCGAGATAGTTGGCCATGGTGGTCGAGTCAGTGGGGGTGTGGGTGACGTAGAGGTGAGGCCGAAGGTTGATACGGGGAAAGTCGTCGAGAAGGAAGGGTGGAGAGAGGGTCGGAGAGAGAGATGACCAGCAAGAGGCGACGCGCAGACCGAGGCAAGATGTTCGTGCGGAGAGAATGCTGGAGCTTCGCATTGAAGTTTCTGGAGAGCTCGAGAGCTGAGTCAGCAGCGTACCAAGGTTTCTGCCTTGCCACTCAGGCACCCGCTGAGTCATGATTCTCGATTGCATCGATTCGAATACTTCTACCTCTTTCTATGCCTTGTTGACGTACTTGAAAAGAGTAAGTAAGTCATAAGATATGTTCATGTAAGGAAAGTCTAATGGTCAATCGAACCAAAGTATGATGGCACTGTGGAAGACCATCAGGGGTGGATATATATCTCGGTACGAGTAGGAAATTCTATATCAGATAACAATGCAATAGGTCAGAGGTCATATTGATTGCATATAATCAGTCTACATACGACTGGGGAATTGTTTCATATAGGCGGTAAGACGCATCTCAGCAATTTTACAATTCTACTTGCTTCAAACTGATGACTTTATTCGCTGTAGATATTAAGCATCCTACCACACAAACAAGCAAAAATCCCCTTTCGCAAGTTAAAAACCACACCAACAGCATTCAAGTAGTGATAGACCCTCAGTTATACACCGTCATCAACAAGAAAGTACAGTAGTCATAGTCACGAGTAACTACCCTGTAACGATATACACATCAGTCGATGTCATCCCATTTCCACGAAAGCGAAAGCGAAAGACCTACCTATACCCAAGGCTCATGACTCAAGCAACTAAGAGATATCAAACGACTTCCAGACAAAGTCACTGTTGCAATCGCCATTGCTCAGGCCCACAAAGGTCCCGCCACAGTCGGACTCGGAGTAGCCCGTAGCACTGTGGCCCTCGGTCAGATCGGCTTTGATCGACCTGGCCCCGGGGTTTTGCGCGGGGATGTGAGGCAAACTCGGCTCCGACACCTGCATTGGTGTAGACGATGTTGTCACAGCTCGCATCGTTGTATACTGTGATTGACCAGGCAGATGCCAGAGGGAGGAGGGCTAGGGCCCAGGGGGTGAACAACATTTCGATCAATGTGTTCTTAGCTCAGGGTTGAAATGACCATCCGAATGAACAGCCCGTGCATATCCAACATTGCAGAGAGCATCCGTCCCCTCAGTCTGCGGCCTCACCCAATCCCACTTCATATCGTGATGTTGGTAGAATGCTCATATGCCATCTAAGTCTATGCAGCGGGGCCAAAAGCAAGATCCCTGCATTCACTGGTGATAGACAAGGATATCACTGGTTGATCCGTAGCACACACTCCGGACATTCAACCAGTCCCATCCGTGGCCAAGCTGAACCTATAGCCATTGGCGAAGCGGCCATGAGGCCAAGGAGTTAGAGGGCGTGATAAGTTCCTGCAGTATTGGGGGCTAAAGTGGCCTAATTGAAGGTATACAACTGGTGCATCGGGACAAGCTATATTCAAAGTGGCCAGTGGGATGTAGATCTGCCGTTGTCGATTGGTCTATGCTTCAGGTTACATCCCGTGGACGCTAGTTAGTGGTCAAGATTCGAGTGGCTGGTTCAGTCTGCCTCGGTCATTCTGTTTTGAATGCTTGATGTGATGCTTCATGTCCAGACAGAATCCTTAGCGAGTCAAGAAAGAAGTTCGGTCAGAATGGACAGGCATGGTTGGAGTAGTCTATCAACTACAGATTCGTACATACCTGTGTACATACCTGTGTACATATCATCTTGGCCAATGAGGATAGCTACTTTGTTCAACTCATTTCGGGCAGACTATCCATAGTCTTTCCAACACTCCGTCTGTTTCCTACTGGATGTGACATGAATACCACCAAGGATCTAGTCATATTATACTTCTAATTTATTAACTAGTAGTTAGGTCATAAATCGACAGTTTCGGCATCAAGATGGCATCAGGTCCTCAGCCTAGGCAATCGGGATCCCAGTCTGGAGTGAGGCCACCCTCTTGGGACCCAGGACATCTTCAAGACTGAGCCAAGAATACACCAACTCCTTGGATTTGCCGTTATCATACGCAACATCATCCTGAATGGGCTTTTTGTTCTTGCAGAATACCCTCAGTTCTTTGCATGCCAGAGCTCCATTCTTCTCCAAGTATTTCCGCATCACGTCGCCAGCGCTCATGACAATCCGGCTCACTATCTCAGTGCCGCCAGATGCAAATCCAAGTGCACGTGCATTTTGGGCCGAGCCTTCCGCAACATGATGAATGAGGATGACGATGTTTGCGATGAAGGATTCATCAGGCATATATGCGGACGTAAAATATTGAACAAAGTTATGGTGCTCTTTGTCTCGGATCAGTCGGAGCAGCTCGACGGAGCGCTTGTGCATGCCGAAGTAATTGTACAGGATGACAGGCTCTTCTTGGAATAAATTGGTCTTCAGGAAGGCGAGAAGCTGCAAGGGGTCGATGTTGTGGGTCTTGGACCACCGGCGGGTAATGGCCAGTTCCGGATTGAGGTTTCCCAGCTCCTTGCTGGACGATGCCAGTTCGATTTCTGTGAAAGCTCGTCCAGGATTCTGTGAATGTTTTACAATCCCCGCATTTTCCTCAGGGCCACCCATTCCCGGAGCGAAGAACAAGTTCGCGACTGCCGTAGTGGACTTGAGCAGGCGGGGAGTCTTGCCATCAGGCCTATGGAATCTCCGGTTCCGAGAGTCACGAGCAAAATTGGCAGCAGACGAGATGCCCGTGGCCAACTCAAGCCGGTTCACAGCGATTCTTTGGCGTTCTTGGGCCGCGAACCAACGAAAATATGAGACTCTCCATGGATCTTGAGGAAAGCACCCATGTCTGGCCACCTCAGGTTTTTATGCGTGGAGAATTGATGACGAGGTTGTGCAAGAAGGCTAGTTGTTGGACATCGTACCATTGGGTAATGAGCTGCTGGCCGACAAACTGCATGCTCATGTTGAGATTGAACAGGATCAAGCCGCAAAGGATACCATGCTGCGAGAGGAGTGCGTGCTGATCAGGCACGGACCCCATGCTGTTGAGTCGAGAATGGCTCCGAATATCTTGGAAGACATCTTGGATGATGTATGACCTCACCGTTGATTTGATGTTTCGAATTTCTTCGTCACCCTCTTTTGGCCAGAATTTGGGCGGAGGGTGTGTTTGGGATAGCTTAAAATAGTCATCAATAGTCTTCTGGATGCGAGGTCACGACATCCGGAGGTCTCCAAATGCACCCAAGGTACTGTGCCGCATGATATGATGGACGTCGAGGAAGACCTGGGAGGCGAAGCAAAGCCACAACGTAACCTCCTTGGACTTGGCAAACTCGGTCAGGCCTCGAGTGATGGCATCCTCAGCAGGCATCTGGATTTTGAACACATCCACCATACAAAACTCTGGCAAAAGGGAAAGAAGGATGATCTTGTCTTCATTGAACTTCTGACCCAAAGACATCCGCTCTCGGTCCGCTTTCGGATTGTAGGTGCCAAAGTGACCTTTTTGAAGACTGGCAGATGATCGTCCTGGAGAACAGCGGCGAAGGACTCAAGCAGAATCTTGGTTGGCACATAACACCACTCGGCTAGATCAGCCATGTTCTTGTTGTATGGCAGGCCAATCTCAGTGGATGGAGTCGCAGAAATGCCGCGGGTAGAAACACCCAGATTGTAGACAATGTTCTGGATATCATCACCCTGCCCAGGAAGCGAAGTGCGCCAGTTATCTTCCACCTCCTGCACCACCAGATCGCGGGCAAGTTTCAAGGCACTATCCGTCACCACCGCCGCGTTTATCAGGTCGATCCTCTGATCTCGATACTCCGACCAGGTGATGGAAATGAATGTTCGCATGTTGCTCAAGGAACTGGCCACCACCTCGGCGAGCTTTTGCAGTTCCTTGGTCGTCGCACGATAATGCAGTGGATCTGCATCTGAGTCTCTTGTTTGCCTTTGGATTTGCCCTTTTTTCACGATAGGAGTGGCAGCCGCGAGGCCAAATGGTTGATAGCCACATTGATTGGCTGTCTTCAGTAGCCAAGTTGCGAAGGCATTGGTATCTGCTTTGTAGTGCGCGTAGCTACTCTGCAAGAATTCCGGTAGCATGCTGGCAGATGATGCCCTGCTGGCATGCTTGGGAACTAGCGGTCAGTTGGACTGTTAGACGTATTCGCGGAGGTTATAAAATGAGTATGGCCAGTCTGTTTGTTGGTAGGCCGGCGGACCGGATCAACGGATGGCCCGAAAAATTGATTTTGAGGTCGCTTTTATAGTTCCTGAGCTGTAGATTATCTAGATTCGAACTGATTCAATAACTAATAACCTATTCATAGTCTTACTAAGAGAACTTTTTGTCTCCTAGGGTGTAAGATGGGTTTGATAATCCCTATAACCATATCGACCTACAAACTATAGAGTATAACATGCCAAAGGCCAACCATTAATGTTAAGAGACATTGTCATAAAATCATGAACATCATCTATCATGCAATCCCTTACTCATACAATATCTATACACTACCCATACAAATCCCCCCGACGAGGCTTCTCCACCGCCAACGAAGTCAAACAGCAATGACCCGGCCGTTCATTCTCCTGATGTCGGACAGCTCCCCATAACAACGGCTCTACGGCAGCCTCCTTGTCCGTATCCGGGGATGACACGCCGCACTGATAGCCAAGCTGCAGCTCCCTACAACGGGGATATCTGTCTTCAACCGTCGCGAGCTCAAATAAACCAATGCAATGAACATCACCGCGCCGATGCAGAGCGCGCACACAATCGCCAACGGGCTGTAACCACACGCAGTTATCACGCCGCTAGGACTGGTGCTGGGGAAATGGTCGTTTGGTCGGGTGAGGAGCTCGTTGTTGGGTTGGTAGATGCGCAGGTTGATTAGGAAGATGGACTGGGAGATCAGCCAGTAGGCTACACAGCAGATTACCATGGGTAGTGAATATCTCCACGGTAATTGTAGCCAGTAGGTCTCTCGTTGAGATCCTGCCGGGACTGTGACCCGCAGGGAGGTCTTCTTGTAGGCGAAGCGACTCCATTCGTACGCGGACGTCATGCCTGTCAGAACGGCGTTATACATGAAGTACAGCCCGGAGAGGAGCAGTTGTGGCAGATTCGCAATCAACGACGTAGACAGGACGGAGGCAGTGGTTCCACCCTGGTAGTCGGAGATGTTGACGATGGCGTTCATGCTCAGCGCGCCGAAGCCCATCGAGAAGATGTTCGTCGAGCCTACCGATTTGATACCCTTGGTGAGGAAGTAAATCCCCACGGCAATACAGGCAAGCCATATTATAATGCATGCTCCCCATCGTTTCACACGACGAGCCTTGATACCACCGCTCGATCCAGTCGGCGCCGTGCACCCACGGCTGGGGAGGATAGGAGATGACTGGTGCCCGTGTCCGTGATGCTCTGACACGAGCGATTCGTCCTGCTTAGAGAGTAAACATCTGCCCTCGGAAAGCGGCTCCGGACGTGTGAGGAAAGAATCCAATGCATCTCCCATAGTGGCGAGAATGGGGCTCGCGCGAGACCAGCAGACACAGCAGAATGGAGACGAACTTGACCGCATTGCATGCAATGGCAATGTACAATATCAGCGGACTATACTGTAGCTGACAGCTGTGTCCCGCACGGGTGGTAAAGCACGAGTCAATCTCGTAGCCTTCTGGCAGGATACGCCAGGAATCGGCCTTCGACTGCGCCTGGTTGCCACTGCATTCTCCCAGCAAGATCGTGTCCGTATCGCACATCCAGTAGTTCGATTGCGAGAGCCCATCCGGCGTCCAGTCCGTCCCATTGACCATATGGTGCTGACAGGCTTCCGGGACAGTCGAGTTATCCCATCCTGGATCGAAGCAATACGCGGGCTCATCGTTTCCACTCGCCCAGTCCCTGCAGAACCCACTGCACCAGTCCTCCACCTGGCGAGGATAGTCAAGCGGATGAAAGTATGCCACCACCGGGAGGGTCACATTCTCTGGTGGCGCGAACGTCTTCGACTGCTCGACCCCGTTGGCATCCTTCAACACCGTGAGCACGTTGAACATCTGCCCCTGGATGCCACTATCATATGCAGCAATGCACTCTTTCCCAACCATCTTGGTCATATTCACCTGGTTATCCTGCGCAAGACCATGCAGCCAGCAGGTAACATAGCGTTGCTGGTCCCCAAAGCGATACGCCTGCACCGCCTCCTCCCCACAATCAATCCCAATCGAAGCATTGCCATACACAAACTCCTCCGTCACCACCAACCCACTATAATCATTGAATGTCGTGGTCATAAACACCGCCGAGTTCCACAGCAGATGCAACGGCATCGAACTCAGCAGCAACCCCAACCACAACACCGTCTTGGTCCTCCCAACATGCGACAGATTGCGCAGCGAATGCACCCCGATATCCAACCACTTCCCACGCGCATGCGCAGCATCCACCTCGCGACGGGTCGGCGCCGTCAAGCACTGCATGTTGTAGTTACTCGCGCAGACGAGCAGCGTGGCGATCATGTTCAGTGCGTAATGCACTTTACTATCCGTGGCTTTGACTTCGCTGCAGTCTTCCTCCATCAGCACGACCAGTCCGCTGCCTGCAGACGGGAACAGCTTCCCCAGCACGATCGTGACCACCACATTGATACACAGACAGATCCCGACCGCGACGCACGAGATCGTTGCCCCGAACGCCAGCCGTGTAGGTGGTTCGGGTTCGGCAGCGTTCTCCGCTCTGGTAATCGGTCGTAACCCTTCCCCGAGCGTAGCACAGTACGGGAATACCATGTCTTTGCGGAGCTCCAGGTCGTGTTTCTTCGCCGTTGTCGTCCTCGTCCGTCCGGGGAGTCCGCCTCGGTGGGAGCGAGACTCGTCAGCTCGAGACTGTCTGTCTCTGGCTCTGAGACATGTGGAGCGAGTTTCTTCGTGTCATCTGTTGTTGGCATTCCTGGACAGTAGGGCTGAAGTGTTGGTCGATCACGAGCTCGACGTAGACCCTGGCTATATGTATGGTGATGGAGCCAGTGAGCAAGATCAGAATACGAGGGTCTCAAGTAGGCTTACGCGGTGTGGAGCTTAGCTGGGGCCGTTCTGCTGTGCTGTCGGCCTCTCCGTTGCAGACTAAGCGACGACAGACCCTTGAAAGAGAGTAAATCGGGATCTGCAGTTTGGGGCGGAGCTCTCCGCATGTCTGATTGGATCATGCACAGACAGGGACTGGATGTGAGGCTGAAGACGGGTTCAGGCGGGATGTAGAATGATATATCGGTAAAACAGGTGGTAGCTGTTTCAGATATACGTCTGACAGATGGAGCAATGGATGGACATGAATGGGTATTTTGAATAGAGAGAATAATCTCGACACATTAAGTTCAATACATTAAAAGTCATATCCTCGCTCGCTCAAACACATGCATACAACTCTTCATCACAAGTAATACAATGGAAGACCACCGATCGATCGTCTAAGCCAGTCCAGCGAAGCCAAGCACGACCGCGGCCAGCACCTTGACAGCACCACCGGCGGAGAGCGCGGCGGCTGCGTTCTCACCAGCACCGGTGGTCGTGGCCGCTGCGGACGTAGAATCGTCGGTCGCCGTCGCGCCCTGAGTCTCAGTCGTCGTAACGTCGGCCGTCGTCGTCGCAGCGGCGGAGGTAGTGGTCGCCTCGTCGGAGAGAGTGGCAGTGGTGCCGCTGGAGGGCGACGCAGTAGGCGAAGTATTGGTGCCGTTGCGGTTGCCGCTACCACCGCTGCTGGTGCCGGTCGAGGCGGCAGTAGAAGATCCAGTATTGGTCGCGTCGAGGGCCACGACCTTGAAGCCGCGGATGGCGACAGAGGATGCCTTGGAGAACTCCTCCGTAGCGCGGCCGGCGGGCTCGCCAGAGCAGTTGGGCGTGGTGAACATCAGCATGTTGATGTTTTTCTCGCCCTCGCCGTCAAGCTCGAACATCTCGCCCTTTGCGTGGTGGACCGTGATGCAGGCATGGGGGCCATGGCCGGTTTCAATGGTGGCTTCGCCGTCGGTGTTGCGCCAGGTGAACGACCAGGCGGAGGCGGAGGAGAGCAGCGAGGCTGCGGAGACGACGGTGAGCCACTTCATTTTGGTAGGATATCAATGCTTTGGATTGTGTTTCTATAGTCCGCAAAACAATGGGGAGTGGAGTGGATGAGGCACGCGCAGCAATGCTCGTGCGAGCAACGGGCAGCTGATCCGTTAAATATCCGATCAGCCCAACCCCTGACTTCCGCAGACCTGAGGGGTGCAGATGGTCTGGAAGCTGTAGAGCCTCGTATTTGGTTTCGCCGGACCCCAGGCTAATGCCCGCTGTGGGCGAAAAGGCTAAGGATCAGCCCCTTGGCGGCGATGAAGGCTGCCGTGGGGCGGATCTGAGTGGGCGGATGGACGAGCCTTGCTGCGCCAAGGGGTCTGCAATAAGGCACACAATATAATTATAGTTCATCCGATTTGTCGCATTGTTTGTCGAAGGGAATGGCGTACGAAAGATCTTGGTGCCCTGCATGGCGTCGCGGCGTCATCTCCGCCAATATCATGATTCCGGGTGGCTTTTGTATTCTCCGGGTGATTAACTCCAATGAATTCGATAACTCCAGGTATGCTCGTAAAGTCTAATGTCTATGTGATGCGGGGTGTTGCAGTTTATAACTTGCTCGGGAACTCGTTCTTCACGTCTACTGCGAGTCCGCTTACATCGACTGCTGGCGGCACTCCCCGAACCATGTCGGCGATGACCTGGCCGGTGCCCACGGACAGGGAGATACCCCAGGGTCCATGACCCGCCGCGATGAACACGCCACCCGATTCAGCGGTCTTCAGGCCCTGGCCCAGATGACGGTCGTCCACCTTGGCGACGATGGGAATGCCCCGAGCAGCCACAGGCCGGAAGCAAAGGCCCTCCCGAACGATCTCGAGGTCATCGACGTTGGGCGTCTCCTCGGTCGACTCGGTCTGTCGTCCGCCAACTGTCCCAGAAGTCGAATTGTCACCGCCTTCAGCTTGTCCATCTCTTTCGGGTTGAATAGTTGCGCCGTGTCCTGCGCACGTGCAGGGAGCCGCAGATCCGGGTTCAGACCGGCAATATAGATCTCAGCACCCTGACGCGAGAATATCTCCGGGCTGAATCCGCAGGATGGCGGGTGGGTGGTGAAGACGGCATGGCTGCGGCCGTGGTACTGCTTCTCGTGCTGCTCGGTCAAGCGCGGAGAACGCAGGACAAGCGAGTAGCCTGCCAGAGGCGTCATGGGGACCGACACGCGAGAGGAAGGGAAGAGGTCGCGAACGACATCGGGGGTCCAGGGACCGGCAGCGACAATAAGGTTGGTCGCGCGGAGGGTGGACTCGACGTGCGTCTTGAGGTTGACAATAGTGACACGGCGATGATGTTACTGGCACGATCCGTGACGAGGGAGGTGGCTTTGGCTGGATGGTGTAATTGCACGCCGCGCGATTTGGCGCCTTCGAGGAGAAACGTTGCCAGTCGTATGGGATCACTGGCACTCGGTCAGCTATTAAACCAAACTTGTTGTGTCTGTCATATGAGGCGGAGGTACTCACACCACCGCAACAGTATCCGGGTCGCTGATCTGCTCCAGCTCCGCACCCTGCTGCTTCGTCAACCAACTGGGCGCCTCTGCCAACGTGGGCTGGGTGGTGCCAGCTGCAGTCTCTGCGCGACTGGTCCCATCGCGCAACCAGTCGTCGCCCCGAGTGCCGGTCTTCTTGCTCGCCTCGGTTGCGAGATTCAGCGCCGTGCCCTTCATGTAGCCCCATTTGCGCGCACCCCCTGGTCAGCCGCGAGCGAGCCATGGAGCTCGAACGAGTATTCTCCGAGAGGTGCAAGGGCCGGCGGAAACCAATCCTTCGCCAGGAATCCAGCTGCGTACCCCGTTGCGGCGCTGAAGAGCTGTGGCGCGGGTTCGACAATGTGGATATCCTTTCCAGGCTGGTGTTGCGACAGGTAATATGCGATGGAGGCACCAATGATGCCTCCTCCGAGGATGACAGTCGGCATGATATCGGTTTCGTCCAGGAACCTCAGCTGTTATGGTCTATGCGATGTTTGAGGAAACGTAACTAGTGCTAGGCCAGGGTCTTGTCGCATATACTTATACCGTACCCCGGCCGGACGGAAGTGCACCGCGGGGCACTAGAACGGCATCAGACTTCAAATTTGGCGATACCAGACCGTCCCAGAGTGGATCAGGCGAATCCACCAAGCAATTGGCCCTATCAGGGTGGTTACTCTCCAAGGGACTGGCGACCGGTCCGGTCCCAGCAGCAGATTCAGACGCCATAATGTGCGTCCTGGCCGGGAGACGGACCGTCTGGCAGGAGTCCAATCGTAGTGGAAGCTTGAGGGTCCACCAGGGACGATTTCTGGCACGCATCCGGCTTATCAGTGTGCCTCGGTGGCGACGGTGTCAAGCTGTGCATTGGTGTTGTGGTGAACAGTGGTATGTGTGTGTCTGTAGATCATGAGTTCAGTCCATATAGAAATAGAGAGGCCAAGGAACCTACTGTAGTGGAGTGTGGTGTAGTGTGGTGGGTGTTGAGTTGTGTTGAGTGGAAGAATAATGTGAGACGATGAAAAAGACCCCTCGTGCGTTCCCCTCAAATTACATCACTCGCCAACTCACCACAACACTGCTTCCTCCTCTACCATCCCACCACCAGCTAAAGGAACTACAAGACAATATACACAGAGTCAATTAGAGGTCTCTCATTTGAATCCCACTCTCCAACCATGTCCAAAACCATCATTGTCACCGGCGCATCCCGAGGTACCTCCCCGCAGTCCATACCTGTCGCATCTTTCGCTCTCCTCCCCAGCAGCTATACAAGAATATTAGATACTAATCGTGGATAGGAATCGGCCTCGCCATTGCCAAATACCTCCTCACCGCCCCCCAAGCCCACAATGTCGTCGTGATCGCCCGCAGCGTCGAGCCCCTCCAACAGCTCAAGGCGCAATACTCGCAGCAAGTTGCCGTGTTGAACGGGGACCTGGCGGACTTCTCGCTCGGCCAGAAGGCTGTCGACCTGGCGCTGAAGAGCTTCGGTCGTCTGGATGGCATGGTGCTGAACCACGGCATCCTGGGACAGGTGGGCAAGATCGCCGAGGCTGATCCGCAACAATGGAAGCACGGCTTTGACGTGAACTTTATCAGCTTGGCTGCATTTGTAGGTCTATTCCTGGAGCCATGACTGATGTAGCCATGCATACGATTGTAGTGATAGCATCTAACAGAACCAGGTGAAAGCGGCGATCCCCGCCCTGCGCGAGTCGCACGGAAAAATCATCTTCACCTCGTCCGGCGCGGCCGTGTCGGCATACCGGGGATGGGGTCTCTACGGAGCCACCAAGGCGGCGATGAACCATATGGCCCTGAGTCTGGGAGAGGAAGAGCCCGACGTGACCACCATCTCCATCCGTCCCGGCATGGTCGACACCGAGATGCAGCGCGAACTGCGGGAGGACCATGCGACCACACTGGAGCCGCAGATGCACTCGAAATTTACGACGGTCCACAAGGAGGGCAAGCTGCTCAAGCCCGAGCAGCCGGGCATGTCATGGCCAAGTTGGTCCTGGACGGGCCGCAGGAGCTGAGTGGAAAGTTCCTCTCGTACGTGATTTCTTGCTTTGCTTTATTTTCATCCTTTCAAATTCTTCCATTGTGTGGTATATACGCTAACGAAAACAGGTGGAATGATCAAGCGCTGGATAGCTTCCAGGCGTAGTCTACAGTAGATCCTGAGTGATGAATGTCAGTATAGATTACACCACAACATGTCAAAATCCAATCAGATGAAGGAGGAATAATCAGCCGAAAGATGAAAAGCAGGTTACATTTTAGAAGCATTAGGTGCAGCGCACCTTCATACTTAGCATGGAATGTAAGGTGATCATCATATTCATGGGGTGGGAGAAGAGGAAGAGATAGCACATACTCATTCAATTCGTTGATATATTGTTGTGGGATTTCGGTGTTCACTGCCTAGATTCCTAGATTGATCTTCTCAAGTCAGCAGAGCTCACACGATAGAATCATAATGAGATAGTGAAAGGAATGCAGTTCAGTAGTCCGTTTGGCTTGGACAGTGTAGGTCACCACGAAGGGTCTGATAGGGGCGACAACGTTGTTCATCATGGTAAAAAAAAGACAAGGAGTAAACAAATGCAGACATACCGTTAGTGAACTACTGGGGAGTAGATTGTCGAAAAGTCCTCAAGAATCAACATCCGATTCCCTTGTTCTCGCTTGGAGAGTGTGTGAAGAAGAGAGAAAGAAGACGAAGGAAAAAATCGCGGCGGCGGTAAAAGTAGTCCGGAAGGCGGTCTATTTTCTGCCAACGCGGTTGTTCCGCCCGGATCATCTCCATTATTCTTCGGCCGTACTTAATACTACTCCCCCGTCATCCATTCATTCATCTTCACTTCCACTCCGTCCACCACCACATTCCCTCCGTTCTCTCTTCTATTCTCCCACAGCCCACATCTCCATACGCTTACCATGTCAGACCGCGAATTCAACTGTAAGTCGCGCCACTCCCGTCTCAGAATACAGCTGATCTGACTCTTCGCAGCAAATGACGACCTGTCGCTTCCCAAGGGTAAGTCCTGCGCTTCGTCGCGACACCGCTCATATGACCGCATGCGCATCTATACACCATACTAATCTACCGCAGCGACGGTCCAAAAAATTATCACCGAGATCCTCCCCCCATCGTCCGGCCAGACCTTCTCCAAAGACGCGCGCGACTTGCTCATGGAGTGCTGCGTCGAATTCATCACCCTGATCTCCTCCGAAGCCAACGAAATCAGCGAGAAAGAGGCGAAGAAGACGATCGGCCTGCGAACATGTGGAGCGCGCGTTGCGGGATTCTTGGGTTCAGCGATTACATCTCCGAAGTGTTGGCCGTGCGGAGGAGCACAAAGAACAGCTGAAGGTAGGTTTCTTGCGCATATCCTCTACCTGTGTGGATATACGGGATATTGGTCACTAACGGTCTTGATAGTCTCGGGAAAAGAAGCAGAGCAAGATGGAACAGAGTGGTTGTCCGAGGAGGAGCTTCTGCGACAGCAACAGGAGCTGTTCCGGTCGGCGACGGAGAAGTACCACGCAGTGCCGGAGTGAACGTGTCGTTCCTCTTCTCAGTGATGTCTTATGATGGGTTGGCGTTCGGGTTGGACATGGGATATTTGTATACATTCACGAAGATTTCGCAATAGTAAATGGCTTAATACGTGTGGGGTCTGCGATAGGCGCTTCATAGCGGTAGAGAATACTTGAGGAATCGGCTAAGGCAACTACAGCATAGACATCTGGCCACAAGGATGTACCTGGGTAGATCAGTACAGCAGCGAGCTATACGAATCACAGTAGCTCAAATTTTTCTACTTTGCATAGAGATCGTCTTCATCATGAGAGTACACTCTGTTCTACGCTCTGGATGTACTGCACTACTAGCGCATATGATTGGCGCGCCATTCGTTCTGGAACCTTACCCAAACAGGCCACCCGCTAAACCCCAACGAGCGACGCGCCAACCTCCGCGCGAGAGGCAGAAAGTGTCACCACCATCAGGTCGCATCTCGAGACATCGCCTGCCCGCATCACCGCATCCAGGATGCCTCCCTTCAAAGATGAGCACATTTGGTACGTCCACTCCACTCGTCTTCCTCTCAATGCCTCTCCCCGCCAATGCCCCGTGCTAACCCGCCCTGTCTGTCAGATCATTGCGCCAGGCTCGCAAGTGACCCTGGCGCAACTCGGCCTCCCCGAGTCCTTCACCCCCGCGCGCTTTCGCTTCCCCACGCGCATGTTCCCCGCCGAGAAAACAGGGCGAATATGAACCGTACAAGATCCGCGAGCGTTCCCGCGAAGGGAAGCCCGTCCCCGCCAGCGAGACACCCGCCGACACGTCCAAGGATGTGGACATGAAGGACGCCGCCGAACCGAAACCTGAAGGCGAACCGGACGCAAAGACCGACGGGGCAGAGGACCCAGAGGCTTCGAGTGAACCCAAACCCGAGATCTTCTACGAGGAAGACGTCACCTCCGATGAGGGCGCCGTCTACCCCCTGGAGAACGGGCGCATTGTCGACTGGCCCTGCTTCTTTGCTCTCCTCACGCACGTCTACAACACGTTGAGCCCGCCCTTCCACACCCCGATCATGCTCATCGCCGAGCCGTCTGGTCCGCGCGCGATCGCGAAACCATCACCCAATTCGTCTTCGAGAAGTTCAAGACCCCCGCTTTCTGTCTGATGGACGCCGCTCTGGCCGTCTGTTACGGATACGGCACCGGCACCGCGACCGTTGTCGACATCGGCAAGGGCAAGGTGGATGTGACCGCCGTCACTGACTTCATGGTAAATGAGCACGGCCGCGGCATCGCTCGAGGGCTGCGGCGGAGACTACATGACCGAACGACTGCAGGAACTGCTCCAGCCAAAGGGCTTCTCCTGGGAGATGTGCGAGCAGCTGAAGCGCAGCAACATCACCGAACTTCTCCCTCCCGGCACGCCCCTCCCCGGTGCTGCGGCCACCGCCCATCAGGGAACGAACCCGGCAGCATCGAATGGTGCGGACGGATCGACGGGCAACGCGCCGCAGAATGGGACAGGGCTAACGGCGAAGATGACGATGAGGGTGTGCTGGACGTAGCTGCGATCGTCAGTGGCAACACCAGCGAGTTCCTTGCGAATCGCGAGAAGGAAAAGTCAACGAAAAAAGGAGGCGCTGATTCGGGCTCAAAACCCGTCCGTCTTCCTAACTCCAAGAAGGAGAAGGCCACGTTCCAGTTCGAGGAGTTTGTGCGCCTCGAGTCGGAGAAAGAGGCGTCAGGTCCTACTCAGTACATCCGCCAGACGCGCGACATCGAAGTCGGAGTCGAGCGCTTCCTCTCGGCCACTCCCAAGCTTCAGACCGGAGATCGGTTCTCCAGCGGGATCCTGGAGGATATCGCAACGCAGATCCACCATACCATCCTCGCCGTGCCAGAGGCGAACAAGCGCAGCGAATTGTGGGATTCCCTGATCATTGTTGGAAATGGAAGCAAGATCAAGGGTAAGTGTGACTGATCACCTGCAAAGAGGCGGTTACTGACTACGACAGGATTCACCCAATCGCTGGTCCAGACCATTACGCAAAAGTTCGTACTCTCTCCCTCCGCCACCATCTTCACCTCCGAGCTGCCCTCCAACTTCTCTACGCCACTTCCCACCGGCGGAACAAACACACACTGCACCGCAAGGCCAGCCAGGACCGATGTACCACCCCGGCGGCCACGGCGTGAACCCACTGCTTGTCGCCGCTACACACTCCAACAACCCGGCCGCCAGCAGCATGCCCCCGGGAACCCCATCCATGGACCTACAACTCTGTCGCACCACCGTTCGACGGGCCACTCACAAACCCCGACGTCGGTCAAGACGCTGCGCCCTCCAGAGTACTTCCCCGAGTGGAAGGAGCAGAGCAGCAGCAATGCGCCCGGCGCGAGCGGAGCCGGCGGCGCACCGTCCGGGGGCCCGGGCAGTGCGAATGCTGGTCCGGGGGCCGGCGCAGGCGCTGGCAGCGGTGGACATGGTATGGAGGAGGCGGTGTTCCTTGGAGCGCAGGTGGCCTCCAAGGTGGTGTTTGTGCTCGACCAGGGCATCAGCAAGGGCTTCATCAGCCGGGTGGAGTACAACGAGAACGGACCGTCGGCGATTCACGAATATAGCATGTGAGGGCGGCCTGTGAGGGATATTTCATCGGATTAAGTAATGTTCCTTTGGCTCCGTGATCTGGCGTCTAGAAAAAATAGCTGTTGGAGTCTGGTTAGGTTATTGAATGTGATATTTCCTACGGTAGCTGATTTCCATATCCGGCCTAATCGGGACATGGATAGCTATACATTGTGTTATGTAATTATACAATCACGTGCTGTTTCATAATGGGTGCATAACTCACAAGCGCAAGACCGCATCGCCACTCGAACATTTCCAACCACCAACTTCAGCAACACATCACCAGGCATCCTGGAGCACTGTCACTGTCGCATCACATTATAACTTCGGCAGACTCTTTACGACCGTCAAGATGCCCCGTGCCGAAGCTGGAAGCACCAAAGCGCTGAGCAACAAGCTCAAATCGGTAGGTCCTCGATCTATCCCACCAATCTATCTCACCACCGAGAACATCACTGACAACTAGGGTCTGAATAGAAAGGACTTGGTCGCTTGCGCTGGTACTGTCAGGCATGGTATGTTCTCTTCTCCCTGGTACTCACGAATCTATACCTAACAGGATTGCATGCAGTGAGCGACAAATGCGCGATGCCAACGGATTCAAATGGTGAGAAGCTTTCCCTCCCCTTTCGTACGGTCGACCGACAGCCCGCTAACACGGTTACTGAAATATAGTCACGTCCAGAGCGAAAGCCACGTCCGACAAATGCTCTTGATCGGCGAAGACTCGAAGAAACACATCGAAGACTTCAGCAAGCAGTTTATGGACAATTTTATGAACCTGTTGAGGACGACACATGGTGAGAAGAAGGTTCATATCAATCAGTTCTACCAGCAGGTCATCGCCGATAAGACCGTATGTCTCTCCCCCTTTGCTGTCTACGGTGGTATCGCTATGGGTGATACATGAATGGGAGCTAATTTGTCGGTGTCCAGCATATCCACATGAACGCTACGAAATGGAAGAGTTTGTCGCAGTTTGCGGCGCATCTCGGTCGCGAGGGACTGTGTCGAGTTGAGGAAACGGAAAAAGGCCTATTTGTCTCCTATATCGATCGGAGTCCGGAGACACTGCGACGACGCGAGGCAATCATGAAGAAAGAGCGGCAGGATCGCGGCGATGAGGAGCGCGAACAGCGGTTGATTCAGGAGCAGGTTGAACGGGCGGCACAGCGGGTTGCTGAGAAGGACACGGCGGAGGAGGAAGATTCGGAGGCGAGGATCCTGCAACGCAAGGAGGGTGAGAAGGTGAAGTTGAATATTGGGTTTGGGAAGACTGAGAAGAGTGAGACTGAGGGTGCTTCTCCCGAGAAACAGACTCAGTCGCAGTCGCAATCTCCGTCTCAGACCCACTCAGACCCCGGAGAAGAGTGAGGAGCCAACCAGTGCGGAGGGGGGTGCGACAACGACACCTGCGACAGGTGCCATGCCCAAGATGTCTTTGTCGCTTGGAGGCAGCAAACCGAAAAATGTGTTCGCGTCGGCGAAGAAGAACCCACTCGCAGGGAAGAAGGGCACCGTCATGGAGCAGCCGAAGAAGATGACGGAGCAGGAGCGCATCATGAAGCAGAGATGGAGCGATGGAGCGGAAGCGCCGTGGCATGTCTGGGATGCCGAATGCAAAGCGACCGCGCGTGATGTAGATTGAAATGATATTAGATATCGTTATTGGGCATTGTATATAGAAATATTACGACGTTTATGATTGGCAGATCGATATATATATCGGGTAGTCATGGAGGTATGCATGGTTATATATGTGTCACCATCCAACTCAGTTACAAGCATCAAGTATTCTCATAGGTCATTGAAACAACACAAGGCTTGTATATCAACAAAAAAGTAAGTCGGTAAATGCGAAAATGTAGGATCAACAATGAGAGCAGATCTTGAGTATAGAAAGAAGCAGGGAAAGCGGACTTTTTGCCGGCGCAGACTCGAAACCCAGGTAGCCTAGTGGTCTTGCTCCTTTCCTACGCCTGTCACTGTGAAGTTGTTCGTTCGACCCGCGTCAGCATGCTTTTCATATCTTTTTTGCTCTTGTTATCGGTGATAGATAAACCTTCCACTATCTTATTGCTGTCACGTATCACAATTATATTAGTGTTATAATGACCATAGAGAACTTCCATGTCATCTCCCGATTAAGCATAATATAAGGTTGACCAATCGCCGCGTCCATCAGTTCGGCTTCTCCCTCCGACATCATCTCGGATGACTCTTCCTTCCTTCGCCCACTTCATCTTCACCACTCCATTTCTCTCTTTCCCTCAATTCCGCTTCATATACCCAATTCTTCATTTCCAGCCATACCTCATTACACCTACACAATGCCAACCACAATCGCCTTCATCGGATGCGGTACCTCCCCCCCCCCATCCATCCATACATTCAGACATCCAGACACCCACTAACTACCCACCAGGAAACATGGGCTCCGCCATCCTCAGCGGCCTCCTCGATGCAACCCGTCCAGGACAGCCCTCCGCCAAAACCGCAAAGATCACCCACTTCATCGTCAACACCAAATCCGCCAGCTCGGCCGACCGTCTCCGCGCGGAATTCCCCGCCGACACCGCTCGGCTCGACATCCGTCACGGCCAGAACGTCTCCGCCATGCACGACGCCGACGTCATCATGCTCGCCTGCAAGCCGTTCCTGGTCGCTGATATCCTCCGCGAGCCGGGCGTTGCTGACGCCCTTGCCGGTAAATTCGTTATTAGTATCCTGGCGGGTATGAGTCCCGTCGAGATCGAGGGGTGTATCCCGGCGGTTTCGTCGGAGACGATAACGACGAAGGGCAAACCGGTGATTGTCCGGGCGATGCCGAACGTCGCAGCGCGATTGCGTCAATCCATGACTGTCTTCGAGACGGATCCGTCTCTCTCGTCTGAGCGCGCGGAGCTGTTGAGCTGGGTGTTCGAGCAGATCGGTCAGGTGCGGTTCGTCACGCCGGAGCAGTTCGATGCGGCGGGGACTCTTGCGGGTGCGTCGATGGCGATGTTGACGGTTGCGCTGGACGGGCTGTTGGATGGGTTGTGGTGGGAGGGGATTCGGAGGCCGGAGGCGCTGGAGATGGCGGCGCAGGTGCTTGCCGGGATGGCTGGGTTGTTGAAGGATGGGGCCATCCGGCGGTACTCAGGGAGAATCTCTTCGCCACGGGGTGTACGATTCAGGGTTGATGACGCTTGAGAGGCAGGGGCTCGGGCGGCTTTTGCGGATGGGATGATTAATGCGACGCAGCATTTGAAGAAGTAGAAGACGTAGGATAAGGGGCTGGCATAGACCTGAGTATACTATAGATAGACGACGCTAGATGGGGATGACAGGATGTATGTATGCAAAAACATGCGTTAAAAGAAATAATTAAGATTGGATACATTATCTGATTAAAGTACTAAACTGTGGGCAAGCATGCATGCATGTTCGATTATCTGGAACGAGCGTCTGGGCAGGTACCAGGATACCTTGCACCCGGATATGATATCTCCTCACAGAACCATAACCACACCGCTGAGCACAATAGCACCAACCAGCGAAGATGCAACCGAGTTCACGCTCGCACCGCCAGTGAAGATCGGAGCCTCAGGGTTGGTCCCGGTGCTGGAAGGGGTCTCAGGCTGGGCCCCCGAGTCTCCACCAGTAGGCTCTGGAGCTTCAGGGCTAACATCGGTGGGAGAGCTGGGCTGAGGCTCCGGTCCAGGCTCCTCGGGGTTTCCACCGGTGGGAGCCGGAGAGACTCCAGTAGGGGCCGTCGTGGGGATGAGAGTTGTAGGGCCAGCGCCCGTGGGCTCAGCACCGGTAGGCTTTGTGCCCGGAGGCTTCGTGTGCCCAGGGCCGGTGGGCACTGCGGTATCTGTCTCACAAGGGTGGTGGTAGGCTCAGGACCTTCGGTTTCCGTCTCGCAGGGAGTGGACGTAGGCTTGGGGCCCTCGGTCTCAGTCTCACAAGGAGTAGTCGTGGGCTCCGGGCCTTCAGTCTCAGTCTCACAGGAGTAGTGTAGGCTCAGGACCTTCGGTCTCGGTCTCACAAGGAGTGGTGGTAGGCTCGGGACCTTCGGTTTCAGTCTCACACGGCTCCGTAGTAGACGATGGTGGAGGAGTAGTAGTATCAGTCTCACATGGCGTGGTCGTAGTAGAAGGTGGAGGAGTCTCCGTCTCAGTCTCACAAGGCTCGGACGTGCTCGAGCTGCTGGTGGTGGGAGGAGAGGTAGGTCCTGATGTGGTCGAGGGGCCATCAGTAGTCGAGGGACCGTCAGTAGTCGAGGGGCCAGCAGTAGTAGTCGTGGTAGTGCTCGACGTTGTAGAGCTGGTGGTAGTGGTAGTGGTAGTAGTAGTCGGTGGTGCAGTAGTAGTCGTGGTCGTCGGTGTAGCGACATCAGCATACGCATCAATACCCTTTGGATACTGGCCGCAATGCCCGCCGACAGCTCGTCTGCGACCTCTTTCAGATAGGCAGGGACCTTGCTGCTCACTGCCTCAGCGAACCGATTAGAAGCGGCCAACTGCGCCGTCAGCTGGGCGTAAACAGTAGGCCCTGAACCGGCAGCGACAACGAGATCCTTCTTGCCAACCAAAGCGGAGATCGTGGCATCCACATTGTTCGTCAAAGCGAGAATTGGGTTGATGAGATCCAAGGATTCAATGTCGGTCAGGGCCTCGCCAGCCAAAGTGATCTCCGTGCCCCTCATCGATGACAGCGACGAGCTGGTTCGATGTTGCCTCGATGGCGGAGGTGTCACCACCAGTATAGGCAGCGATATCAGAGCCCAGGGACTGGACTTGAGCGTCAATCTCAGCGACCTTGCTAACGATGGCTGCAGAGTCACGCTGGACTAGGGATGGAGTGACGGTGAGCTTGGTGGGTGTCGCGAGGGTGGTTGTTAGGCGAGAAGCCCGCGAAGAGGGTTGATTGAACCCTCATCTTGCTTGTTTGATAACGAGTGAAGTGCAGACTATGCTGAAGATCGGCAAACGAGCGTGGATGCTCGAGTGATATCCAGGAAGACCCTTATATAGCGGAGGATTTTGTGTAGTGACATCGACCGAGCACATGCCGATCACCCTGGCAGTAGTAGATGAACCTCGCTTTTGCAAGATCCCAGAGAGATCATTTCCACTAAGCCAACGCTAGTCCACGCGAGAGATCTATTACTGGACGATTTCAGCCTGTTGCATCCGGGAGATTGAATACATTGCACGGGCCTCACGTCCCAGACCCTGCTAACCATCCTAGGCAATGACTGCGAACATCAGCGTTCTTTCTGCAGGAACTTGCGAGTAAGCAGGGGCTAAGAGGGAGGCCCGGACCTAGTGAAGTTATCTAAATTAATTGCCTGTCCCGTGATCGGAGAAACAACGAACTGGTGCTTCAGTGGCTGAATCAATCCTGGAGATGGTCAGCCACAGTTGCGGGGAAGTGAGACATCTTATATCCGACAATCCTGCTCACGGCATGCTAGGCTATGAGAGCGGAACATGCGATTCTGGATGGTTGGGGGTAATTGGCAGGATTTAGTTAAATAACTAGTATGCCCTGACCCTGCAGGTTCTCACTGGAAGCTTCCCTTCTGCTGGATATCCAGACCAATTGGGCAATTCGACAGCATAACATAGTCATTGCTTAGAAATAAAGCGTTCTAAGCCAATGCGGTCCTAGTAGCGTGCGAGCAGACTGTTATTGCAGGTTAATCCTGCCGAGCACGAATTGGCCTTGGTCTGCAATGGACAGGCCCTGTTCGATCATGATGTCAATTTCTCCTGACTGTCTGAGTGCTCTCATAGTCTGCATGACGTGGGTGGGCTACTATCAGGCTTCGACCAAGTCTACAGTACGGAGACGCCGTTTCTTACTGTTGGTGACTAGGAAAATACAAGACCATCTAGCATGCGTGACGTATGGATTGGTCTTCATCAAGTCTCGCTAGCTTGGTCAGTCTTTTAGAATTGAATCCTTTGGCCCCTGGCCTCATCGCTGGTATGGATCAGTCTCCCTGGATGCTTGCTGTGATCGTCGTTCGGGCCAGATGGCTTCGCCTTGACCAAACTGCTCCTGCACGATGACTTGACGGCGAAGTTTTCACAATCTTTGAAGCGAGACGTCAGCAGATGCTCGCGATCAAGGTGGTCCGTTGGACGTTTCCTCGGACACGGCGCTCCAAGCCGCCCAGGCAGCAGGTCTGTATGACGAATTTTTACGCATGGTATGTTTGACAGGAACACTTTCACCCTCCATATCAATCACCTGCCACCTTACATCAAACTCGGTCAGTGGAGTCTGAAGGCTGATCCCCTCAGCCCGGTTCCGGGCAGAGTCGGTCAAAAATTGATGTTAGCAGCTCCGATATCTTCTACTTGATAGTTTGCCAGCAGATAAAATTCAATGCTGTTTGAATTTACTCTTTTATTAGTAGAATTGGAGTGTTGGCTTTTGAGAATGGCTTTACACTGGATGGATTCAATCATCCCGTCGGCGCCGATGGCACGTGAAGCAAAGTGCAACCAGAATTGATAATCCAAAATTTACTTTACACTGGCATTGCCAGTAGGCCTCTTTTGTTCCTGATGTCATGAAACGTCATCTGTCTATCGCTCGAATGGTCGACGTGGGTCACTATATGTTTACTTTGATGGTACATCAGTGATGGGACAGTTGATGAGCGACGGAAGCATCTTCGTCCCCATATACAGCGTTTACCCGGAGAACTGACTGAGTGAGACATCATAAAGCGTGCATGATACAAGGGAATTAATGTCTATTGTCACAGCTCCGGCATTTATGGAACCCGACCTATCGACCTCATTGCTGATTCGGTGTATGTACTGCCTACCGGGGCGCGCTTTGAACATAAGCCGGGTCTGTCGCTCCTTGGAGATGCTGCCTATCTCATGACTCCGCTTATTCAGCAGAATTTGTCAAAATGCTCCTCCAGACAGTCGGAAAGCATCAGAACTCCGGATCACTCCATGAAGCAGTTCTGCAGTATGATATTCAAATCTTTCGCCAGTCTCAAAGGATCAGCGCCTCCTGTGGGTCATCATGCAATCCATGCTTCTTGGAAAAAAAGCAACACGGAATACCAAGATGAAAATGATACTTAAGCAGCTACAGTACGGATGGGATGGGCGCCGTAGAGAACCTCTATACAGCGTCTATAAGAAAACCAAGATAACCCAGGCAGCAGTGTGTTGTCGACTCCGCAACACAGTGAGAGATTTCTACCATACCTTTGTACCAAGAATTGACCTTAAATTGCCGGAGATAGCAATCTGTCAAAGACACCAGTACCTGACGTGCGTACTATAAAGAAGGGGTACAATGTCCGTTGTCTTATGGCGATTCGCAAGTGCAATGATCTAACCCTGGAGCTATCACAAGAGCTCTGGCAATAAAAATGGAAAATTACGAAAGCGTGGTCCATTTTACATTGACGGTTCGACAAGCTACTGATGAGCTGTATCCTCTCTGAACGCTGGGAATAATCTTCTTTATTTCGAAAAGTGGCGGACAACAGGCCATGAGAAGGAGTTGGCCTGCATTTTGAATGGGAAAATGCATAACTATCCATCATCGGCTCTCGGCTTCTACAGATGAATTACCTATCAAATGATCTTCTAGCGCTCTTTCTCTTACCACTTCGGCAGACAAAGCCGAAAGGCAGCCTCGTCCAGCGTTAACATGGGTAGGGCGTATCGTAGAAGCCATGATCCTAATACCATTCAACCGTATCGAGGGATATTCACTGATCATATGAAATAACCTGGATATTCAGGTTACCTCCATCCGCGTACCAAAGATGGGAAGGTCTCTGTCTAGCGATTATGGCAGGAGACTATAAAAAGCTGACAATAAGTGGCCATGAGTTCGCGACAGCTTCTTAGTGATCAATATCATATCAAATGTGAAAGTGAGAAGTGTAATCTGTATTCTATGTTGTTTAACTTCCTGAATATTTTTGAAAGGCTTGAGTGCATGTGCATCCCCCGGAGGCGACCACTACTGCGGCATAAGGACAAAAGGCCTAGGATCAACACCAAATAATTAACCAATTTAACCAGACAGCATTTAGGAAACCAGGGACTCGATCGACACCAGGAGCTATCCATATCCCTGTCCTTAACACCAAGGCGAGTGGCAAAGCCAGTGGAGACGCAACCCTAAGTCGAGATCATCAGGGCCACGGCCAGATGCCACCTATCAGACCCGCGAATGTACCTAATCTAAGAGGATAATCGACCAGATAGACACCCCCACGTTCAAACCCACTTTGCAGAACCCTGGGCTGGCTTATCCCTGCGGAAACCCCGCCCGAGCCAGCGGAAGGCGAAACCGAGACCATCTGCAAGTCGAATCAGCATCTCGTCCTGCGTGCAAACACAGCAGTTGCCTTCTCTCTAGATCGATCAAGCAAGCAGTCATGGCCAATCGGTCTTGGAGCCGCCCCGTGACTGCTGCATAGAGCCTACTGAGGCAATCGTGACCCTCAGATGTAGAGATAAATAGTAGCATGAGAGCACTGCAGAACTGAGTAGACAGGTCACCTCGCAGCATAATGAAATCGACTACTCTTGTTATCTACTCGACGGCCTGATGTGCTATACGCACTGGCAACCTCTGTACGCTATGCGTCGACTTCCTCGTCAACCCATCATGCTATACTTCCGCAGCCAACAGTGGCCCCCAAAGCACCTCTAGCCATCCTGCCAACAAAGGCCCTCCTCCGGTCCCTTGTGTTTACATCTATCATGGCGTCACCGCTACTGAAGCCATCTCTATCGATCATGAAGTACGTGGTCGAGTCGCAGTCGGCACTGTTCAATCCCTCCCGGAACCCGATTCTCAACTATCTCCTACGAACCACCATATATAACCACTTTTGCGCCGGAGTAAACGAGAAGGAGGTACGCCGCACGGTGAGGGATATGAAGAGCCTCGGCTTCAAGGGTGTCATACTGGGATATGCTCGGGAATCGGTGGCCAGACTCGACGATGTGCCTCCGCAGATGCCTGAGGTCAAGAAGCAGGAGGTTGTGGAAGCTCGCGCCATCGAGGAATGGAAGCAGGGGAACCTCCAGACCGTCAAGATGATTGGCGCGGGCGACTATCTCAACGTGAAGTATGTTATCTACTGTCTTCGTTGACTGAGTGAGCCTCTGACCAACTTCAGATTCACCGGTGCCGGCCCAGCAGCCGTTGATGCCCTCACTCGAGGCGATCCAGTGCCTCCCCCGGCCATCAAGAAGGCTATCACCGAGATCTGCGAGGCCACTGCGGCGCAAAACTCCCGTCTGTGGATTGACGCCGAACAGCAAGTGTTCCAGCCGAGTATCGACGCCTGGACGATCGACCTGATGCGTCAGTTCAACCGCAACGGTCAGGTAGTCGTCTACAACACCATCCAGGCCTACCTGAAAGCGTCTGTCGATAACGTCCAACGCCATCTGACACTAGCCGCAGCTGAGGGTTGGACTCTGGGCATCAAGCTGGTGCGCGGCGCATACATCGCCCATGACATCCGCGCGCGCATCCACGACTCCAAGGCTGACACGGACAACAGCTACGACCACATCGTGCAGAGCCTGCTCTCGCGACAATTCCCCCTTCCCTTGGATACGGAGATGTCTTTCCCCGATACTCGTCTCTTCGTCGCCTCTCACAACGCCGAGAGTGTCCGCAAGGCCTACTCCCTCTCACGAGACCGACTGCAGCACGGGCTGCCCACGATCCCCGTCGAACTGGGCCAGCTCCAAGGCATGGCCGATGAAGTCAGCTGCAGTCTCCTCGCCGCGAACCGTATGGCTAGTAAGACCAACGATACATCCACTTCCCCCAACTTCCCAGGAGTATTCAAGTGCCTGGCGTGGGGGACAACGGAGGAATGCCTGCATTTCCTCCTGCGACGAGCCGTCGAGAACCAGTCGGCCATGACACGGACGCACGAGACGGCAGCGGCCTTGCGAGAGGAAGCGTGGAGAAGGTTTGGATTGCGATGAGCGAAGTATTCTATTGATTGAATTGGCATCGGGGGATGTTTTGCTTTTTCCTTCCTTCTACTTGTCCGGATCTGCATGGATGGATGCATGAACCCCGCTCAGCATCGTCTGCCAACGCATGCGACGCACCGCGTGATGGGACAAAGGCAAAAATGCGGGGAAGCCTGCTGGTGATCGGGCTGTTATGTAAATAAGTTGAATGCGTGGGATTGAGTTGGATGGCGGGGTGGTTGATATCGGAGGGTGGCCCCGAAGCTGTCGGGAGGGGCTTCCGCGGTGATAACGATGATGATAATGATGATGATAGTGGATATGGCTTGGCATTATATCATAAACTACTGTGATGTCGTAGAAGTAAGAAAGAGGAGTTGTACTTGGTAAGAATAATCCTCATGGGAGCGGACCCTGTCTCCTAGTATACAGCCCAGAATCGCCCTCTTCTCTGCTCGAATGCTTGTCACACCATGATTGAAGGCCACTGTGTGCCAATCTCCTTACAATAGTGTGCAAAGACGGTATGATGTCAGACTGGGATAGCATGTTGGCGTAGTACAATAGGAGAGGCACAAGTCAAGCGAAGGTCTCTACCACTACGATCGAATACCTAGAGTCCTGGCCTTCTAGAATGTCTATCGAAGACGCCTCCCCCCTCTCCTCTCAATACTTCGAGCGTGCAATAATGACGTGGAAGGAAGGCACCATCCCAGGAAGAAGACAACAGCCCTAATTGGTGCTATAAAACCTCCGGTGGCTCTGCCTGCATACTCTCCTGCCCATTGACTGAAAATCCCCAGATCCCTGCTACAGGCCCTTATTTCCGCACTCTAAGCTCACTGGCCTCCTCATTTAGAGCTGGGCGGATCCCCGGATGTGAAACCAGACTGGCGCCACCGATGATATCACTCAAACTCTGCGGACTTTGGTCGGACCAACTCCCTTTCATCTTTCTTGATTTCTGGCCTACCCCGCAGACAAGCCACTGACGATTCGTCGAGGCATTTCCGGGGCTTCCTGGTGGAGAGACGCGGGCTGCGTCGCAACCCTAATTCATTTGATCAGCGCCGACTTGCCCGACTCGGATACGAGTGGAGAGAGCTATTCGAGGGGACTTGGTATATTTTGCTATTTCTCCTGCCAGGAAATTGATTTCCACACGATAACCTTAACTTCTACGTAATTCTTCACCGACGCGAGGAGGCAAGATGAAGCCTAATGTATGTATCCCCCGGCGCAATTCATATCATGTCTAATGGAAAAACCGACGCCCGCAGATCCTCGCGACGCTGTCGTTACTCTTCACTGTCTCCACTGCACTGGGAAGCTCTGCAAAGAACGGGCGAGTTGCCAATGTACTCTCACGACACGCTCGCCGGGATATCCGTTCTGCGCAAGCCAACGCCAGCAATGTCTACGCGACGAGATTCGACGGAGTGACGTGGGATGAGGATCATTGGCGACTCACTACGACGACACCACAACCAGGCCAGTATCAGTCGCGCGGCTCGGTGGCCAACGGGTATCTCGGTATCAACGTTGCCAGCATGGGACCCTTCTTCGAAGTCGATCAGGAGGACGTGGGCGATGTCATCAGTGGATGGCCGCTGTTTAGCCGTCGCCAAAGCTTTGCGACTATCGCAGGATTCTATGACTCGCAGCCAACGACTGATGGCACGAATTTCGGCTGGCTGTATCAGTATGGCAACGAGAGCATCATTAGTGGCGTGCCGCACTGGAGTGGACTGATCCTCGACCTGGGCAACGACAATTATCTGGATGCCACCGTGGATCCCAAGACTATCAGCGACTTCCAGTCCACGTACGATTTCAAAGCAGGTCTGTTGTCCTGGTCGTACACGTGGACGCCTGAAGGAGACCATGGCTCGTATGATATCACGTACCGGCTCTTCGCCAACAAGCTGAACATCACTCAAGCCGTGGTGGACATGGAAATCATCCCGTCCAAGGCAGGCGAGGCCACCGTCGCCAATGTCCTGGATGGCTATTCCGCCGTGCGCACTGATTTCGAAGCGTCTGGGGAGGACGAGGGTGCCATCTTCTCCGCTGTGCGTCCTTGGGGTATCACCAATGTCACCGCATATATCTATGCAAATCTCACAGCCTCGTCAAATGTGGACCTGTCCTCACGTAAACTCGTTACCAACGGGCCATACGTGAGTGCGAATGGCTCGTCTATTGCCCAGACCGTCAATATCAAGTTCACTGCGAACGAAACTGTCCGCATAACCAAGTTCGTCGGCGGCGCATCCACCGATGCCTTTCCAGATCCGAAAGAGACAGCAAAACAGGCAGCTTCTGCAGCACAGTCGGCGGGATATCTGCGCTCCCTGCACGCACATGCCTCGGAATGGGCGTACATCATGAACGATCAGTCGGTTGACCGCTTCACTAATCCTGCCACCGGCCGACTTCCGGATGATGCACATATCGTCGACTCTGCCATCATTGCCGTGGCAAAACATACTACCTCCTGCAGAGCACCGTGAGCAAGAATGCCTTTGCGGCCGTTTCAGAGGCCCCCGTCAACGCCCAGAGCATCGCCGTCGGTGGTCTGACCTCAGACTCCTACGCGGGTCTCATCTTCTGGGACGCCGACGTCTGGATGCAGCCGGGACTGGTGGCCTCGCACCCCGAGGCAGCACAAGCAGTGACCAACTACCGTATTGCAAAGTACGGCCAGGCGCAGGCCAACATCGACACGGTCTTTGCCAGCTCGAAGAACCAGACCTCGTTGAACCGTCTGCAGCCATATATCCCTGGACCAGTGGGCGTTTCGGTAACTGCACCGCCAGTGGACCCTGTTGGGACTATCAATATCATCTCAACGGAGATATTGGGCTCTCCATGATCTACCAGTGGGTGGCCAGCGGTGATACACAGCAATTCCGCGAGACCATGTTCCCCATCTACGACTCGGTAGCGACGCTATACAGCAATATCGTCGAACGCAACGGCTCAACCTGGACACTGACCAACATGACTGACCCGGATGAGTATGCCAACCATATCGACGCCGGTGGTTTCACGATGCCGCTCATCGCCGAGACGCTCGAGTACGCCAGCGCTTTCCGCGAGCAATTCGGCCTCGAGCCCAACGACACCTGGACTGAAATCGCCGACAACGTGCTGGTCCTCCGTGAGAACGGCGTCACCCTCGAGTACACGACGATGAACGGCACCGCAGTGGTCAAGCAAGCTGACGTCGTGCTGGGCACGTATCCGCTCGTCTACGACAACTACACCACGCAGGGTGCGCTGAACGATCTGGACTACGTGAGCTCCCTTATAGCCCAGAACCTTCAAGCAAAAGAGCCAAACTAACAGAAGCAGTACGCAAACAAGCAATCCCCGACGGCCCAGCCATGACATGGGCAATCTTCTCCATTGTGGCCAGCGAGCTCTCTCCCTCCGGCTGCTCAGCTACACATACCACCAATACTCCTTTGAACCATACAGTCGGGACCATTCTACCAACTATCAGAGCAAATGATCGACAATGCGACCATAACGGCGGCACACACCCGGCCTACCCATTCCTGACGGGCCATGGCGGCGCAAACCAGGCCGTCCTGTTCGGATATCTAGGATTGCGTCTTCTCCCGGACGACGTCCTCCATATCAACCCCAACCCACCACCGCAAATCCCCCATCAACTATCGCACCTTCTACTGGCGCGGATGGCCCATCTCCGCGCGCTCAAACGCAACCCATACGACTCTCTTCCGCACGCCGGAGACCGTCACTGCTCCCCTTGACACAGCAACCGACCGTTTCGCCAACGCCTCCATCGAAGTCCACGTCGGTTCTGCCGCCGAGAACCGTGACTCCAACTCCACCGAGAGAGAGGTATACACCCTCAAACCAACTCATCCATTGACCGTGCCGAACCGTCGCATCGGCTGGATCGCCACAGTCCCCGGTAACCAGGCCCAATGCCAGCCCGTGTACTCACCCAAACGACTACGAACAGGGCCAATTCCCCAATCTGTCGTGGACGGCGCAACTTCGACGCGCTGGCAACCGTCTTCGTCCAACACCAGCGCCGTGACAGTGACCTTGGCAGGGGTCAGCGAGTCGATTGTGGGCTTCCATTTCGACTGGGCGCAGTCACCTCCTGTCAATGCGACGGTGGTCCTCCACGATGCGTTCATCGCCGATCCCACCGGATTCTTCACGCAGGAGAGTGGCTATCGTGTAGTCGCGGCGTTGGAGATATCACCCTGTCGAAGCCGTATCGTCCCGAGACGACAGATTTTAATCGAGTTGCCATCCCCGAGGGGAATACCACCGATATCACGCTCGAGCAGCCGGTTCCTCCGGCGCAGTTTGCGACACTGCTGATTACGGGGAACCAGGGGTTGAGTGAGGGGATGATGATGTTGGTGCGACGGTGGCCGAGTGGGCGATTCTGGGAGCGACGAAGGGGCAAGATCAGGGGCAGAAGAGAAGTTCACGCAGGCGGGATTCAAGACTACGCAGTGCTGGGATGTTGGATCGGGGATTTCTACGGAGGTGAACTATCCTTAAGGAGAGTGGTGAGGCGAAGGCAGGAGTGAACTGAACTAGAACGAGTTGTATTATAAGAGGTGCTGCTGAACAGTTACATAGCGACTGACTAGCTAATGATTCCATCACCAATCACCTGCATACCTGCATCCAGAATACGAAGAGAATAGTACATACAAGAAGATCAACTTTGTACGAATTTGCGCTGCATCTGCATCCATCGTCTGGCTGCATTGCATCGCATCAAACTGCATGCATCATATATCACGCACGATGCATCCCATCACCACAACACACAGGCAAATGCGAATAGTTTACTGGTCCTGAGCGAACCGGTCCAAGAACTTGAACGTCGTAAGACCGAACGTAAGCTGCTTAACCAGCTCATTCGTCACGGACTGAGTAACATAGACACCCTCACGCGACTGGGAGATCCCCACAGCGCGCAGAGCAGCAGCGCCACTGCCCACCGCAGCAACGGGCTTTCGAAGCGGAATCCATCGACGAGGATCTGCACCGGCCGGCCGGCAGGGTACAGCGGCGAAGCGGTGGTGGAGTTGGCGGGGGGCGCGGTGAACGAGCCCGGCATGAAGAGACGCTCGACGCCGGGGGCGACGACGACGGCATCGAATGGATGGCATCCGAGGCCGAGTACGTCTGGTTCACGCCGTTGGCGAGGTGCTCGGCCACCGTGACGACGTCAACGTTCTCGCTGGCGAGCTGGGAGGCCAGTTGGGAGGCGGCGGAGACGGAGTCGGGGACATCGACCGAGGCCAGCACGGCCACCTTCAGACCATCCAGCTTGAGCAGCGGGTGGCCGAAGGCGCCCAGGTTGACGGTGGTGTTGGAGTGGTAGTAGGTTGGGTCCGGCTGGGGGGGTCCAAGCCAACAGCCTGGGCCACACGGCGGGGCGAGGTCGTTGTCGATGCGGTTCAGCTGGAGGAGGACGTTGTTCTTGACGATGTCGCTCTTGACCTGGGCGTTCTCGAAGCGCATGGCGTCGATGACGAACTGCTGCTCGGCCGGGACGAGGGAGTTGTAGAAGAGGCGAGGCTGCGACCAGACGTCCTGGAAGGTTGGGCTGACGGCACGAGTGAGTCTGCCACTGGGGCTGCGGCCTGGCGTCGTGAAGAAGCCATTGCCCACGGTCTGGTTGGCCTGCTTGGGGGAGCCTGGTTGAGGGTGTTGGGCGTGTAGGCATTGGGGTTCAGCGGGATGAACATCTGGCCGGCACCATCGCGGTTGTTGTTGTGGAAGGGCACACGAGGCTGGTTGATAGGCAGCTGCTCGAAGTTAGGGCCGCCATTGCGGTTCAGCTGAGTGTCCAGGTAGGAGAAGAGACGGCCTTGAAGGAGAGGGTCGTCGGTGAAGTCGATGCCGCGGACGACGTGGCCGGGTTGGAACTGATGCAGTTAGTGAGTTGTCTTGGATTGGAGTCTTCTATAGATCTTGCCCTGTACGGAGACTGGAATGTTCTATAGATTGGAATAGGGGCATGGAATAGGGGCAAATTACATACCATGACCTGCTCGGTCTCGGCAAAGTAGTTGCGAGGGTTGCGGTTCAGCGTCATCTTGCCGATAGGAGTGACGGGCACCAGCTCCTCAGGACGATCTTGGTAGGGTCGAGCAGATCGAAGCCAAAGCGCAGCTGGTCCTCCTCGTCCATGATTTGTACACCGAGCTGCGGCTGTCAGTATAGAGCCTTATAGATCCCGGATATCAGAGCAAGCAAAGACATACCTCCCACTCGGGGAACGGCCAGCCTCAATGGAATCATACAGATCCTGACGCATAAAGTCGGAATTCTTGCCCGAGACCTGTTGGGCTTCCTCCCACACCAGACTGGCCTTGCCGGTCAGCGTCTTCCAGTGGAACTTGACCAGCTTGGAGGCCCCGTCATCGGTGACGAAGCGGAAGGTGTGCACCCCAAAGCCGTCCATGTGGCGGAACGACCGGGGAATGCCGTGGCCGGACATGGCCCAGAACAGCGTGTGCATGGTGCTGGGCTGCTGGCTGAAGAAGTCCCAGGCCGAGTCGTGGGCCGTCGCCGCCTGGGGGATCTCATTGTCGCCCCGGGGCTTGACGGCATGGATCAGATCAGGGAAGAGGATGGCGTCCTGGATGAAGAAGACGGGAATGTTGTTGCCAACGAGATCTGGCGTGGGTTAGAGTTTATACTGGCAGGTTTCGTGGCATGTCGACCATGGATGCATACCAAAGTTTCCTTCGTCCGTGTAGAACCGAGTCGCAAAACCATGGACATCACGAGCCAAATCGGTGCTTCCTCGGCTGCCGGCGACCGTCGAGAAGCGCAGGAAGACGGGGGTCTCCTTGCCCTCTGCGCTGAGGAACGAGGCGGCGGTGATGTTGGAGTAGTCGCCATGGAAGTGAAGACACCGTGGGCACCAGCACCACGGGCGTGGACAGCACGCTCAGGGACCTGTTGTCTCAGATGCATTAGCATATCCTATAGAGCGTCATGACAATCATCCCCCGCAAGTTACGCAAACATACCCGCTCATGGTCGAACCGCTGGATCTTCTGGCGGAAGATAAAGTCCTCCAGCAGAGTCGGGCCACGATCACCAACCGACAGACTGTTCTGGTCGGAGATGGGGCCCCCAACGTCGGTGGTCAGGAAGCTGTCTTTGTCATTGAGGTAGTATTGGGAGAGGAATTCCTCGGTGGCGCCCGTTGCGTCGCCATCATCGCGACGCTGGTGCATGCCCGTCATGTACGGGCATTGTGCACTCGCCACACCAATGAGGCCGAGAAGGGAGAGTGCGCGCATGTTGACTATATTCAAGCTGGTTCTCGAATTAGCAAACACGTTCGGTGTCTTGGGAAGTGGAGGTCCAGCGCAGGTGCAGCAGAGGGATGGGATATCAAAGTATAAAGATACCCGCGAGTGACGGGAACAACGCACCGATACACCAGACTCCAGGATAATCCTATTGACTCAGTGGGGACACGGGTTCCTGCCTGTCTGTTCCGACCAAAGGGAGACACCGTACTTATATGTGCACCTGCTAATCCATGCAGCCGATGCAGATCGGGGGATGCAGCAGCGCGGCCGGTAGATTTAATATTACCAGGAAAAGCCAGTCCCGGCTCGAAACTCTGCGTAGAGAGAGCCACCAACGAGGAGCTGGCATGGCCTGCTTATGAGAGAAACCGGGTCTAGAAAGTGATTCTGATACGGTAGGAACATGCCGAGTCGACCTGGTTTGGCCATCTGCGAGACTCAACCACGACGCAGACGCCTCCAGACGGATTCCCATTCGTCCGTCCGCCATGGCAGATCCATTCTTGGCATGGAAAAGGCCCGTCCAGCAGTGAAATGGCGGTGCTGTTGCATCACTCTCACTAATCCGCGCACGTCGACTGGCCGTCGACTGGGGCGTGCGGACAGCGCTGCCAGGAGTCGAGGCCGCCGTGCTTGGTAATACCAGCTGGTCTGGAGCCGCAGACGACGGGCAGCAATCGCGCAGGCCCCGAGTGGGCCGGCGTCGACGATTATTAACGGCGACATGGCAGGACCAGATGGCTTCATCTTGGCGGCGAGCAAACCGGCACTCGCGTCGACGATCCATTCCCCAGCGGTCACAGGTGTAACCGGCGGAGCAGCTTACTGAGGACGGCGTTCGCATCCCTTTCTCCATGTCTCCTGTGCTGTCTGTCTGGCCTGTGTTTGGGCCGTCTCCACCTTGCATGAGATCGGATCGGACCACCGGCCACCGTCGCAGGGGATCGGGTTGATGCTGGGAATGTTTCGCGAAGATTGACCCGACTCAGAGCAGAGCCCGTCCCTGGTGCCATTATCCTGCCGGCTGTGAAGCCGGATAAATCTCGGGGGGGTGTCGATTTGGGGAGAATTGAGTCTCCTGATACTGCATGACGTTGACAACCGAACCCTAACTGCGAGCCAGCCTCAGCCCGCCGTCGTCATTACTAACGAAGACCGGCCCAGTGGATATCCGAATATCCTCTGCTGGACGCTGCTTCTTGGCTCTCCTGCCGGCCGGACGGGGTTGTTGTCTCCGGCGAGGCTACTGCAGCGTGCCTGCAGATATCACACCGTCCGATTCGCGGCGCCCATGCAGGGGAGCCGCGTCTGCTATTTATAAGTTTTAAAGATGAACCCCCGTCGGGTACGGGCATGGCGCTCGGGAGTCACAGTCAGGGGTCTCTGCACCTCCTGTGCTCCATCGTGTACAGACTACGGAGTATGAGCATGGCATCGCAACCACGCTGCTCCTCTGCTCCTAGGCCCACTCAGCACACCACCACAGTGGACGTCGATGCCCTCTCTTCCCTTGATCATGCTCGATCAGCCCATCTGCCAAGTTCTCCCCGCCCCTGACCGCTGGTTCGCCGGGACTAGTGAACGCCGTCGAAAGCTTCCCCGCGCGCCATGGTTCTGCCTGGCGTCGGCAAGGTTGAGTTATTCTTCGATGGTGGCGGTTTGCTTCTTTTGCTTCTGCTGCATCATTGACATTCTCTATGGAGGTCGACAGGTCTGATGGTGCGACCGGTCAGACATACATATCGCCGGTTGGCCCTTACTTCCCAGAGCGAATTCCAGTTTCGGATTCTACAATTCCTGTTCAACCCTTCGCCACACCCCCTGCAGTCCACTCGATCGAGGCCAAACGCAGGCCAAACCCATTGAATCAATACTTGGGGAACGTGGGATACGCCCAGTCCTGGCCGCCGGCATCAGCTGCTGATCCGCGCCCTCCCGGCCACTGCTCACATACAGCACCTTGGCATACGAGCCCTCTGTCCAATATTGATACGACTCTCGCCGCGCACAAACGTCACATCGCCATCTCCAGCCTTGCGACCGGATAGGCGCCAATCTGGATCATCACCGACCCCTCCAGCACCTCCAAGGCCGCCGCCCCGTTCGCATTCCACGTCGGCGCCGTGCCGGTCTGCCGGCTCATCGTGATGGTCGATAGCGTGAAGTTGGTGTCCTGCGCCTGGCTGGGGGTCACGAGGGGCTGCACGATCTGGTATGCCCCGTGCTGGGAGTTGAGGTACTTGGGACCGTAGTTGTTGGCCACGAAGTAGGGCTCCCCAGGCTGACCTAGCACGGTCTCCTCTGTGTGCCAGCCGGAATCAGCGGGTGCACTTCCGTTGACAATATCCGCCGGGGCCCAAAGTCCAGTTGCGCGTATACATCGAAGCGCTGCAGTCCGGATATCCCGCTGGAGTCGGGTCCGGAGGCCGCCGAGTCGTTGACCGTCTGGGGCGCGTAGGGGGTGTTGGTGCCGGAGCTGTAGTTTGTGCCCAGAGCATAGAACAGATCCCTATTGTCGATTCACGATCAGATGTGTTGGTGGAATGCTGGGGTGCATGCTTACTCGAATCCTCCGGGGACAACCACGCCCACCATCTCGGTATCAGGATCCACAATCTGGAAGGTGTGCGTGGTATTCCGTGGCACCGAACCGTAGTCTCCTGGAGTCAGCAGGCGAGCTGCTGTTCGCCGTCGCCATGTTGCGCCCAGAGCTGAAATCGTCCTTTGAAGTTGAAGAAGTTCTCATAGTGCTTCTGGTGGATATGGGGGAGCACGCCCAGACTGCCACTAGCAGGGGCATTGGTGCTCATCAGGGTAAAAGCATAGTCGGACGAGGGCCCTGTCACGGTGAAACGGTAAAGCTGGCTGCCGACAGTGACAGCATGCGAGTTGGCGTAGTGAGGCAGCACATACGGTCGTGGTGATGACGGAGCGTTGGTCACGTAGAGGTCGGAGAGAGACTGACAGGCTGCCAGTGGCAGGAGGGACAGAAGGAGCAGATTCATCTTAGAGTCTTACGATAGTGGCAGCGTCGGTCACTACGTATACAGCTTTCTATGCTCCTCGCGCCGCATGTCGTTCTCCTCTTATATCCGGAGTTGATGCCATTCATCGCAAAGCAGTCCCACTCCCCGGGAATTCCAGCACACAGAGACTCCATATTCACAGTAATGAAGCTGGTTTCGCTCTCCATGCCAATGGGGAAGACTTTGGACTCGGAATTCCCGAGTGAGAATGAGGATCATCGTTTCCACCGTCTGTAGCTTGGTTCGGAAGCAGGGACATTCCGCATCCTCCGAGAGCATCCTATACCAGATTCTGATGCTGGGGGATTGAAACTCGGAGTGTAACTTGCATCTTGTCAAGGTATCTCTGAGATACTACCTCAGGTACTGTCATCTACTGAAAGCGGTAAAATGACCGACTGACTGCTGGATGATGCGGAATTGTTCCTGAGAGAATTATGGCAAAATCATGCCGATCACTGACGATCCGTACACTATAATGGTTCGTCGTCTCGGCAAAGGTCCACATGGCAGTGAAGTGCTCGAGTCAGATGCGTATTTGCATGGAGCCGGATCCATCAGCGGAACTCGACTGTCGAAGAAGAATTATGCCTTGATGAAGACTGTAAAGAAGACAACTCATAGGCTTGTCGTTCTCATATCTTTCCTTCTTGTCATCAGGCACTACTGAATCCCCCGTCCGTCGAGTTTATGATGGGACTGGAAACCACGGTAGAAACTCCGTATGCCCTATGAGATGGCTGCTTCTAAGCCAGGCGGACAAGGCTGGCGCACAACAGGAAATGAAGGACTATCAGCTGCTGCCCGTCATGCATCAGCTAGTATCGACGGAGCAGTCCTGTCTCTTGGCTAGGTGTCACGACAGGTCTGTTCTCTCGGAGAAATATGTCCCAGGAGATGAGGTTGTATTGGTGCAACGGGTTCCCCATGGGGACGATCGATGTTTCAACTTGATGAGAAATTGTTCACGATCGGGTATTCTGTCCGACGATAGGCGTTTAGTATTATAGATCACAGCGTGGTTGGTGTTAGATCGTGATTCATCCGTCGAAAGTCCTGTTCAACACATGATTAGCTGTTAAGAACGTAGAGCAGAGTAGTGGTAGCGTGTCCTGTCTTATCATAGCAGATGGGTATCACAAACACTGTAAAGGATCCATACCCTCGAGAGAGTTTGCTGTACTTTCTTGAATAACAGCGAGATTCTGAATCCCGTTAAGGCCACAGGATCAGGCAAGTACTCTCTCTAATGCTACCTGACCCGGACCCCAAACGCTGTCCAAACGGTTCAGGGGGAACTTAGGTCTCCTGCGATCATGACGTCTGTGATTCACTGGCATTTGCAGCTTCACTCGTCAGGGGACGGGCAATATTATTGGCAGGGAATTGCTGGCCGCTCTGCACGGCGAGTATATCCGTTTCTCTCTCTCTGGTAGCAAATGGTCGTCGTGCTTTTCTGCGGTACCATTCACGTGCTCTCTTCAATACTGGATCAGCTTCGAGTTCTCTGGCTAGGAATCGCCGTTCTACTCTCTCGCAAGGAACAGGAATTCCGGTCTTGGTACCGTATAGTGAAAGTCCGAACGGCTCCAACAGCCGCAAAAACAGCAAGAGCAAATGCCGTTTCGCGTACGATACCTTCCCAAGCACCCAACAGACTCATTGGACGGAGCCTTCATTCCATACTTTCGCTTCACTGTTAGCGCAGACAGGACGGGTACATAAAGCCGTCCTTTTCCCCTGGCGCTCCCGCCAGATTCTTCCTCCTACAACTCCCCGACTTTCTCTCTCTCTTACCTGGTTATTATTACGTCACCGTAGGGTGAGTAGCTTGTGAGCCTCAGGCAACATTGGGTGACTCCGATGGGCTTGGACATACGTCATTGCGTAGCCATATAGGAGGACAGCCTTGGCTTTCAGGTGTATACACAAGTTTGGTTTATACGAGGGTAGTGGATGTGGATATGAAGTGAGGTGGACGACAGAAGGAGGACTTGTTACGACATACTTGGGTATACACGACCTCGTATGGGAGGAGGATTGTACCTACAATTAAACATCGACCGGCCATGGAGGGTGGTTGGGATGGGCCAGGGATACGATACACGGTAGACGATATGCTATAGACGACACACGACACGACACACGACACGACACACGACACGACACACGACATCCCCCTTTAGGTAATAGGGTTCGGTAAAGCATTCGACACACAATACTCTATACTCGACATCACACGATAGACCGGCCCCGGAGGGTGGTTGGGTTGGGCCAGGGATACGATACACGGTAGACGATATACTATAGACGACACACGACACGACACACGACATCCCACTTTAGGTAATAGGGCTCGGTAAAGCATTCGACACACAATACTCTATACTCGACATCACACGATAGACCGGCCCCGGAGGGTGGTCGGGACGGGCCTGGGATACAACATTTGATACTCGACACTCAACATAACACATTCGACATATGATACTTGTCATATATCATTGAACATATTATACTTGACATATAGTACTTAATATATAACACACAACATACGACACTTGATACTCAACATACAACACTCGACACTTGACACTTGACATATAACACTTGACATATTATACTTGATATATTATACTATATTACACTTGGTATATAATACTTGATAGACAACACTCGTCATAGCACATTCGACATTCGACATTCGACATTCGACATACGACATACGACACACGATACCTGGGATACAACATCAAACAATCAAAGGCCTCGGAGGGTGGTCGGGACGGGCCTGGGATATCACACAAGGGGCTGAGCGTGACACATCGTAGGGTGAACCTGCGAAAACATCTTTTCAAGTTCTGGTGGGCGGCAGGAATGGGCTTGGGATTTGTCGACATACAGACGAGTAACATTCTAGCTCAGGGTGCGGCTGGTGGGAAGAGCTGGAGTGTCACTTGCCTGGGCCTCGGAGGGTGGTAGGGCGGGCCTGGGACATAGAACTAACTGCGGAGGCAGATGTCGTTGATCATGGGATTGACTGATTCTGACCATCATCAACTTCTAGGGACGATATACCGACTGGCCTTGGTGGGTGGTAGGTAGGCCAGGGTTCGGACAATCGATATCTCAGTTTAGGGTGCGGCTGGTGGGAAAAACTGGGATATCACACGCCGAGGTCGGTGGACGGCAGGCCTGGGACGTGGAAGTATCTGACAACGGCAGATCTCCTTGATATAGCATCGAGTGATCTGACCAACTAGACTGATAGGGACGATCAATCGACCGGCCCCGGAGGGTGGTAGGGATGCGCCAGGGATACGACACTCGACACTCGACAAACGATACTTGACATCAATCAATAGACACCCGAATGGACAACAGACCCTGTCAGTTGCTGAGACGGGCACTTCAGCACGGCACACGACACACGACACACAATAGTGGATATGAGATATTCAAAGCAGACCTGCCCTGGTGGGAGGTTGGAACGGGCCAGGGACAAATTGACGATAGACCGACACGTTATAGACCAGTTCATGGTGGACTGGCACGGATGGACTGCGATCTCACTCTTCTGCTCGAGCCTTGGAAAGTAGTAGGGATGGGATTGGGACACGACACTAGTTGCCATCCAGACGAACGACATCCCAGGTTAGGTTGCAGCTGGTGGAGAAGATAGGATATTGCTCGCCTGGACCAGGGCGTAGAAACGATTGACAACGGCAGATCCTCGTTGATACCAATGGCATCGAGTGATCTGACCAACTAGACTTATAGGACCGATCAATCGACCGGCCCGGAGGGTGGTTGGGATGGGCCAGGGATACGAAATCACATGGACGAGCTACCGACGTATTACTATATGAACGACTGACAACAATACCATGAAACCGACATGGACGAGCTACTGACACATCGATATATAACTGAACGACAACGATGCCAATGAACATGATCGGATCTGATCATACGATTCGAACAGATGAAGGCCCCGGTGGGTGGTTGGGACGGGCCTGGGTATCATGCCGATAGAACGGGCAGTTCTATCGACGTACCGCACTTCACTGTGCATTGGGGTTATCAAGTTGGTGGGTGTAGTCTCCCCGTCGATGCCTGGAGATATCGATGGCTAAGTTAAGGTAATATTATCTTTCCGACAGGCCGGGCGTCGTTGCCCACGATATCCTTCCTCGCGGTTGTCCGTTGGGATTCCCCTGAGATCTCGCATGTGCTAAGATTGATCGTCGACTTCATCGACAAGCCGGCGACTACATTCGACAGGCACGAGTTTCCTGGTCTCACTGACCGGGTTACCACACGATATAACCAGGCGAGGGGCCGAACGTTCAACGGGCTCGACGGTACGTTGACATCCCAAGTCCGGGAGGTGGTGGATTGGCTTGGGACATGGCAGCTATCAGCATATGAGCGAGTGGCAGACCAGCTCGGGCAGGATGGTGGAAGAGCTGGATGTCACTCTCAGGCCCCGGTTGGGTGGTCGGGATGGGCCTGGGACATGATATTCGAATGTATTCGGATATTGGAGAGTCAACGTTCAAATGATAACTTAGCGTTGGCTGCACAAAAGTTGAGATGAACTAAGGGCAATCCCCATATCGAATTCCATTGTATAGGATAAGCTGATTGTGAATAGACTACTCGGCCTCGGAGGGTGGTCGGGACGGGCCTGGGACCTCTACGGTCATATTGTAGGATGGTTGCCATCTTTCTCAAACAACGTCGACTGACTGTGACGATAATCATGGCGGTCGATCGGATTGATTTGAGCAATCCGCGACGCACCACGACACGTAATATAAGAATGGTAAGTATCCAGTGCATTGCATAGTTCAACTCCAATCTGATGTTACTTCGTCTATTATCAACGCGCTAAATCATAGAAAATATGGACTCGGACATCAGTAAGTATGGCTATCTACTCGGCAACTGACTTGAGAATTTCCTCCACATTCGCAAAGGCAAGTTCTTCCATGCTCTCCTTCCATAGTTGCTCTGATACCCTTTTTCCCTCTTCCGTGTAAATCATTGGTGCTAATCTGTCAGATGTGTTAGTTCTATCATCCCCAAGGAGGCAACATGCAAGGGAACATACGGCACCATCTTCTGAAAGGAGAGAAACTGGCCATGCGTCTCCTCGCCATGATTAACTGCCGCATCGGTGATCATCCGCGCCCCAACAGCGGCAGTATTGGCGAGACGCCGCATCACAATCTTAGCGATAGCTCCAGAGAAAGTCTTATCATGCTCACGATTGAACTCGGAATCATGAACAGAGCCCGGGGATGCGGCGTTGATCACCGTCACGGAGGACGGGATAATGGAGGCGAGATACGACAGGAAGAACTGGCCCAGCAGCTTGGAGACCATCATTCGATCCAAGACATCCCCTGGCTCAGTTTTCTGATCGAGAGTAGCTAGTATCGGAAAACTCTCCTTCTCCTTAAATGCTGTCCACGCAGACACCTCCGAGGAGACAATCGTAATTCGACTCGGACCCCCTTGTGCCATACGCTTTTCCTTGACAACAGGGAGCAGCAGAATGGCCAACAATGCCGTCGAAAGATAATTCACCTGGATCATCTCATCATGCCCTGTCCTAGCGTTGAAAACGCGTGTCGCATGACCGACTCCAATGTTCAACACGACGATATCCAGCCGGGGAAGACTCTTGGTGCGCTCTGCAAAAGCCAAGACAGACTCGTAATCAGACTGATCGAGCTTCCAGACTTCGATGCTATCGTTTGACAGGTTGCGGCCGACAGATAAGCTTGTCTTAGCTGCCTGGCCTTTCGTCTCATCGCGAACAGCAAGAATGAGCTTGCTCAGTCCGAGCTCGAGAAGTTGTCGACTGGTTTCTAAGCCTACCCCCGTGTTGGAGCCCGTTACCAAAGCGGTTTTGCCCTCGAGGCTGACTCCTTCCACGGCGACAGGCTTGAAGGTGATTTGGTTGTAGAGGAAGCGAGGCACGCTGGCCTGCTCTTCGGGAGTGATGCCGAACTTGGACTCCATTCTGTCTGATGACCTGAAATACCACAATAGGATGCAGACGGAGTGGGGTTAGGAATGATAAATGGGGAGATTGAGGTCTTTATGACTATTGTCTTGGATTGACGCATGGCTCGATACGATATGCCCTAATCGAGAATGCGAGAATGCCAAGCAGGTGAGATTATAGTTTGCATAGACTCAATCCAGGCATCATCGGATAAAGCACCCGGGACATTGAAGGCCTAATCTTTGACTGAGTCCTGGAATACAATTGTGTCTTGATGCTGAGCCTTCTCAAGTGTCCACGATTTCTGGCTGGACATGGAGCTTGTTTGATCAAGATTACTCGCTGTGTAGATATACATAGACCCATTGACCACTTAGAAACCAACAGAGATCTCCAGTTCTCCTCCGACCCAGAAATATCAAAATTGACCTTCCCATCACAATCCCCATACTCATACGGCTTCGACACCGTCCCCCCGTCCCCTTCACACTCGACGTCGGCGCCGCAAACGACGCATTCGTATACGGCAACTGGTCACAGGTATGACTGCCCGAGTTCCAAGGATAATATTCCACAAACCCAAGCTGGCTATCCTTGATACCGCCGGCTCCAGCCGGCAGGGTATACGCACCGATATGCGTCGAGTTCCCATCGACCGTGTCAACAAGCGTACCGGTCCAGGTCGTGCCCTCGGTGTTCTCGATGACCAGGTTATACAGATGGGCGTAGGGTGCGGGAATTTCAACGCTGCAGCTCACGCCTGCGCCTCCGTCGGCGCCATCACTGCAGTTGTCGTCGGTGGAGGTGGAGCCCGGGACGAAGCTCGAGAAGACGGCGTGGATGATGCTCGCGCCGTTTTCGTCCGGACGGGGCTGCAGACCGGTGTAGCCGATATCTGAGATTCCTTGGAAGCCGTACTGCTGCGCGAAGTAGAAGCCTGTCTTGTGGGGGGCGTTGGCGACGGAGATGGGGAAGGTGATGTCTGGGAGGCCGGAGGAGGGGACGTTGGACATGTCCCACTGGAGGCCTACCAGGGCGGAGACCAGTGGGAGGACTGTAGGGCTGATGAGCAGGGAGGTCTTCATTTTGAGCAATTGTTTTGGATCCTGGATGAAGTTAGGGGGATTGAAGATGTTTATATACTGGGTGCGGAATGTTGCATACGTGAAGAATGAAGGGCTTGGTCGTATGTGTATGGGTTCGACCGAAAAGATTCGCAGCATGTCTTTTATGTATAATTTATGATTAACGATGTAACGTTGTAGAAACTGTCTGATCTATGGGGTAGTGGAGTGGAGAGCTTGTTTCCAACGCTATCAAGCTGAAACAACGGCAGTTTGAATAGATCGACTCCAGTTGATCTATTGCGTAACAAGCACCGATCTACAGGAACGAACACCGAAACAAGGTTACAAAATATATGAACGTTTCAAAAGCATAATCTATCGTATTGGACCTACCTACGAAGGCTATGGAGTTGCTCATCGTTGATCAACCGTGCACATATCGGAATATAATCACCCCCGACTCGACCGATCAGAAGCATCTACTCACTTCCTGAATACTGCGGAGTCCGTTTCATCCCCGAGGTCATAAGCGGCGACTTTAACACCTTCTCCCAGTCATGCACCATCTTCGTATTCGCCGTGGAGAGCGCGACTTCAGCACCAGCCCGCGCTGTCATCTCCTGCTCGTACTGTGAGACAGCCTCCGCCTGCGTCTCCTCCCCAGTGCTAAACGTGCGAATTGCCTCCACTAGTCTGATTGCATCAAGCATGGAATGGTTCAGGCCCTGGCCCCGCTGGGTGGTCATCGCATGGGCCGCATCGCCAGCCAGGGTCACCCGGCCGCCATGATTCTCCCAGCGATGAGACTCTTCTCGAGGATCAAAGTCGTAAGAGGGAAATACCACACAGGATGCTCCTCAGGAAGCCACTCGAACGCGCTCTTCCACGGATCCACAAAGCAGTCGCGAACTCCTTCACCTGGCGCAGACGCTGGGCATTATCCCAGTCGGCAGTGCGGTCTGCTCCTCCAGCGATGACTGCCATGAGATGAAGAAAAAGAAAGTCCACGTCTCTGGCCGTTCAGGGTCCTCCACGTCCTGCATGCCGATGAACGCGACGTGTCCAGCAGGGTGGATCGACCCGAGATACAGCGGGTGAAACGATCGCAGGAACCGAGCCTGCTCGGCGGTGTATCGCGCCTGCACGAATGTAGCACAGTATGGCAATCGTCGCAGTGCTGCGCGCTCTTCGCCGAGGATGAGTCGCCTAGATATGATCGAGCTCCGTCGGCACCAATCAGGAGGTCAGCGGTGATGCTCTCTCCGTTGGTCAGATGGGTCCACCACGCGGGTCCATCGGGGGTATATTCGATGCTGCGGTGGCTGACGATAATAGCGAATATCAATTTCTGGGGCGAGGAGATGTCGCAGACCGCGACGACGGAGTCGGTAAAAGTGGTTTGCTGGGATGGCGTTGATGAGTTCGCCGGTTTGGCCGTTTACGAACTTCAGGAAGTCCTCGGCGGCAGTCGGTTGACTGGGATCGACCTGAGCGGACTGGATACGGTTCCAGCGGTCGTTGGACATGAGCAATTGAAGAGTTTCGGCGCCCCAGTGCAGACCATGTTCCAGTCGCGGTTGGGAAGGTCGATGCTGGGATGACGCTCGAGCACGATGCAGGGAATGCCTGCCTGGGAGGAGTTAGTTGGCTGGATATGGGTGGATCAGGAGGAGAGAACATTTTTCAGTCCATTTGCAATGGCTAAACCCGTGGGTCCTGTGATGTGATATTGATTACGGTTCTATATGTGTTGAGCAGCGGATGCATACCTGCGCCCACGATGAGCACCGTCGTCTCGTCCTGGAATCGGGTCATTGTCAGATGTCTACGAGCGTAGGAAGGGGAGTGAGATAAGAGAATCGATTACCCCTCCATTGTTCGGCTGTTCGGAAGAGCGACAGAGGCACTAAGGCGTTAGCTTAGCGTTCGGTCAGCAGGGAAGACGCACGTCGTACAATGACCTGCCGGGGTTGTAGTAGGTTGAAGAGAGCTACGACGATAGGTGATGCAGATAAAGTACGGTCTACACAGATTCCAGTTCGAAGGGTCATTTTGGTTGGTTGTTGCATATTGTGTCGTGGATATATATTCACATGAGAGCCTCAAGTATACCTGATTAGGCAATGCGAAACCCTCCAGAACATAGAGTAGAATCAGACTGTCGCAACAACACCTCCTCCTGAACAATACTCTCAATCACCGCGAGATCAGCAAACGCCTGCCTCGCAGACAATCTCTCATACACCCCCGCATCAACTCCCTGCAAGAACGCCTTCACCTCCTCACTGACCCCTTGCCCTCGATGACCTCCTCCGAAACCACCCCCTTCTCCCCCTCCAAGACAACCCGACTCGTACCCTCCCCAGCCGCCGAAAGCACCACCGTCCCTCCTCACCCACAAAGACAAACTCAAACGTCGGCCGCTTCGACGAAAACGAGATACTCACCGACCCAGCAGCCCCATTATCCATCTTGACCGCCGCATTGACCGTATCAACCGGGGGCAACCACTCCCGGATCTGCGCATTCAAGCTGGCAGTCTCGACGACCTCCAGTCCAGAGACATACCGCATCAACGCGATGAAATGCACCCCGCCGTCGAGAATAAACCCCGCAGGATGAGTCGGCTGTTTCCGCCAGGACGTCTCGAAGAACCGGTTCGGGCTTTGGACGGGTCGATGTTCGACCACACCCGGACGTGGACGTGGTTGATTGCGCCAATCCCCTTGGCCAGTGTCTTTGCGCGGACGACGGCGCGGTCATGGCGCATTTGCTCTGCGATGGCGAAGAGGGGGCGCGTCCCTGTCGGGAGGGATTCGTATTTGGTGATCAGATCGGTTGCAGACTGGGTATCAGGTGCTAGGGCTTCTCGCAGAGAACGTGTTTCCCGGCTGCGAGGCATTGTTGGACGACGCTGGGTTGGATGGCGATGGGGAGGGCGATGATCACGGCGTGGATGTCTGTACGGGCGAGCAGAGTGGCCAGGGACTTTGTAGGTTCGTCGTCTGAGTAGACGGTGATTTTCACTGTTGGATAGGCCTTGCTCTGTGGCAGCATCTACGAATGACTGTGCTGTGGAGCTGGAGCGGGAGTAGACGGCGAGGAGAGAGGCATTGTGCTCGATCAAGGCAGGTAGATGGGCTGGAGTAGTCAGTAAGAGGTCATCAAGGGGGATGATTGCAGTTCACCTTCTTTGGCGAAGAGGCCAGCACCGAGGGGGCGAGTCCAGTCATGATTCTGTGTATGTGCAAGAGGGATGCTTCGATACGAAGAGGGGTCACTTATATTAGATCGTATAGACTTAAACAGACACGGAGGAAATGCCGGTCTCAATGTAGTTAGACCGTAGGAATACGAATTCATAACATAGATTGAAGTATAAACCGATCCAAGTGAAGATACGAATGGATATAATTAGACTAAACATCACCACACCCCATTACATATAATAACACCACCCACCCTTACAACACACGTCCCTTCACCTGCTTGATACCCTTGACATTCACATCCCGCCAGAGCAGGGTCGACGCCCAGGTAATACTGTACAGACAGGTAGCAGCGATGAGCATCAACCGCTGCCTCACTATAAGAGCGATCAATCGCAATCCGCGTAGGCGAGCCATCGGGATACGAAGACTGAACGTTCATATTACCGTAGATCTTAGCGAGATCCCCCTGCGCACTGGCAGGGAGATACTCCGCCAGCTTCTTCGGGAAGATACCAGTCCACATGGCAGCAGCGATAGTCGAACCAATAGACGAACCAACGCTGGTGACCATGCCCTCCATGGCCAGCACGGCGGGAATATGCTGCTGCGAGGACACCGCCATGACGGTCATTGCTCGCAGATCACAAGAGTACCACCACCGAAGGCGATGAAGATCTGACACATCACGATGTAGCCGATGTTGACGCCGGCCTCACGGAAGTGGATCATCAGACCGACGCCCAGGATGGTGATGGGCACACCGAAGCAGAACGCGTGCCATTCAGACGGCCGTTGTATAGCAGGATCAGACCGAAGACGACGGACCAGAAGGAGGATCCGATCGTGTAGATGTTGGTGATGTACGTCGCGTAGGTGACGCTCTGGCGGAACACCACGATCAACATCGAGTAGAAGTAGTTGTCCCACACGTACCAGCGATGTACAGACTGGCTGCCATGGTGTAGGTGAAGAAGACGGTGCGGTCCTTGAGCAGGGTCCAGGGGATGAAGGTGACGGGGGCGACGTAGGCCTCGTAGAAGCCAAAGGCGATGATGAGCAGGCCACCAAAGATGGAAGCAGATGATCAGCGGCGAGCGCCAGGTGTCCGGCTGGTTGGCATACAGACTGAACGACAGGAACAGAGCCAGACCGGTGCTCAACAACAGGAGTCCACCGACGTCGAACTCGATCACATAGTGCTTGACGGACTGCCAGAAGGTGCGGTTGCTCTCGTGTTTGGGGATCAGACCCATGCGGTCTGCCTTGTTCTGGTTATGCCAGAAGAGCCAGAACAGCGGCGCCGAGACGATGGGCATTACGATAGCCCAGATACCGAATCCCCAGCGCATGCCGATGGTGTTGAGGATGCTCTCCGCCGCTGGGCCGTATGCCCACACGGTGGCGATGTACGGCGACGAGACGTAGCCCAGCCAGAAGGCACGACGCTTGAGGGCGGAGGTATCGGCGATGAAGATGGTCATGCAGAAGTTGATACCGTTGAAGCCGACGTAGAGAAGACCTGAGCGGCGCAGTAGAGCTGCACGCCGTTGCAGGCGGCCATCATGATCAGCCCCAGTGTCATGCAGCCCACCATCAGAGCGAAGCCCTGGGGACGACCCCAGATATCGAGCAGCTTGGCGTAAGGGAGCTTGACCAGACCTCCGATCAGGTTGGACAGGATCGACGTGGTGGCCGTGAGCGAGTGTTCGGAGAAGGCGCTGGTGACATACGGCGTGAGGGTCGTGACGATGCCAGACGCAAAGGCCATGATGAAGTGGATGATCCAGATACTGTGCTGTTAGCGATATACCTCATATCGAGGAGATACAGACATACATGATGTAGGCAGCGACAAGATGCTTCATTGACCAGACCTGGGTCATGGCCTGCGCACTTGCACACCATGCTGGAACTCGGTGTTGACAACCTCGCTCTCGTCGTCGCTGGCCGCATGGGCATTGCCCTCCACGCCGCGTTTCTCATTCTCGCCATACTGCAGCCCTTCAGCATCCTGAGCCCGACGCTCCTCCGTCACAGGCACCTCCTTGGGCGTGAGGTGAGGAAAGCGGAAGCGCATGGTGAGTAAGATTGGAACTGCCAAGGGGCCAGGAACGATCAACGGGCTTGGAAGTGGCTTGGTATTGCGAGTTAGCAGCTAGGGCGAGACATCCCAGCCTCTAAATACTTGGCAAGCATGCAGACGAGCGAAAAAAGGCCGAAAAAGCCTAACCATGAGCCCACCAGCCGGCGAAAACTTGACTCGCCAGCGGGCCAAAGCAAAGGCCAACGAAAAAGACGCAGTGATCCGTGGGCTTAACGGCTCTGGACCAGCTGGCCACTCGTCTGCTAGCATTCACCGGGCCACAATAACACCAGGAAGAAATCGGACAAGCGAGGGGGGTGGGTCGAGCAGACGGGCTGCTGTCACGCTGAGAGGGCATCCATGGACGCACCATCAGCTAGGGCCGTGTTAGATTATCTGATGATCTGATAAAATCCACTTTTCGTGTGCCGGCATCGGCGGAATGCGTGTATTTCAGTGGGTTTGGGTCCACTTGGTTCGTACATAGAGCCACAGCCTGTGCTTGCGGCCACGACGGCGGTTTGTATGGGGCCGGAACAGCTGAGCGTGTAATACCGGAGATTATCTGATTGATATTGTACTGCCGCGTTAGCCAGGTTGTCTCTCTTTCTTTTTCGTCTGTTGATCTTGTATCCTTGTTTCTGGCAAGTTGCGTGTCGTGGCTTTGCCGATGTATACTCGACAACACGGAAAAGCCGAGATGTATGGATGCTCTATGAGTTCACGGAGAGATTCCGATCGTAAGAACAGTGGAATGTACTAATTCAGCGTCAGAGATTAATATGGATGAAAAATATATACCACGAAACCACAGTATATGCAGGTAGCAACCCAGTACGTCACGAATAATCAGATATCAGTAGTCTAAATGCTCATGAAGAAACCAGTAGAATACAAAACAAAACATTCCAAATGCATCGTAAGATCAGAATTAAAGCACGCTGGAATCCACTCGAGTAACCAACTGGGTGACAGCCTGCAACATCTCCTCAAGCAGAGCATCACCCAATTCCCCCACGACTCCGTCGTAACAATCTCAATGCCCAACATATCACCACGCGGGAACGCCTGCACCTTGATCTCGCGCAATGGCTCAAAGTGCGGATACACGGTCTGCATGCGACTGTTGGCACCTAGGAAAGACAAACCCTCAACGTGCTCGACGTCCTGGTGCACGACGGTATCGAACCAGTCCACCGTAGCCGGCCAATCGGTGCACTGCGCGACGATCTCCTTCAGACCCATGCCTCAAACCTTGCACTGGCCAGATGCTGTCGCTGCACCGTCTGGAGTAGATCGCGCGCCGTCCACTCGGGCTGGAAGGCCACGCGAACTGGCACGTACTGCCAGCAGGGACCAACGACGGCATCGGCGTTGGGCATATCGTTGTTCCGTCCGCTGACGACTTCGCCGAAGACCACATCGCGCGTGGACAGGCGCTTGGCTAGACAGATGGCCCATGCTGCTGTTGGTAGGGTCGCTACTGTGACGTCTCGCGGACGGGATGCGATGCTGACCTCCTTGAACACAGCGTAGTGGCGCGTCGAGTCGGAGGGAATGCCTGGCTGCAGACGACTCATGGTCGAGCCTTGGAGCAGTTCACGCCAGTAGGGCACGCTGGAGGGGATATTCTCGCGGAGGGTGTGGGCGACGAAGGACGAGAAGGGCAGGCCAAGGGGCACAGGGCGATCCTCATACAGCGCAGAGAGTTGCTCCAGCAGAATGGGCAGACAGATCTCGTCGTACTGCGCGTGAGAGATGCGCAGGATTAGACTGCTTGCACCGCCGTTGACGGGCTGTACCAGGAAGAACTTGCAGAAGGGCGAGCCCAGAGGGATAGTCGCCTGTACATCGACATCGCAGACCTGTCGGCTGAAGGCTTCAACATCGGCGCCAGCATCCAGCTCGTACTCGACAATAGGGCAAGGATGATCCTCGACGACGACACCGTAAGAGACGCCTTCGTGCTCGACGAAGACAGTGCGCAGGATCTCGTTGCGCGCCACCAGCTCACGGCAGCTGTCGAACAGCTTGCGTCGGTTGACTGCGACATCAAGATGGAACAGTTCGTAGCGGACGGAGAACCGAGGCAAGCCCACGGTCGCATTGACGGCGATCTCCTGCAGAGGGCGTGTAGGATAGACATCTGTGACCTTCCACTCTGGCTGAGCCAGCGCAGGACGGATGGCAGATTCAACAAAGTCGCTCAAACTTGGGACATCCAGCGTGCTGAACGGCTGGTATGCTGGCGCAGCAACAGCCGCAGACTCAGACGTCTCAATCTCCTCAGCATGTTCAGCCATGTCGAAGAGTGGGCGGTGATCGAAGACGGTCGTGACAGTCAGCTTGAGGCCATCCATGCGCGCCTCCGAGACCAGCTTCATGGCGCGAATGGAGTCACCACCGAGGTCGAAGAAGTTGTCGCTGAGCACGATCTCCTCGGCGGGAATGTCGAGTACCTGTGCCCATACCTGCTGCAACTTCTTCTGCTTGGGGGTCGTCGGAAGAAGGCTCTTGTCATGGGGTTCCTTGCGGTTACGCGCGCCCTGGCGGTTGACGATCTGCTCGTCTTTACGGCGGAGGAGATGATGCGGCCGTCCGCGGTATACTTGGCCAGCTGATCCGTAGTGTATACCGGATAGGAGCTGGATAGCCAGCTGGGGGTGGCGAGAGCAGTCTCTTCGCTGGATTCGCTGGATTCACGCTGGATAAGTAGCTCACCAACACCACCCGAGGGCACCAACTGCTCCGGGTTGGTGGATCAACGATCCAGGTGGCTACCGCACCGGCGTAAGCCTCCTCAGCAGGTAGACTGACCGGGCCAACGGTGGACAACGGCTGCTGCTGGGCAGAGAGATCCTCGTCCTGCGTCTTGTCGAAGATATCCTGCACGCGCTGCGACGGATCAGCCAAGATCTGCTGCACCAGACGGTCAAAGTGCTTGAGCGCGCGGTCCATCTGAGGCACATCGACGGTCTTGGAGTCGAAACTGGCCATGACGAGGAAGCCATTGGGGTCGACGGTAAAGACCAACATGAGCGAGTACGAGTTGAACTTGAGCGCCTCACGCGCCGCCTCGCCTTCACTGGTAGGCATGAAGCCGGTGGCCGGATCGCGCTGGAGATCCATCGTCTGCTCTTCCTCAATGGTGGGATGAATGACGATACCAGTGCGCAGCTCGCATGCCTCTCGTGCGTCCGAGTTGAGACGACGGATGTGCTGCAGACCAGTATGCTCGTGTGGAATCCGGTGCACCATCTGCTCATGGATCTGCTCGAGATATTCCGCGGCAGATGTAGAGCCATCGACTCGAACACGCACAGGCACGGTGGTGATCATGGGGCCTTCGATACCTTCAACGGCAGCCACAGGGGCGTTACGGCCGGTCAGAGTTTCACCAAAGACGACATCGTCGGTGGCCGTATACTGCGAGGCCAACAGAGCCCAGGCACCGCGGATGGCAGTGGCAATACTGGTCGTCGAAGTGGACGCAGACTTGGGCAGCTGGACATAATGCTCAAGCAGGGAGTCGGCGCGCGCCTGGTAACCCTGATATGGCACGACAGGGAACTGCAACGCGGTAGCGCCCTCGAGCTGGTCAGCCCAGTAAGCCTCATTGGCCTTGCGGTCGTTCTCGCCCAGCCAGCGGATGAAGCTCTTGAATGGCGCCGGGCTGCCAAAGACTTCACCGCGGTAGGCCCGGTTGACGCGGTCGATAACCAAGGGCATGGACCAGCCGTCATAGAGCGCATGGTGAATGCTCAGCACGAGATGGTGCTTTCCATTGGCTTCATCATGCACCGCAGCAAAGCGCGCCAGGTCGGTGCCCAGACCATCAGGTTGTCGGTATCCTTCGCGAGATATTCGGACAAATTGTTGCTCTCAGCCCAGGGGGTGTTGGTCGACAGCACCACCTGCATGAGTCCACGTCGGGGACCTGTACGATACGCGTGCGCATGATGGCACAGTCTTTCGTGACTTGCTCAAAGGCAGCGCGAAGACGCTTCGTGGTGGTTTCATCAGGTAGCTCGACAACACGCTGTGCGGTATATGCATCGGCCACCTTCGCGGACAGCGCCATAAGAGCCTCCTGCAGCGGCGTGCACGGGTAAACGTCCTCAATGACAGCAGCATCCAGACCGCAGAGTGCAGCTGTCTCGGCCCTCGCGGCGTCAGCATCCCAGCCAGCTGGGAGCATGGAGAACGGGGCAATATCAGCGTTGTCCTCGCTGCGAATCTCGGTCATAGTGGCCGCCAGCGCGCCCAACGTCGGCGAGCGGAAGATATCAGTGACGCGCAGTGCGAGACCCTGCTCGCGAGCCGCGGCAACCAGCTTCATGGCCTTTAGGGAGTCACCGCCGAGACTGAAGAAGTGGTCCTGGATGCCGAGGTCTGCAGCGTCGCCGCCGAACATGGTCAGCCACAGCGCGTGCAGACGCTTCTCCATCTCGGTGCTTGGTGGCGTCTTCTCGACATGCGCCAGCTTCAGCTCGGCCAGACGACGGCGCGTGAGACTGTTGCCCAGTGCACGCAGCTGCTTGCGGTCGGTCTTGAGGGAGACAAGAAGCGGCATCTGGTCGAGAGGGATGTATGCGGCGGGAATCATGTAGCGTGGGAGGTCGTCGCCAATGGCCTCGTCCATACCAGCCAACAGTGTCTGGTATTCTTGGAGAAGGACGTGATCTCACAGGTCGAGCCAGTGGTTTCACTCTTCTGCTCAGCCACAAAGACGACGAGAATGCTGTCGCTCTTCTTGCCACCGGGGGCGATGACCTCCGCGGCCACGCTGGCACCAGCAGGCAGATGGTTACGGATATGATGTTCGATCTCACCCAGCTCGACACGCTGACCACGTAGTTTCACCTGCTGATCGGCGCGGCCGATAAAGACGACGGCGCCAGAGGCATCAGGGTCGTAACGCACCAGGTCACCAGTCTTATAGAGACGACCTTGACGGCCCACCGCGTTGCCGCCGCCGGCTACGAGCCAGGACGGGTCCTCGATGAAGACGGCGCGTCTTCTCGGGTTCATTGAGGTAGCCATCACCGACAATGGGTCCCTCGACGAGCAGCTCGCCGACGGCACCGACGGGCATGAGACGGTTGTGGTCTGCCGGGTCAACAACCCAGCTGCAACCACCGACGCCCAGACCGATGCTCGTGTAGGGACGATCAAGTGGGACAGCGTTGTTGATGGTGCAAACCGACGGTGCACTCGGACGGACCGTATGCAATGACGATCTTGGTCTTTTGTCCCCAGTCGGCAGCGTCACTGGCAGTGATGGCCTCACCCCCCAGACCCAGCACCTCCAGCTGAGGCATGATATCGGAGTCCAGCACGCGAGCCACCGACGGAGTCATATGCGCCATGTTGACGTTCATCCCGCGGATGGCACCGCTGAGGTCGTTGACACGGGCGTCTTCGGAGGGGACGCAAATGCAGCCAGCCTTGGCCAGCGTACACAACATGCAGTCAACACTGACGTCGAAAGCATACGAGGGGAAGTCGAGCACGCGCGAGTTCTCATTGTAACCGACAGCGTCGGCGCGCGGCACCGCACCGGAGGTATAGTTGGCGTGCGAGATGACCACGCCCTTGGGCTTGCCCGTGCTACGGAGGTGAATTGGATGTAGCAAGTCGATGACATGGGAACACTGGGCAAGACTGGCGTCGTAGGAAGTGTCTCGGCATCTTCGTGGGCCAGCGCAGGTCCGACAGCAATCCGCGTGCCTCCCGGAACGATACTCTGGCCGAGGGCTGTCTGCGCGACGGAGGTGAGGATGATCTCCGCGCCGACTTCAGTCGCGATGGTCTTCAGCCGACCTTCAGGCTGGCTGGGATCCATCAGGACAAGAGCACCGCCGGCCTTCATGACAGCCAATACACCGACAATCGTCCACATGGACTTTTCAAAGCAGAGTGGCACGGGGTGCCGACTTTCAGGCCCAGGTCTAGCAGACGGTAGGCTAAACGGGTTTGAACGCTTATCCAGCTCCGCGTAGGTCATCTCGCCATCCCAGGAGACCACGCCGGACGTTCCGGCTGTCGCTGTGCGTTCTCGGCGATCATGTCGTGCACGCAGACGTCGATGTTGGGCGGCACAATGTGGTTCCATTGCCAGATATGCGCCAGCTCGCGCTCGCCAATCCGCACAGCATCAGTGACAGTGCGATCCAGTGAGGTCAGAAGAGAGGTAAAGATATCGGCGAGGACGTCGGGGAGGACGGCAGCGACAGGCTGGTTGGCAGAGGGTGTAACGAGGGAGTTGGCGGATATAAAGTTGGTTCTGGGCGAGTTTGGCTTCGAGAGCAAAGGACCACTGGTCTGTTAGCTAAGATCGGCGACTGAAGCGTATATAGAGGGCATAGAGTATAGAACATTGACTATAGAATGGGAATGTAGGAAATCAGCCTACCTCGGCCGAAGCAGCTGCATTCAACAGGACCAGCGTGTCGTCGTCGCTGCTGGACGCCTTGCGCAGGGCGCGAATGGCCTCCAATGCCTTCGTCAATGGCTCTGTCTCTGCACCGATGACGTCCGCGACGACGCCGCCCTGCGTGATCGGCGTATCCTTTGCGCCGGCGACGCCCCAGGCAAAGGCGCCGTCTTCATTCTGCACGGTGCCGCGGGCGAGAATCAGCACCCAGGCGAGCACCAGCAGCTCCTCCTGCTCGGATCTCGTATACGTCGGAGGCAGCAGAGTCACACACTCGGACCAGCGGTCATGGACGCCATTGACCGCGGCGTGGCGGGGGTCGGTGGTCGCCAGCTGGGCGACGCTGGGAATATGTTCGCCCATGCTGGGTGGGTATAGATCACTGCAACAAAAGGGTATCACGAACGAAAGAAACAAAAAGACAAGCAGCAGCAGCAGCAGCGTCTACCCGAGGATCAGAACTGCTCGGTTTAAGTCTCCAGCCAGAAGGTATCCAGTGGGTTGGCCGTCCGGTTCGGAGATACTACGGGTACCACCATGAGGGGAGTCCGTGATTAGGGTTAAATATATTGACCAGCAGATCTCCGTCATGCTGCTTGGCGGCCATAATCAATCAAATCAATCAGTGAGTTCCCTGGATGGGCCTGTATTTTTGCGCCAGCCGTGGCATCCACCGGACGGGGAGAGGAAAGACGCCCACTTCGGAGCATTTTGTCTAATCCCAGTGACGAGTGTTTCTTTCAGGCTGGAAATGAGCTCTGCAACCTGCTGGACCCACGCTGAGCTGCAGGGACCGTGTCTCGCCGAGTGTTATGACGGTACCTGCACTGCATACCTCTGGTACATACCATACATGTACATACACAACACACCCTAACTCCACCGGCTCCATTCCTTTAACCCAGAGGAGCAACTATGATTCTTGGCCTTCGCTTAGGCAGGAAAGGAGCCCAGAAAAAAAAAAACATGACGAGCTATTAACAAGGGAAAAAAGAAGAAACTTTCGGATCTGATAACCCCCTCGAACCCACCCCTCGCGGCGTGTTTCACCTCCAGCTCTCCGAGGTCGGCTGGATGTTCGTCACTGTGGCTTGTCTTTTCTTTTTGCGTGATTCTTTGCATGATTCTTTTGCTTCGGAGCGTTGAAGAGCCGGTGCTGTCCTCGTTAGCCCGGAGTTACAGGCTCAATTACGGCGGCCGGCGTTATCAATCTATTAGCACATCACAGCTTGGCCCGGAGTGGATCTGCCGACTAGAACGAGAAGAATAATTCGGAGATTGACGCTTGTGATCTCTGCAGTTTCTGTCTCCTTTATCTGTCTTTGGCATCTGCATCTCTGTTGTGCATTTGACAGAGACCGACATTCATCATGGCGGCAGATGCGCCAGACAGTCCTCCCCAGGAGCAAAAAGAGCAGAAGCAGAATGAGTCCCAGCCGGAGCAGCCAGAGAAGCAGGAGGAGCAGGAGCCACAGGAGGAGAGCGTAAGTCTGCTGCTGTTGCAACTCAATGGAGCACAAGACACTGATTGATACTTCCAGCTCCTGCGTCGCGCCACCACCTTCGTTCGTCTTCTCGTCTACGGCAGTCCCAGTCGCGATGATCTGATTATCCTGTTCATTGGCGTCATTTCTGCAATCGCCTCAGGGGTCCCCTTCCCCATCATGAGCATTGTCTTCGGTCAGCTCGTCGACGACATGAACTCCTCCACCTGTAACGCCAATTCGACCAACGGCGACCAATACCAGGACCAGATCAATAAGAAAGTCCTGCAGATTGTCTACATCGGTATCGCCTACCTGGTGCTCATCTATATCTACATTGTGTCCTGGAACTTGTCCGGCGAGCGCCTGGCCCAGCGTCTGCGCGAGAAGTACTTCCAGGCGCTGCTGCGTCAGGACGCTGCCTTCTTCGACGACTTGCCTGCTGGTGAGGCCTCTTCGCGCATCACTGGAGATGTCACGACGGTGCAGCAAGGTACCTCCGAGAAGGTCGGTATTGTCATGAACGCCGTGGCTTTCTTCATCACCGCGTACATTGTCGCCTTCATCAAGGATGCCCGACTGGCTGGTATGCTCGTCTCGCTGACCCCGGCGTATCTGATCATGTCGCTCGTCGGTGGCTACTTTGTGCAGAAGTTCTTCGGCGTGGCCTTTGAAAGTGTTACCAAGGCCTCGTCGGTGGCACTGGAGGCTTTCTCCAACACTACAGTCGTACATGCCTTTGGCGCCAATGCCCGTCTGGAAGCCAAGTTCATTGAGATCCTGACGCCTGGTCGTGTCGCTGGTATCCGTCGTGGTATTGCTACTGCTGCTCAGGCCGGTTTGCTCTACTTCATTGCCTTTTCTGCCAACGCCCTGGCCTTCTGGCAAGGTTCGACCAAGATTGCCAACGGCGTGGAGTCGGGCGAGGGCGGCATGACTGTTGGAGCTACTTATACCGTCATCTTCATTCTTGTGGATGCCTCCCTCATTCTCTCCACGGTCGCTCCCTTCCTGCAGAGCTTCTCCGCCGCTTCGGTGGCCTTCACCAAGCTCGAGAAAGACATCGAACGCCATGCCACCATTGACGGTACTGATGTTGATGCTGGCCTCAAGTTACAGCAGGTGACCGGCCATGTGGAACTGCGCAACGTCTCCTTCCGGTTCCCTTCGCGCCCCGACAAGCCGGTGCTGCAGAATCTGTCCCTGGTGTGTCCTCCCGGCCAGCAGACAGCCATTGTTGGTCTGTCTGGCAGTGGAAAGTCGACTGTCGCCGGTCTGACGACCCGTTTCTACGACCCCGAGGAGGGAAGCGTGTTGCTTGACGGCCACGACCTGCGTGATATCAATGTGCGCTCCCTGCGCAGCAACATCAGTCTGGTGCAACAGGAGCCGTGTCTCTTGGATCGTTCAATCCTCGAAACATTGCGCTCGGCCTGATCAACTCGCCAGCTCACGCCCATCTGCGCGACATCCTGGCTGGCAATGATCTGGCTGAGATTGCCGCTGCCGTGCGCGAGGGCAAGGACATGGTCCAGGCGTCTCTGGCCTATGGAGACCACGGCCGTGAGGTCGTCGAAACTCGTCATGAATGCTGCTCTTCTGGCGGATGCGAACGGCTTCATCGAGCGTCTCAAGGAGGGCTTCGGAACGAGTGTCGGCTCCAGCGGTAACCTCATCAGTGGTGGACAGAAGCAGCGTATCTCTCTTGCGCGTGCGCTTGTCAAGGACCCTCGCATTCTCATCCTCGACGAGGCCACTGCATCTTTGGACTCTGCCACGGAAATGCGTATCCAGCAGGCGCTGGAGAATGTCGCCGTCGGCCGCACCCTCATCACTATTGCCCACCGACTCTCCACCATCAAGAACGCCGACAACATTATCGTCATGCGCCAGGGCAAGCTGATCGAGCAAGGTACCCATGCCAACCTGCTAGAGGCCAACGGCGCCTACGCGGAGCTCGTCCGTCTGCAGAACCTCAACGTCAATGCTTCTGCTGAGCCTGATGTTCCCTCTACCTCCAGCTCGTCGTCGGACGAGACCCCTCTGAAGCTGGAAAAGTCTGGTGTCACGCAGGATATGACCTCGATGGAGGACGTCCCGGCGATGACGCCAGCCAGGACGGCCCAGTCGACGAGAAGACCGCAAAGAAACAGGCGAAGAAGGACGAGAAGAAGGCCAAAGAGGCCGATGCCTTCGCCGTCGAGTCGCAGCGTCCTCTTGGCTCCACGTTCAAGTCCCTGGGCCAGATGTTCCGTCCTTACTTATTTCCTCTCTTCATTGCCGTGATTGCTGCTGTCATTATCGGAGGTACATACTGTGGTTCGGCCGTCATATTCGGTAACGTCGTGGGCAAGCTCAGTGGCTGCGAGGACCCAGACGAGATCCGTCGTGCTGGTGAGTTCTACGGTCTGATGTTCTTCGTATTGGCTATCATTGAGTTCTTTGCCAACTTCATCGGTTGGACACTCTTCGGTTGGATGGCGGAGAAGGTCATCTACAAAGTCCGTGTCTTGTCTCTGCGCTCGATTCTCGAGCAGGACCTGGCCTGGCATGAGTCCAACGACCGAAGCCCGTCTATGCTGCTGTCTCTGATCACCAAGGACAGCAATGCCCTGGCTGGTCTTACTGGTTCCGTGGTTTGCACGATCCTGTCCATTCTGGTCAACCTCGTAGCGGCTATCGTCATGACGCACATCATCGCCTGGCGTATTGCCATCGTCTGTCTGGCTGTCGTTCCCTGCTGCTCGCCGCCGGCTGGATGCGTGTCACCTCGCTGGCCAGCTTCGAGGAGCGTCATCTCGCTGCCTTTGCCAAGTCTGTCGGTATTACTGTTGAAGCTGTCAACTCCATCAAGACGGTCATGTCGCTGTCTCTGGAGCACGAGATCCTGGGCACCTACCGGCGGTCTCTGACTGGTCCTCTACGTGAAATCACCAAGCAAAGTGCCTGGGCCAACCTCTGGCTGGCCATCGGCTACGGTCTCAGCAACTTCCTCTACGCCCTGGCTTACTGGTGGGGAGCGAAGAACATCATCTCCGGTTGGTACACCCAGACGCAGTTCTTCATCGTGCAATTGGCCCTTCTGGTCAGCTCGCAGCTCTGGGGTCAGATGTTCGCTCTGGCGCCGGACGTCTCGCGCGCCATCCAGGCTACTCGTCGTCTCCTCAATCTGCTTGACCTCGGCTCGACCAAGAAGCTCTCCGATCCCATCCGCGCCACTCACGACGTAGAGGGTGAAGCCCCCTCCTTCGAGAAGCCAGCTGAAGGCGGCGCCGGTGGCATCCGGGTCACCTTCGACAACGTCAAGTTCTCGTACCCGGCACGCCCGGACACGCAGGTCCTTCACGGCCTGAGCCTGGACGTTCAGCCCGGACAATTCGCCGCGCTGGTCGGTCCCAGTGGAGCTGGCAAGTCGACCATCATCTCGCTGGTGGAGCGACTCTATCACCCCAACGCGGGCAGCATCCACGTCAACAACATGGACATCTCGCGCAGCGACATCCGCTTCCGTGACGAGATCGCCTACGTGCCGCAGCAGAGCGTCATGTTCGATGGCACGATTCGGTTTAACCTGGGCTTGGGTGCTCGACCGGGCCACCTGGTCTCGCAGGCTGAGCTCGAAGAGGCATGTCGACTGGCGAACATCCATGACGTGATAATGAGCCTGCCGGATGGATACGACACGCATTGCGGACCGAATGGAGACCGTCTTTCCGGTGGACAGAAGCAGCGGTTGGCGATTGCGCGGGCTCTCATCCGTAAACCGAAGCTGCTGCTGCTGGATGAGTCGACCAGTGCGCTGGACGCGGAGTCGGAGCGCCTGCTGCAGGATGGTTTGGAGAAAGCCTCCAAGAACATGACTGTCATTGCGATTGCGCATCGTCTGTATACCATTCGCAAGGCGGATGTGATCTTCCTGATTGAAGAGGGTCGTTGCGTCGAGAAGGGCACGCACGCTGAGCTGATTGAGCGCAGTGAGAGCTACCGGGTGAATGCCTTGAACCAGGCCGTGGACAGCTGATTTCTCTTTCTTTTCTCTTGCATTTGTTTCTTGATTCCCTGTCACCTGTTTAATATCATATCATACCATATTCCCGACATATAGATGTGTTTAGTCGGGTGGGCGTTTACTTTACTTGGTGATTCCCATGCATTGAATAGAACGGTCATAATTTGCATCATCTATATACGTATCCAAGAAGAGATCCAGCCTAGGAAAGAAACAAACTCTATCTACAAAGAAAGAAAGGGTAAAGAAGCCCGTCATATCGTCGTCTACGCCGTGGGTTTGCCCAGCTGCATCCAGTTCCAACAAACTAAGTCTCGTTAGCACTGTACCACTCCCCAAATCGAAAAGAGAACTTACTGGAATAACCCAGGTCATCATTAAAGAACATGTTCCGCACATCATCGCCCGACGACAGGCCCGTGGCAGGGAAGTATCCCACCGCGGTACCTCCCAACGCCAACGCCATCATAGGCGCGACCTCTACCAATGTCTGGAACTTGGGCTCGGTTTGATACAGCTCCTGCAGCATCTTCTGGTGGATGTTTCGCACAGCAAAGTGACCCTGATGCATGGCCGCGCCTCCACGCTTGATACCCGACCACTTGCACAGATCGCCGCGGCATAATGGCGTCCAGCGTTGGGGACCTCCCCGGTGAACTCGAGCGTATCCTTGATGAGCACGTAGCCTCCTCGTCGACCGCCGCGGCAGGGAGATACGACGACGTCGGCGAGAAGCGCGACACGGCGTTGATGACATGACTGGCCGTCAGCTCGCGGCCATCAGACAGCTTGAGGGTATATCGTGCCCGTCGCGGGACTTGGCTGGGATGGTCTCTTGCACACGCGCCCCCATGACCAGCTCGACCCCGGATTCCTGCAGCAGTTCGAACGTCTTTCCGCTGAACTCGTCGGGCAGGTCCTCGGACGAGAGCAGTTTGGCGCGCGAGTGCACGAGCGTCACCTTGGTCTGGGGACGGAGCAGCTTGATCTCGGGCGATTTCAATACCAACGGCGCCTGTCTTTCTTAGCCTGGATTTCCTTCGTTGATGATACGGTAGGGGGAAGAAATTCAGACATACCTCCACCGATCACGACAACACCCTGCGACGCATTCTCGATCATCGTGACAGACTCGTTCGTCTCGGCCAGATACTCCTCGCGGGTCAGCGCCTTAGGAGCACTGGGCCACTCGCGCTTCAGTCCGGAGGCAGCGACCATATAATCGTACGACACCTGGGAGATCTTGTCCTGCTCCTTGCCAGTCCCCCGGATGGTGGCCGTGCGCGTCTCGCAGTCCACAGACTCGACCCGTCCTTGCATCCAGCTCACCTCCTTCGACTGCAGGGCGGGAATATCTTCGAATTTCTTCCAAAAGGACTCGGCGTATTTGTTCGAGGCGACGGCGAGGGGGACTCCGATCAGGTGGACTGTCGATTATTAGCTGGTATTCTTCCTATGGCACCGGGGCGAGGGAGCTCACAGTATCCGTCACGCTCGTCCACGATGGTAATCTCAACCGGCACCTTGTGCTCCGGGCCATTATCTTCAGGATCCAGATTGAACCGGTTCTTGTTCCCATGGCAGAGATCCAGCAGGTTCAGCGTCGCAGCGAGACCGGCGTAGGAGCCGCCCACGACGAGGACCTTGAACGGGGGTTGTTCTTCCAAGCTGGGCATGATGCACTGCAGACAATAAGATCACTTTGAGAGTAAAGACAAGACAGCGAGAAAAACCAGACAGCAGGTGAAACAGAGGAGAAAGAGAGAAAGATCGAGGGGCAGCTCGGAAGCACCGCTTCCCTGGTTCGCGCTATCAATCAGTACTCCACCTGTCAATATCGGCCATTTCTGCTCCCAGCCCTCCGAGAATAAATTACACTCGAGTTATCCATGGATTCGGTCGAACTAGCGCTTTACGTAACACGCGTGGCTCCAAGAGCTCGCGTGGGTTTAAGTTATCAGATCCGTAACAATAAGGCCTTGGCTGTAATGCAGTTATTTCCTGCCCCTCTATCCACAGGAAGAGAACGAGGGGCAGGAGACTTCCTCAGTAGCTGGCACACATGAAAAAGACAAAAAAGAACCTGCAGCTTTTTCTCCTGAGATTCCAGGTATACGTGATAGCAGCACAGACACTATGGGCTTCGTCGTTCTACCCGCCACACTGGCCGACATCCGCGCCGTCTACGATGTCTGGTTCGCCTCGTTCAAAGGCCAGGTCATTCTCGATCTGATCTACCCCGGTACGAACCTCGACGACGAGGCCTTCCGCAAGGTGCACGCCGACGGCACCCTCGAGTACTGGAAGGGGCTCACGATGGAGCACACCTTCAAGTGCGTCGACACCGACACCGGGCGCATTGCCGGCATGGCCACCTGGCAGGTGTACTGGCGCGAGCGCACCGCCGAAGAGCGCGTGAAGCCCTGGATTGGGTGGCTGGAGGGCGAGCAGCGCCAACGCGCCGAGACATTCCTGGGACAGTTGTGGGAGAAGCGCGAGAAGTACATTGCCGAGCGGCGTCATATCTGTATGTATTTCACCCGGATCTCTAACATTGATGACATTCTAACAAGAATTGGGAAGACTGCCATACTGTCGCGGTGCATCCGGATTATCAGGGCCGCGGTGTGGGAAAGAAGCTGGTGCAGTGGGGGCTCGACAAGTCGGAGGAACTCAAAGTACCCATTTATCTGGAGTCAACGAAGGAAGGCCGACCACTCTACGAACGCACTGGATTCCAGACGCTCCCGGGGGGGTGGTTTTCACGCCTGAAGTGACGCTGCTGAAGGAGGATGTCCAGGCGCCGTTGATGGTCAAGATGCCGGCCTCTGCCGGAGGAATGACGTTTCAGCAGTGGGTGGATGGCGGATACTCGACGCTGTAGGTGGAGTGTAATGTGTTATGAATGTTCATAGAATAGAATGCAAAGATTTATGGTCATGGTGTTATTGTTTATTGTGCAGTGTATCGGAGCGTGAATCTCCTTGATCGGCGGTATTTGACTCGGTAATGGGCTCCACTGTGACAGAACAGTACACAAGACCCACTGGTATGCGTATGAAATACACTTCATCTCTCCTGGTAATACGAGTCGGGGATATTCTCGTCCAAGTGGACTCTGCTGCACGGCTTGATGTCTAGCCGAGTGACCCAGCACACACAACCCCTCCTCTGCGGGATTTCTTTCCCTGCCCAGACTGAACAGCCAGAGAGAGTCCAGCTAGACCAAACCTAGCTGTTCCTGGAGGACAAAGAGGAGGGGCAGAGGACATGCATAACGGTCTGTCCTGGCCGATATCACGAGCTAGGGCTGCAGACACTGCTCTTCATGGCGGAAAGTCCCGACCAACGAGTCGGCCATATCTCCTCATATGCAAGACTGTCCGAGTGATGGGCTGGTGTAATTTTACTCGGACTTCCCCCTGCTCGTCCTCCACTTGAGGGGATTGATATGGATGATCCCCAACATCTCTCCGGACCATCCGCCACCTACGTAGCGGTGTGTCCACCGAAGATTATCAGATTGATAAAACTCTGCATCGCTGATTGATAAACCTTTTCCCGCGGCAGACGCTTCCTGCCTGCTGAGGTTTGCTCCGCCAAGGGACGAGGGCCATGGCGCCGCAGTGGAGCGGTGGTCTGACCGGGTGCCAGCCACTCCGGTGCTCGAATCCAGATTAATTTCTGTCCCTCGACGAAGGAATGACTCAACGTAATTACTCGTAAATAGCTCTGGTGGCCACGGGACACGTGGGTCGGGGGGTGGAAGGAGGGATGCTGGTTCTTGGGCCCAAGAGTGCAGGCACCGGATTTCCTTGGATTATGGGGGTATGAGAGAGCGCCACGAGATTGCTCATCTTAGTCGATATGAGCTCATTCTTGGATCGTTATCTGATCGAGAGATGTAGATAATCTTGTGTATATAACGGTGACGCGCTGCAGCGCATCTATCACCCGCTTGACCGGCGCTGCACGTCGGACTCTCGGAGAAGCATGCCCACCCAGGCAAGGCACGACAGAGCCAGGAAAGACCGGATGCGCGTTCAATCCGTCCGGTCTTGTCGATCTTATCTGATCTAAGTCAATACGCCCCCACGAGCTATCAGATGGCGGAGGCGACCCGTCTCCGGGAGCTGCTGCTGAGCCCAACACTGGGATGCGGTGACGCTGCTGGGGCTGAAAGCCGTGCTGTCTGGTTTAGATGATCCCAATCTAAGCTGGAGCCTGGGAAATGGCTCAAGATGGGCGGAAGATGGGCGGCTGATTTGCGCATCTCTCCGACATCGGTTGCGATGCGGACTTCAAAAACAGTTCTTTTGCAGTCAGCCCTACAGTACCATGAAAGAGCACGAAGAAACTTCCATCTGCATCGTGTATAGCCGTCATCATGCGTTTTCTCGTGGCTGCTTCGCTGCTCGGCGCTGCCGTCGCCGACTACAACACCTGGCCGCATCAGACCTTCAAGTCGAGCCCTCATGAGCCCCCAAACCTGAAGATCTCCAAGACCGGCCCTACCAGCCCTGGATACCTCTTCTTCGACCAGTCATGGTACGCCCACCAGTACAGCGTGTTCATCATGTCCGAGGACAACGAGCTGGTCTGGCAGAGTCCCCGCGGTGACCTCAAAGACTTTCGCGCGCAGGAGCTGGACGGCGAGCCAGTGCTGACCTACTGGAACGGACTCGGCGTGCCTGAGCCTTTTGGCTGGGGATACGGTCTGATCCAGGTGCTGAACCAGAACTACGAGAGCATCTACAATGTCACCGTCACCGACGACAACTACAAGGCGCTGGGCACCATCAACAGCACCAGCTTCTACTCCTGGCTCGATATGCACGAGGGCACCATCACCCCTCAGGGCACCATGCTGGCCACCGGATACAACGTTACTCGCGCGGATCTGAGCTCGGTGGGCGGTCCTAAGAATGGCTGGATCGCCGACTCGCTCTTCTACGAGATCGATATCAAGACCAACGAGATCCTCTTCCGCTGGAGTGCCCTCGACCATGTTGATCAGATTACCCTCGAGGAAGTGCAGCAGTTCTACCCCGTCAAGGACTGGGGTAAGAACTCCAGCGCTCCATACGGATACTTCCATATCAACTCTGTCGAGAAGTTTGAGGATGGCGCGTACCTGATCTCCTCTCGCTACTACTCGTCTCTGTTCCGTATTGCTACCGATGGTTCTGTCGACTGGACCCTGCAGGTAGGCCCTTCCCCCATTCATTCCCTAATCCTATCCATTTATACTGACGGAAATGTGTCCAGGGCAAGGACGGCGGCGACTTCACCCTCGACCACGGCCTTCACTTCACCTACCAGCACGACGCACGCATCCACCACGAGCGCAACGGACACGTCCTGATCAGCATCTTCGACAACGACAACTCGGACGTGATCAACGGCACACACACGACGGAGGGTCTCTTCATGGACGTCAACACCCACACCATGGAGGCACGCAAGGTGATGCAGCTCGAGGACCCCCATGACCCGATCTACTCCCTCTCGCAGGGCAACACCCAGCACCTACCCAACGGCCACACCGTGATGGGCTACGGCTCCACCCCCAAGATCAAGGAATACAGCGCCAATGGCACCTGTGTCTTCACCGCGCAGTTCGGCCCTCCGAACGTTGTGGCCTCGTACCGCGGCTACCGTATGCCCTGGGTGGGACTCCCCAAGACCGCGCCTAATGCGTTTGCCTGTGTCGACCGCGCGTCCAACCAGACTAACGTCTACATGAGCTGGAACGGCGCCACCGAGCACAAGGTGTGGAAGGTGTCGGGTGGTAAGACCCGTGGTGCGCTTGTCCCTGTCGCTGAGGCTGTGAAAACGGGCTTCGAGACTGTGGCTGTGGCTAAGGGTGGTCTCGAGTTCGTCCAGGTTGAGGCTCACGGTATGGGTATCAAGCCTGGGGTTTCTCGTGTTGTGCCGGTTAAGAGCCAGTGTTAGAGGCTTTACAATTTCCTTGCTACGGTGCTTGGTGAGAGTCGAGGTGAGGTGTAGGCTTCCTTTCTCGTGTACGTTATAGTATGTATAATTTTGGCATTGCCAGGTGTGCTAAACAGACACCCCTATAGACATACATATACATGCATCTGCATGCAATAGATATTTTCATGCATAGACGACCTATATACCTGTTCTAATCCTGGCGCGCATGTTACGAGAAGGAGGGTGGTACAACGAATATTTCGCCCACGATCTCCCCCGAACCCCCCCGAGCAACTCCCCCGTTACAACCGAGCACATCATCCTAGGAACTGATCAAGTAAAACAGCGCAAGTGGAGAGCCAGCCAAGCCGCCAAGTACCAACACCCCTCCCTGATACGTTGTCTGTCGCAACGCTGGATCCTGGCGCGCCTTGCCTGCATCTAAGCTTCGGTTACGGGGCAGCATTCCGGATTGGGGCATCTTTGCATGTCTGGGTTTAAGTTCGACGGCGTCTGGAGGTATATGGGGGTGATTGGGCCTCGGAGGGGGATTAATATCCGACGTGATGCTCCACTGGCCCTCGCACCACGAGGGTGGCTAGCTGTCGGTTGATACGATGGAACACTACAGTGAAACGAGTATGATCATTTCGATGATCAGTCGGGGACACAGACAGGCAGACAAACAAAAGACTTCATTTCTTTTTCTATCTCGTGTCGCATAGGATCTCCATCTCGTTACATCTATCCCCGCTTTCACCCCCTCTAATGCAACTCACCATCTGAAAACACACGCCGCAGAGACAGACTGCTTAGAATACAGTCCCCTTGACCTGCTTAAAGTCCTTGACCTTGATATCACGCCAGAGGCAGGCGCACCCCCACGATACCGCCAACATGCAGCAGCTCGTGATAAGCATGTATCGCTGCGCATCACCGTAAGAATGAGCAATCGCATCCCGCGCAGCCGTGCCAACGGGGTAAGACAGCTGCACAGTGAGACTGGAGTAAACCTTTGCCAGAGGGACATCACTCGGGAGATGACGGGCCAGGGCCTTGGGGAACTCGCCGGTCCAGATAGCCGCAGAGACGGTGCCACCGATTGCACTGCCAATACTGCAGAAGAGGTTCATGATGGCCAGCACGACGGCGATGTGTTGGTGGTCAGACGGGGCCATCATCGCCAGCTCACCACAGAGCACGGTGGTGCCGCCGGCGACTGCGACGAAGATCTGCGTCATACAGATGTAGCCGATGTCTGCCTCAGGACGACGGAAGTGAATCATGAGGCCCACGGCCAGGATCATCAGCGGCAGCGAAAAGTACACGACGAGCCACTTGAAGCGTCCGGTATAGCGGACTAGCCAACCGGCCAGCAGACACCATAGGCAAGACATGACACGGTAGATGGCGCTGACGTAGCTGGCTTCGGTGACGTTGAGGTCCCAGACCACCTGCAGCATGGAAGAGAAGTAGCTGCCCCAGACCATGGAGTTGAAGAACTCGAAGAGGAACATCAGACCAGCGAAGAAGACGGTCCGGTCCATGAGCAGGCTGTACGGGATGAAGGTGACAGGCGCGAAGAAGCGCTCCCACACCGCAAACACGATGAGCAGCACGCCGCCAAAGATGATCATGCAGATAATCATGTCAGACCGCCATTGGTCCTCCTGATACGAGTAGAGGCTGAAGGGCAGGAGAAACAGCGCCATACCGCCGGCTAGCAGGATGATGCCGAGCAGGTCGACTTCCACACAGTAGCGATACACGGCCTGCATTGAGAAGCTGTACTTGCGGACAGGTAGCAGACCAGCCTTCTTTGCCTTGAGCTCGTTCCAGAAGAACAGGATCGAGAGGGGTGCCACAATGAAGGGCACGACGATCGTGAAGATACCGAATCCCCAGCGCCATCCAGGGCCCTCCAGCACGCTCTGGGAGATGGGGCCACCAAGCCATGTCGTGATAATATACGGTGAGGTCGCGAACGACAGCATCAGGGCACGGTTTTTCAGCGAGGACGTGTCGGCGATAAACACCGTTAGACAGTAACTCACGCCCTGGGATCTAAGGTCCAGTAAGTCTTCACCACGGTATGGAGAACGGGGAAAAGAGACGACATACCCAACAGCGTAGAACACCTGGGCTGCAGCATAGGTCTGTACACTGTCGCAGCCAGCCATCATGATGAAGCCGACGACCCAGATGACCAGCATGAGGGTCAGACCCTGGGGACGGCCCCAGGTATCAAGAATCTTGGCCAGAGGAATCTTGCTCAATCCACCGATAATATTCGACATGATACTGGTAGCTGCTGTCAAGGAATGCAGAGAAAAAGCGCTCGTCACGTAGGGATTCAGCGCGCGCAGGACGACCTCCTGCATGGAGGTGATGAGATAGATGAACCAGATACTGCGCAAGACAACAATCAGCAACCAAGACGAGAAGCGACCGCGACAACACTCACATCACATAGGCCAGAATCAGGTGTGTCTTTGTCCAGACCGACAGCGAAGCCTGTACACCCTTCACACCAGCCTGGGCATTCTCATCAAATGCATCGTCAGAGCTGTTGTCACCCCCAGAAGTCTCACCAACACCCTTCTCCGCCGTCGCAGGCTCTCGTCCCTTGTCATCAGCATACTCCTGACGACTGGGAGGCTCCAGAACCCCGTTCGAGGGAGCCTGGGAAGTCGAATTCTCGGTGGACGTCATATCCAAGACACCCGGTCGAGCAAACAGTCACGGGGAAACGACACAGCCAGCTGTACTTATCTACCACCTGACAGTAAGCTTCACCCATCTGCTTATATACCTACGCAGGGACCCAGTGTGTGCCGCGTAGTCCGCTATCGGCAGGGCGATCAGAGGGTCCAACTGGGATGACGATGGACCTGCCAAGCAGCGTCCACCGAGGGTTCAGGGCTCCCATCGCCCTAAATCAGGAGATTCTTGGCGAATATTGTCTGTGAACCATTCAGCGAGCACTTGGCAAGCGCGGTTCGAGCAGAAAAGAGTTTTAATCAATCTAATCAATCAGCCTGGTGGTGCCAGACACGGACCTGGACACGGAACGGGTTGGGTTGGATGCGCCAGCGTGGGGTCCCTCGGCCCTCCCATGTCGTGATGACAGGCCATGACCGGTTCGATGGAGCCAGGGTCTGCCTAGTCGGGCAGGGAGTGACGGTCTTGCCACGCGAACGTGGGACATGCGCTCGTTCTGAACTGGTGGGCTGTTGGTTCAGCGGGTTTGGCGTGGCTGGCGATGCCAGTAAAGTCTGTTGGAAAAACCAGACCAGTCACGATACATGCTCGGAGGATCACAGGCATGTTTGTTTTTGTTGGGATCGGCCGATTGACCTTCCTATTACGTGATATAAGGCTGGATGTCTTACTTCTTGTTCGCGTTGGTCGGGCATCGTCCGTGGGGACAGGGTTGGTGACTGTCTTGGTTTATCTTAAGTCGTATCCTAGTCGATGGGTGCTGTTACTGTGTTAAGCTTAGTGAGGTAGTATCGTATGATTTGATCCTATGTTCGAGGAATAATTTGTCGTAAGTCCCCGGATGTAATGACATATATTCCTGTCGTGGGTCAAGATAGCTTCTGTCCAGCCCACGTCGATTGAAATATAGAATGCAAGGATGCGAAAGAAGGACCTATAACACAATAGTTCGATAGACAATGGTCAAGTCTATTGCTTGCTAATATAAACAAGTTTATGTATAACATGGTTAGATACCCAGTCAAAAAGTTCGAAGGTGATAATTGATCAACGGTCGCGAAGGGTTGAGTATTTTCAGCTAGACAAAACTAGTTACAAAAGAGCGAAATGATTGCATCATATAATTGAAAGTAGAACATTTTCATCTGGCAATTGAGAAAATATATCCGAATAGCCATGTTTCAAGGTACAGACCCCATTGCGAGCCGTGTCCTAACGAACATGTCATTTCGACAGCAAGACCTGGACCAATTGTCTAGAAAGTCGGGTTCGCGTTGACCAGAAGCTGCTCAAAGTAGGCCTACACATCATTAGCTTCGTCACAAGCCTTTTGACTCAAGGGTAAACATACCTGGAACCAAGTTCCGGCCTCAGGAGCAGGCTGGAGCGCATCACTGTATCCGCAGTGCGCATCATATCTCGTCGCACTGGTGTTGGAAGTACCATCACTTTCACCACCAGGCTTAATCCAGACGAAAGAGTCGACCAGAGCGTCGCCGGTGTTTGTGGTAGGTCGAACACCGAAGCCAGTGCCGATGACATTGCACCAGTCGCCCCAGGCGTTCTGCTTCGTGGGCTGGACACCATTGCGGCCTAGAAAGTCTCATTAGATAGTTGTTATGACTATTGAAGAGGCAAGACGAACCAGTATCAACAACAAAGTGGGCGTTGAAGCCACGGCTCTGCAGCAACGGCGCCAAAGCATTGATATACCGCTTCTCATCGCAGTTGGTGTTCGGCGAGGTGTATGAAGGGCAAGTGCTGATCGTCCAGGCATTGTAGTTTGCCACATTGGTAGCAAGACCACGCACAGCGGCCGGAGAGCCGGCATCCTTGTACACCTGGGCGTAGAGGTCGGCGGCGGGACCGATGTTGGCAGGCCAGCCGAGCCATCCAGCGTGTCCTAGTGCATGTTAGCCTGTCACTACCTGGGAACAAGGACTGAGACACATACCGGCGTCGAGGTACATCGCGACATTGGGCAGGTTGAGCTGGGTGAGAGCATAGTCCGTGCACTCGAGATAGGCATCCTTCGCGTTGGCGCACTTCTGCACATTCATGTTCGTGACCAGGTTGGCCAGACTGTCGGGCTCTGGTTGGCGTTAGCATCATGTAGCAGTAACTAAGAGAAAGGGCATACCGATGATTAGGATGGTCTGCACATCGGGGTACTTGAGTAGCTGAGCCCGGATGGAATCAATGTAGGCCTTGTAGTTGGCGACACCGTTCTGCGCGATGAAGTACTCGCCATTGCTCGCCAGCGCAGCACAGTCACGGTCAGGCAGATCATACACCACGAAGATACCGGCAATGGGAGGGTTAGCTCCAGCGGCGTTCTTGGCCTTGATGTCTGCGAGATAGGTGTTCATGCTAGGGACCTTGGCGGCGGTGTCACTGGTGTGGTCAGCCATGAGTCAACCGATAGAGCAATTGGGACTTTTCTTACAGCCATGTGAACGAGGGGACCTTTGCCACAGCGCTAGCCTTTGCCTGGAGAGAGCTGGCAAGCGACGGCATGGCGAGGGTGTGAACTTCGGACGAGTAGTACGGGTTCGCATAAAGTTGATATCCGCTGAACGGATTGCCCGATGGAGCGGAGGTAATCGTGGTGCTGGACGAGGAGGTTGTGGCCGTTCCAGTCGTCCTCGTAGTGGTGGTCGAGGAGCCTCCGGTGGTAGTAGACCTTGAGGTGGTCGTAGTCGTGGACCTCGTCGTGGTGCTCAGTGTGGTTGAGGTCGCCGTCGCCGCAGGGAGACATTGCGCATAGTCTTGTTTGTTAGCCACGAGCACAAAAGTCCGATAGAAAGCAACATACAGTCATTCTGGGTGACACAGGCTGCACCGGCAACGCAGGTCGTTGCTCCTGTCCATCCAATGCCACCGCCTGTATCTGGTCAGTTATATGTTCAAACTCCGATCCATAGACTGCATACATTGGCCCCAGAGGGTCTGCTGGGCCTGCACAGCAGGCAGGAGAAGAGCAACAGCAAGAGAAGATACACGTCGCATGATGAATTTGCTGGTGATAGACAGTCATTGACAGGAGAATCATGTGGACTTTATATATGCTGGTCAACGAATGAAGCGGAGATCACAGCCGACAACCGGTGTCCATATTCTGAAGCAGTTCCTGGCAGAGAGACACCAGGAGACAAGATGCCGTGAAGAAACAAGTTTAGTTCAAGCCACATCTTCTGGTGCACCCCAGGTCCTGAATAAAATGGGGTTGAGCAGGACGGTTCTTCATCCGAGCATATTACACGGACCTTGTTCCGTCAAGAGTCGATGTAGGTGCCATGAATATATTTGCTCAGGGTGTCGTGGCTTGACGTGTGACACGCCTCTTTTCTGTTCAGTGACGATAATTGGCACGCGTCCCAGACATTCATTTATCCGGCATATCAGAGTATCCTTGTGGCGTTCCTGCCATCGCCACCTAGGCTAGTCAGGGGTCTAAGATGTTGACCCCCCGCCGCCACGAAGAATGAATGAGGGGGATAGACAGGAGAGGAACGGAGACTGAGTGATTTGGCGTGCTTCTGTCAAGGAGACTATCGGCACAAATACCCTCAAGAGTGTAGAACGTGGCATCCCTGGGCGCCTCGTATCCAATCGGCAATTGTTGCACGGATGCTTGACGGTAAGCTTAATTAATCTAATTTCCCCACCTCCGCAGAATCATTCCACTTCTTCACAACCCCATGGGAAAGGGGCCAGTCGATTTGCCGGCGGCTGATTGGGATTTGATCCGGTTTGACGGGCCGTTCAGCCATTACCCGGGTTGGGGAGTTGAGGTTATTCAGGAACTTGCATCAAGTATTGCATGAAGCACCGTTGCGGAATGGGAACTGTGCGAGTCCCGGGATGAAGAGGAGGGGCGATTGTACAGTGATTTAGGCGACATTCAATGGATAGTAGGTTAGTTTTGATCGCGTCATGTAGGTATAATCGTAGTAGTAGTCACCCCACTCGACTTGCATTTGAGCTGGGTCAGTAACAGTCAAACATCTTCACATGGACACCAGAGTCGGCTCCACCGCTTCTAAGCATATGTGACCTGTGAACTGTGGATTGAGTGGCTATGTATTGTTCAGCTGGGTCTCTAGCCTTAAGATCGCTCCTCTGCACTCAAGGTAAGCTGTGATCCAACTGGTGACAATATTGGTGAGCGCCGCGGGCATCGTTGCCCAAACGGGCATGCACTTGGTTTATTGTCTGCCATCCGTGCATGTATGTGTGACATGGCTCAGAGGCGATCATTGATCGGCTTGTAGACGCTCGGTGTAGACACCTACTGATTCACACTATGACTCGAGGTGTTTGGTATCGCGTTCCGTGATGTAGATGCAGGACATATGAAAAGGAAAGACAGGCGCCAAAAGTCTAGTTTGTAAGACAAACAGAGTAAGAAGATCGTCAAAACTCCCTGAATTCCGGGGTAATAGGCCGTGGATCAACTTGTCAGCAATGGGGGATCGCCGTGGGTAAGGGATGCAGCAATACATAGCTCCATGCGCCACCTTGCGCGAAATGTCCCAAGTATGATTTAAACAATTTCATCGCCACAGGAGAATGTTCTTAGACTCCTCCATTTCGTTGTTCACGTATTAGCGTGTCATTGACAATTCCATATTATGGGGGCGCGCGGGCCACTGCAACAGTCATGGCTGCAGGCATATCGCCGCCACGGACAGGTGTCTTTATGGGAGCGACCCCGTCCGCTGACTGGCATGCCCAATCTAGGACGCGATCTGCCATTTGTTTCAATTGTAGGCGAGTATGAGACTTTGCTATGGTGACTGTGCGTAGGGCACATGCGATGTCTACTCCGAGAGGACGACGGCTGACATGATGTATACAGAGTCGTTCTCATTTACCTTCACAACACCTTCCCACACTCTTGAGAAAACAGTAAATTGGGCTTACCAGACCTCAGTCAACACAGCCCCTACAAGGTCACATCCTCTCGCTGCCACCAGAGCTCTTTCCACGCCACCTAGGCTAACTCAGCCAAGCGTACAACAGTCAAGACGCGCAGAACAGCGCGCGTGAAAGCCCCATCAGCTCCATAAGAGCAGATCCTTTCGCTCTCGCAATCATGCCTCAAGATCAAGTATCACTGCTGCTGAACGCGTATATCGCCCGTGAAGCCGGTCTCCGGTACTGAAACAGCATGCCTGCGACATCCGGCGCAATACTCGCCGCCTTAGGCCATTACCCATGATAGGCGCGGATTGACCTACGCGGATCTAAGAAGACACAAAATAGAGAAAGAAATCAAGTTCTAATTCATCAATACGAAATCGACCGATGAAGGCCTGAAGAATGTCTGAAAAGGTGTCCGGAAGATTGTTAGCCCGATGAATTGTGCCGGACAAATGCTGCATAAGATTTTAGCCCGTTCCATGATTATATTAAGACCGAAAATATAAGCCTCGGATGCCCCTGGAGACATCCTCCGTTGAAACGCCGAAATGTCGCAGCCTAACAAGTTCATGAGATATGCAAGCAGGTATTTCTTCTTATGACATAATGACAATGCTGATTGTAAAGCAGGTCCAAATGAACGGCGCACAATCAGCCGTGAAGATGTCGGTTTCTATAACGCGCTGGTCATTGCAGGTGTCTACGAGTTTGTCAGTGAAGACAGAGACGTAACTTCAGCAGAGACATTTTTCGCGCCTTTGAAATGCTGTATTCAGGAGCACCCGTACCTCAGTGTCATCGTCAAAGACAAACACACGGAAAAGCCATACTACGAAGGCGTTGCGACACTTGACCTCCACAATCATATTCATATTCATCATGAAGAAATGACCAGCACCGATGAGGAGAATAAAGTGTTTGAGAAGCTGTTGCCCCCGATCCTCGACCGACCATGGCCGGCTGATATCCCCCCATGGCGGATTGTCGTTCTGCCTCTGCCGTCACCGTTCGGCTCAAAAGTGACACGATGTCTCATCGCATTTGCATTTTCTCATGCTATCGGGGACGGCATGGTGGGAATCGCATTCCATCGCACGTTTTTTACAGGCATTGCAAAACGGGACAGCGACAACCGTGAAAGCGTCCTCCTTGATGACACCACCAAGTCGAACACTTGCACCCCCCTTCGACACTCCGGAGAGACTTCCCATATCGTGGGGTTTCCTTCTGGCACCTATCATAGCAGTATATCTGCCGAAGTTTATGGCAAACCTCCTCGGCCTTCGCGCGGCAGCCAGCACAATTGACGCCGGTACCTGGACGGGCTCACCCATGTTCTTCAATCCAGACAACACCGACAATAGCCAAATCAAGATCCTCGAGATCGAGGCTTCGTTCGTACAAAAGATTCTACAACTGTCGAGAAGAAATGATGCCAAACTCACCGCTACTTTACATCAACTGATCGTCCGGGCACTAAGCAAGACTATTTTCAATCGTGACATTACAAATTTCGTCTCAGGAACGGCGGTTGACATGCGAAGCTCCGTTGGCATACCGTCGTACACATGGGGTCTCTTCGTATCCGGGCACTATGAGATTCACCCACGAGTAGATGACGTGGAGAAGCCTGCGTTGTCGGAGCAGATGTGGACAACTGCGAACTCAATCACCAAGAGACTCGCGGAATGTGCGACGAGGCTCCAGGACCAGGCTATCGGTCTGTTGCGATATGCCCCGAGTATCAGGAAATGGACGCTAGGAAAGGTCGGTGGACAGCGGGACTCCTCGTACGAAGTAAGCAACCTACTTGCCTTTCATGGCGGGTGTGGGGGGGGAGGTCACGAGTGCGAGATCAGCAAGATGATATTCACCCAGCCAGGCAATGTGCTCAGTGCGCCACTCGTGTTTAATGTCATTAGTGTCAAGGGAGGCAGTTTGATCTGCACTATCAGTTGGCAGAAGGGCGCCTTGAATGTACCGGCCGCAGAGGAGACGGTCCTGGTTGACAGGATCTGTTCATCTATCCGTATGGACTTGGATGAGTTACAAGGGTGATGTACATAGGGTCGTATCGCAGATCGATTCCAAACTTGAACATGTATACGTAACATTCCACGTGTAGTACAATATGTTCATCTCACAGCTGATACCGAAATAGTGGACTCTTCTCTCCCATATCCGCAAGTTCCTCATCGCTATACTGCTGGCGGATCTCTTCCTCGCTCAAGCGTGCTTTCTTCTGATTCAGGACATGAAGGGAGAGCTCGAGCACGACGCAAGCTATGATACCAGCCGACACAAAAGCAAGAGAGTTCCCATACCCCGTTGCATAACGGGGTGCCTCTTTCTCTTGATAAATAAAGCTGCCAATTAAGCCCCCACATTACCCATGCAAATAAGATAACCAATGCCAACAGCTCGCTTCATCGGGTTCGGAGTATTGGAGACATTCCAAGCGTTCACGCCGGGTAGGATAGGATACATGCTAGAGATAATCAGCTCCCAAGCCCGCGAACGAATGGATGATGTTGGTATCATACCCGAAACACGCCAGGCAAACCCCAAAGTAGCAGAGTGCGATATTATCATCAATCTGCGGGGCTTTGCTAAACAAGATAGAAAACGCAATGAGCTGCGCCATCTGCGGGACGACAATGAACGGCATTCTCCATGTGAATCTGTCCGCACAAATAGAGAAGCCGTAAGCTGAGATGGCACCTACGGCGTAAGGAGGGATAGTCATGAGCTGGGCGCTGGCAGATGTGAAACCCATGCCTTTGATGATCTGCGGCATGGTGAATTTGAGAGCGTAGTTGGGAACAGCGTTGGACCAGCTTCCAAAGATGAGTAGGTAAATCTTCCAGTCTGTTAGAACAGAGGCGATAGTCCCCCAGTCGACTCCCTTTTATATCTCCTTTGAGTACTGTTAGCCACCTGACGGAGTTCTAGGAAGCGGATCTCATCCGGAGTCAGCCAACTTGCGGAACGGCTGGGTGAGTCCAGTAGCAAGAAGAAACATGCAATGGCCAGTATCACGGTGACCAGGCCTTCGAGAATGAATATCTGAGTGAATATGGCCAAGTGTCAGTCTATCAATCGAAAGCCAAAGAGATCACTGGAGACGAACCCATCGCCACCCTTCATACCCAGAAACACCATCCAGCTTAGCAATGGCGAAGGCGAGAAGCCCTGAAAATGCACCACCAGATGCGGCGGATGTGTATAGAATGGCAATACGAGTTTGCGTCTCATTTGGCAGGTACCATTGCGAGATGATCAACACCGCACCAGGTAAGAAGCCCGCCCTGTTGGTTTGATAAGAGCCTGTTTAGAGCCTGTCAGGGAAGAGGAAGTAGGTGGACCAACTCAAAGAGCCCCAGCAGGAATCGAATGGCGACCAAGCTATCAAAGCTCTGAACAAATCCTGTGCAGGTCATGATCACGCCCCAGATAAATATAAGACCGCCCAAGTAGATGGACGGTTTGCTGAAGCGGTTAAGGATGATATTACTCGGCACCTCTTTTCCCGGTCAGTACCCGTCGTGCTCTTTTCGTAGACTGTTGGGCTTACCAGCTAAAACATAAGGAACAAAGAAGATCGCCAATGCAATATTGTACTGCTCTCCAGTCATGTTGAGGCTAGGAAGCAGTCCCTCGATTTTCGCATTTCCTGCAGTAGTCAGTTGTGCCTCAGGGAGCCGGCTTATGTGGGATATGTACCAATATTAGTCTTGTCGATATACGCAATCAGATATAAAAGGACAAGCATAGGAATAAGGCGCCACTGTATCGGCAGTCAGTCGCGTTAAGAAACGCTTTCATTCTGGGGTTGATTCGTACATCGACCTAAATGATATTGTTAGCATCCTATGATTAGAGCTCTCTTGTTATGGAAGACCAACCTTCTTTAACACCTTTCGCTTAGCCTCATGCGAGAAGTTGGCGAGAAAGGCTTCATCGTCCTGCGACAATAGTTGCGCAGGTCCATGTTCTAGGTGAACGACATCCTGCTTCTCCAGTGGCAGACTCTCCACATTCGTGCCTTGAGATGTTACCATTGTTGAAGGCAGACGGGAGCCAGAAATCTCTCTAGAGTCGTCGTTAGAAGGACTCTAGGTGGTAGCGACAGAACCCCATGGGGAAGTGGACAATATATCGCACCCACAACGGGATTGCCAGCCAAGATGTTGTAGTGCACAACCGAGGGACTAGGGAACAGGCTCAAAAAGGATAAAATGATTAGGCATTCCACAAATCTTCCTGCCCGAGGTGGATTTCCGATCCATGGTTCATGGCACTAGCCTCATCTACTGTGTGGAGATTCTCCGTGCCCCAGTCACAAATCCGCGATTTCCGGACCCGGATTCGAGTTCGCCACTTCTTGTGACATGAACATTCCTATGACCTGTGTTTAACAAAAGTTGTCTATCTTGTAGAGCTGGAGACCAGGCATGCCACCCTTGGAATGTCAATGCAACGTGTACAGATCCCATGTACCGCTATCACTCACCATCCTGCTATCTAAACCCTAATTTGAAGAATTGATTCCATACGAGAGCGCGATATAGTAGATTGCATCGCTATGCTGTTACATCGTCCATCATGGGATAGAATGCCTAAGAGTGTCAGCGTACCTATTGTTGATAGAAATCTTCCGAACCACGTACCGAGGAGTCCAAGTCCAGCCAGTCCGTCGTTTGCCATGCATCGAAAATGCTGGGGATGTCGTCCGTATGGTCATGGATTGCAACCTGAGTTTGTAAGGCCTCTGGGGCAGGAGAACCTACACTTAGGCCCAGACCTCCCATCTCGGATGTGGCAGCGTCGAGCACATTAGTTGCGACAGGGCCGACGTGCTCGCGCCTGGACGCTCCCCGCTGTGCCTCGAGTCTCAGCTCATCCAGTATCATGCTATACCTCCGGCTGGGGGATGCTGCGGAACTCGCGTTAAGGAGATGTACATGACATTTCTCTGCTAATTGCAATAGCTTGTCAGGCACTTCAGTATTGTTCTGATGGCTGCTACCCGTGTTGTGGTTGATCCGCAGACATATACCACCGCCAGGGCACAGAAGGTGACATAGTTCATCCACCAGAAGGAGTGGAATAGATTCACATCCTTTGCCATTCTATCGACCAACTCAAGCGCGTTTCTGGCGGCAGACATGCATTCCTCGATTCGCTCTTGCACTACTGGGTTGCCACTTGGTATGCTCCCATCGCCAAGTAGAAACGGTCGGTTCGCATGGATAAGCGCATGCCAATATGCAAGGCTGAGCGCGGTGGCCTGGCGCCGGAAATTTGGATCAAGGTAGACGGTTTTACTGATCCGAGGTATGGTGGTAGACTGGCGCGCCATGCATGCAGTTCTTCCACCAGACGATGTGCAGTTGTTACTCGATTGGTACTGCTTTGCATGTCGCTGACATAGATCTCTCGGGATAGTCGTCCGAGAATCCTAGCAATTCTAGACTGACTGTCAGCATTCGTAAACTCTCTGAAGGTAGAACACTAGTTTACTTTGCATGCAATACGAGAGAGTCGACATGACACTCTTCGGACGGCTCAGAGCTCGAGAGACCATTCACCCTAATGTCCTCGTCGTTGACGCTGTCCGGAAACTCTTGATCAATATCCTCATCGTAAAGCAGTCTCGGACGTCCAAAAACGACGCTGAGATACTTGTCAATTGTGTACGCAACCCAAAAGACGCGTTTTCCGCATTGTTGAGCAATATACGGCAGGTCGCCCGCTGTATGTGACAGTGGCTTTCGAGCCCTGCGGCGATGCAGTCCCAGCGAGGAAATGATTTGACAAGCGTATCCAAAAGTGTACCAGGCTTTATTCATGCGCGATGTCTGTAAGAGATATAGTACCTGGATGAGTCTCGCTTGAGCTGATTCAAGGCGCGGAAACCCGACTTCTAAGTCGATCAATTCCATCGCAGCGCAGAAGTAACCGTCGCTTTCTTGCTGAGAAGTGCCTGGCCCACTATGTGAATCTTCACTTTTAATCTTGCAGAGTCTAAAACGCGCAATGGCAAGAATTGTGAAGATGATGGCACAGCGGGCGTTCCCAAGAGACTGTGACATTGGACGATTGTCATGCCTGTCTTGCAGCATGGTCTCCATCCAGGATTCCACTGTTTGCCGATGGAACATCCGATACGTCACGACGCACGTATCGAAGTACATCCGGACCAACTCTCGTATCATTCTCTCGTCGCAGGCAGCGATGTAGTCATGATTACGAACATGGACGAATGGCCTGTCACCAGCCGATGCCAGCAGCTGACTCTTTTCTCCCTCACTAGACTCGTACGGCGCCATCTGTCGCTCTCTTGTTAGAAGCTTGTTCCACGCGCGATGAAGAAAGGAAAGTCCCGATGTCGGATCAAAATATTGGCCCTCAATGACGAGGTCAGGGGAGGCTCTGGAAATCGGCACATCGTCACTATTATGACAATTACCACCTTCCTCAGTTGAGATGGACGGTAGCTCCAACGACTCCCCCAATTCAGTTCCCGTGCCTTGATTGATCGCAGTATCAAGAAACTGCACCTCATCTCCGTTGCTGCTTGTGATCACCTCATGGTCATGTGGCGATACTCCCAAAGATGGCGGCGTTGGAGGCCTCCCACGAGCATATTTACTGGCATACGTACATGCCAACCGTCTTCTAGCGCAATTGTTGCAAGGCAAGGTCCCTGAACAGCGGATTTTCTTGCTCTTGCACGCATCACACGCCCGGCTGACCTTGGGGTCCTTTCTCCGATTCTCCGGAGTGTTGGGGTCGGAAAGGTTCACGGGGTGACGAGGCCTCTTGCGTGAGGCTGTGGTGGCATAATGAGAAAGCGACGCTAGATCCCCGAACTGAAAGTTGTGGGTTGCTCATGGTGGGAGCGATAGGGGAGTTTCCACGCAGAGATCCGGAAAAGGCGGATTTCGGGCTTGATATAGTATGCGGAGTCGTCCGGGGAGTTGTGGGGAGACGATCTATAACCTCGGCAGAAGATCTGTATCCAGCCACCAGAATATTGACAACATACTTTATTCCGAAGGGAAAATATGTCGCAAACACTATGTCGTAAGTGGCTCGCAGATACCTACACTAGACCAGGGCAATGTCTGATATACCTGGGACTTGGAAATGCGACAAGACTGGCTCAAGCTACAATGTAATGCATGTTTATAATCTCCACTAGAGCATGAATTCTTCCAATGTGCCAATCTATATACACTCAACCCTATTCCCAACAATTGTCAACGAAGTCCTAGGAAATGACACTCAACGCAGCAGCCTTAACAGCAGCATGAATCTCCTCCTCGGCACCATTCTCCAGCGGAAGCAGAGGAGACCGAACAGTTTGCATGAGTCAAGATTCCCCGAGCAACAAGAGCATGCTTCAGTGCAACAGTACCCTCCATATGAGATCCACGGTGATAGACACTCTTAGTAACCGGAAGAAGTTGGTCATGAATCGCCCGAGCCTTCGGATAATCTTTTGCCTTGCCCGCCTCAATCAACTGAATCAGCAACTCCGGCGCAATATTTCCATATCCCACCAGGAAGCCATCGACATCGAATGAAGTATGAAGAAGATACTCGTCGTGGCAGGTCAGATCTGGAGGTCCGGCCGCTCACGACGAATGACCGGGATCTCGGTATCCCATCGGCGCATGTTGCGAACACCGTTCTTCATCGCAAACACACCCGGCTGAGCCGAGATATCGAGCATCGTCTTCAAGCTATATGTCGCTTTTGTGTTGTCGGGGTATTGGAACAGAATCAGAGGAAGGCTGCTGACTTCGTAGACACGACGATAGCGGTCTTGGGGAGCACCGTCCTGATAGCCGAATCGCAACCAGCCGTGAGATGGGTAAAGAAGACCTGCTGCGGCCCCAGCGTCTTTCGCGCGCTTGGCCTCGAGGGCAGCAACTTCCGTTCCTTCTCCCTGATGCCGGCGATGATAGGGACCTTGTTGTCCACAGACTTTATAAAGGCCTTGATGACAGATATTTGCTCCTCCTGGGTGAGGAAAGTGCCCTCGCCGGCGTGGCCGAGAACGACGAGTCCTTTGACGCCATCGATACTTCCAAGCCAGCTTCCAAGTCGGTGGATAGCATCGTAGTCAACGTCACCAGCGGGGGTGAAGGGAGTGACCGGCGCAGGGGTCAAACCACGCATATCGAAGCCAACCATTTTGAAAAGTTATGGGGTGTAATGGAGCGCGTAGAGTCAGTAATGTAAGGTAAAACGTGATGTTAATGTGAGTCTGGGGTGAAGAGATGGTCTTGATGAGTATGTATGGGTGAGAGTATCTGCAAATGCTTCATTATATAGTGCGAATGAAACTCATATTCGGATGGAATGAGACGGAAGAGGCAGATGACCAGAGGTCAGTCGGAAATTACCACGGATTCCCGGACAGTATTCTCCAAAGGTAGGGGACCGCGATCCTTCGAGCGACAGTGTAGGGTCATCCAAGGCTTTCCGTGGAATCCGTGGTATCCGTTCCAATCCCACATCCTCCATGTCAAGTCCGGATATCAGCGCTAGCTGAAGCTGATGCCTCACACTCCGAAAGGCGTAAGCTTCCAGAGCTTCCGTTCAACATCTAGTTCCGTCTCATATTCCCGTCCAAAAGTCCGATAGAAGATCGCCTCCTGGATAGGCTTCCACCTGGATGCATACATGGCCTTGGTGAATTCCCAATATTCCGGTTTATAGCCGGCGCATTCCCAATCGACAATACCACTTAACCGCCGCCTTCAAGAAGGATGTTCGTGGCATGGAAATCCGAATGGTGAAGTAGGATCGATGGTCCTGGCGAATGATCTTTCCATCCAGGGCCTCGGCTATAGTACAACCTAAATGGCTTGCAAGGATTATTAAAATCCGCCTCTGTATTAAACGGGCCGCCACGTCCATCAGAGAGGCGATGATCAATCATAGGCCCTCCAAGGGTATCCCCGAACTTATAGGCTGTGTTGTTGGGAATCTTTCGTAACTGTCCAACGCATGCTGCAAGATCATCGGCTAACCGGTCACGTTCAGCGTAGGACATGAGGTGCGCAACATCCCCAAGTTGCTGTCCTGGAAGATGTGTCATGACTAGATATGTTTTGCCCTTAAAAACACCAACATCGACTACTCGGGGTGCAGGGACAGTAGTGTATCGTTCGACAAGTCTCAGTGCGTAGGGTTCGTTTTCTGGGGCGTTGATACATTCCTTCATTACCAGTCCGAACGGTAGGCGTTGAATCCAGCCTACTGATGCGGGTCCGTACATCCAATGTCCAATCGGCCAAAGAAGAGAATAAAAGCGCATTCGTATCGTGAGTGGTATGGATCGAGATATCCAATAGCACACGCGTCGGACTAGTGGAGGAAGAAGACCTATCCATCATTAGCCATGGTACATTTTCGGACGCTGTGTATTTGACCCACTGATCCTTTGCGGTTTCGGCCACCCCAATGCGATCTTGTCCTCGATGGAAAAGAAATGCAATGCCGTGGCAAAGCGGAAGTGCACCTCAAAACAGAAGTTGCTGGGTAGGCTCAGAGCAGCTTCTGGGGTTGACACCTTGAAATGCCATGTGCCGCGGTCAAATTCAGTTCCATCTCCGAAGTATAGGTTCTGTGGCTCTTCGGGATATAATTTACGGATCGAGTACTTGTGCAGCAATGGTAAGTAATGCGACGCCATGTCTGAATGGCACATCTTTACTCACCTGGGTGATTGGCCCTTGGCTTTGTGTAGTAGTTGGATATCCAAGTTGTGCCGAACTTGTGCCATTGACCTGATATCCACATGGCCTTGACGGAAAGCTTTGTGGACGCTGACAGATAAACGCCACAGATTTTGGAGGGCCCACCCCTTCACTGTCACGATGGCTGAGCAGGTCTTGAATCGTGTGACATACGCAGGCGTCAAGAATGCTTCCAGAATTTGAGCCGGGCCATCATGTGACTACAATCATGTAAGTAATCCCCCTGTCCCGAATGTTTGGGGCTTACTGGATCTGCTTCGATGGCGTAATCATGGATGGGGGGATAATATATGCGGATTCTGCGGGGATCATCGACGTGTCGCCCCTTTCCGCCCGGATATGGTGCAGGACGAGCCATCCCGGCAGCACAGAAGCGCTTCCAACTGCTTTGGAACAGGGTCAAGTGTTGTCACTGCGCATTGTTAGCCAACGGAAACGAGCCAACTTGGTATGGAGACTTACGTAGAGATACCAAGCGCCGCCAATCCTGCTTGAAGGATCGCAAGGATGTTTCTCGATCTGCGCCCACATCAATCCTGCCACGAATGTACTGAGCGCTAACCCGGATTCAACAGCGGCTTCAACGAAATTTTTCAGAAGGAGATGCGCCGTCGGGGACAGGTCGGCAGAGGCGATGACGTCCAATGCAGGAGTGATTGAAGCCATGGGTTCACGCGACAGGAGAAGCAAAATGGCACAATATTTGACTTTGGAACAGCATAATCTTAAGCTGCAAAGGGTATTTTTGTTCTTTTGGCTTTTCTTGCAAGAGCTGCAGGGGCGGGCCTTGCTGGATGGTTGTTGTCGGTGGAGAGGGACATCACGCGGTTGCTCGTTGATTATTCCCGGGCCCCGTGACATCGCAACCCTCATCCTGGCGCGTAAACATGGATTACGATACCGCGCATCTTGTAAGTCGTCCTGGGAACATTGGTGGCAAAGGAGCGTGGCCGAGCCAATTCCGAAGAGAGCGAGAACAAGAGCATCAGATGAAAGCAGGCACATGGCTGCATACTGAATTGAGAAAGCTTGAAATTCTGAAGTATTGAAGTCAATCCATCCTCATGGTAATAGTGCATGAGAAATGATAGCTATATACACAATGATTCTTTTGTTCAGTCCGCAGTCTGTGCAGCTGGAACATACCAGCATGCCACCCAAAGCGCGAACAGACGACGCCCGTGGCGTCGCGCCAGACGGAAGGGAATCTTGCTTGTCGGATGAGGTTTCATGGAACTGAATGCTCTGCTCTACGTCCAGTTCCTGCGGAGTAAACTGCCATACCGAACCGTATAGCTTCTCGATCGCACACCCGATCGAGCGCATTACATGAAGGAAGTCATTCCACGGTATTTCACAAGGCTGGATGAGCGAGACGGTGTGTAAAAGAGGGTCGAGAACACCTTGAGTGCGCGTTGACCACCCCAAACGTAGGCTGGACATCAGGGCCTGGCCAGGAGGCTCATCAGTCACGGTCGATTTGGGGCGAGCGGCAGATGGCGTGCCGCGAGTCTTCGCTTTGGTTCGGTTGTGCTTGTCCCATCCGGTCGGACAGTACGTTCTGTTCTCTGCTCCAGGTCGAGATAAACCTGGGACAGAGGCAGGTAAAGATCTTTGGCCTTCGGGGCGGGCTCATCCTTGAGGTTCGATCCAGTCCGGTGTTCGATACAGAATCCGGTCATCCGACAGCAGGTGACGAATAGCGGCATGCTGCGAGATGCCATGTTTGT